>JXCR01090484.1:3379-35236 GCA_002079205.1 Phalaenopsis hybrid cultivar
GTCGCAGAAAAACTAACATACCCGTTTTCTCTCATTTCTCAGTCTTCAGTTTCGTTCATTAAATATTGGTAAACCTCATTCATCTGGTTTCTTGTCAGGACAAAGTTGGAATAATGGCAGACAGGAATGTTCTCGATTATGTATAATTCATTGATCCATGTAGGAGTGAAAGTTATCCATCTACCTCACACATAAACAACTCCAAGGTTGATTCCATGCAAATTTGCATAAAATTCTTTTACCATAGGAACAACGACGGTGGCGGTAGTATAGCACATCACATCCCATCTTCGTTGCACTATCATCTCTTNAGAAAAAATAACATACCCGTTTTCTCTCATTTCTCAGTCTTCAGTTTCGTTCATTAAATATTGGTAAATCTCATTCATCTGGTTTCTTGTCAGGACAAAGTTGGAATAATGGCAGACAGGAATGTTCTCGATTATGTATAATTCATTGATCCATGTAGGAGTGAAAGTTATCCATCTACCTCACACATAAACGACTCCATGGTTGATTCCATGCAAATTTGCATAAAATTCTTTTACCACAGGAACAACGACGGTGGCGGTAGTATAGCACATCACATCCCATCTTCGTTGCACTATCATCTCTTTAATATTAGTAGAGAGATTATTCAATCCGTGATTTACAAATTCTCGTTTCTTGATCAATCTTTTCTTTGTCAGTACCTTGTTGAAGATTCATTGCGCTTCAGCACTAATAAACTTTCTCCGATTGAACACTCGCATAATGGGATTATCAGGGGAATTGGATGCCATAGGAATGANGGATTATTCAATCTGTGATTTACAAATTCTCGTTTCTTGATCAATCTTTTCTTTGTTAGTACCTTGTTGAAGATTCGTTGTGCTTCCACACTAATAAACTTTCTCCGATTGAACACTCGCATAATGGGATTATCAGGGGAATTGGATGCCATAGGAATGAATTTGGTGGAGTTTCACTTCATTTTTTGGGGGAAATATGAACTTAGGAATTGAATTTGGGAGTATAAAAGGGGTGATTCCCACCCAAAAACTGCCAAAAACTGCCATTCAAACTCCAGAAACGTCCATCTCGCCGGTCTCGCCGTCGGCGGGGTCGAGGGCGCTGTCGATGAGTCTTCTGTAATTAATTGCCTGCACTCTCAAGAAAAACCCACCGTCATCGGCGTCGAGGTCACTGTCGGCGGCTTCGAGGGTACCATCAGTGCCCAATGCAAAAATTACACAGTTTCGCCCTAGTCTGAATGCATTCCACTTTTTCTCTATGGATCCAATTTTTATTATGATTCAAGGGTAAATAAGAGTAGAAGATCTCAATACTACCACAAACTAATGATAATTTCAAATAAAAACTACTATAATCACAGCAAAAATAAAGATAATTATCGGTTGCCTCCCATAAAGCGCTTGGTTTAACGTCGTCAGCCCGACCTATTCAAGTGTCATTCAAATTGACCGATCATTAAAACCTCTTTAAAATTTGGTCTTTTACCCTCATAATATGGTTTTAATATATGTCATATTAAACACTTGGTTTAACGTTGTCAGCCCGACCTATTCAGGTGTTAAATCGACTGATCATTAAAACCTCTTTAAAATTTGGTCTATTACCCTCATAATAAGGTTTTAATCTATGTCTAATCATTAAAACTCCTTTAAAATTTTTGTCATTTACCCTCAAAATACGGTTTTAATCTGTGGCATCTTACTTTAAATCTTTTTTCAATCTTCTAATCTTAAATTTCAATAGCTCCGTAAGTATAAACATGAGTCACAGTAAAGGGTCCTAACCAACGAGATTTCAATTTCCTAGAAAATAACTTTAGCCTAGTATTGTAAAGCAAAACTTCTTATTCTGGTTCAAAGTTCTTTTTGTTAATCTTCTGATCATGCCATAACTTTAGTTTCTCCTTAAAAATTCTGTCGTTATCATAAGATTCATTTTTNAGAAATAACTTTATCCTAGTATTGTAAAGCAAAACTTCTTATTCTGGTTCAAAGTTCTTTTGGTTAATCTTCTGATCATGCCATAACTTTAGTTTCTCCTTAAAAATTCTGTCGTTATCATAAGATTCATTTTTTAATTCTTCCAATTCATTTAATTGTAACAATCTTATAAATTCTATCGTTATCATAAGACTCATTTCTTAATTCTTCCAATTCATTTAATTGTAACAATCTCTTCTTACAGCATCTTTCAAATTATAATTGAATTCTTTAATCGCCCAATATGCTTTATGCTCCAATTCTTACAAGCATCTTTCAAATTATAATTGAATTCTTTAATCGCCCAATTAGCATCTTTTAAATCATAATTGAATTTTTTAATCGCCAAATATGTTTTATGCTCCAATTATACTAGTAAGTGACAAGTCTTTCCAAAAATCAATTTGTAAGGATTCATTCCAACAGGATTTTTATAAGCAGTCCTGTAAGCCCATAATGTGGTATCCATTCTAGTGGACCAATCTACTCTACTGGGGTTTACAGTCTTCTCAAGTATTTGTTTAATCTCTCTATTAGAAACTTCAACTNCAATGTAGTATCCAATCTAGTGGACCAATCTATTCTACCAGGGCTTACAGTTTTTTTAAGTATTTGTTTGATCTCTCTATTAGAAACTTCAGCTAACCCACTGGTTTGAGGATGTAAGAAGTATAGATTCTATGAATAATATTATACATTTATGCAAATCTCTGAATGTATTTATTCCTAAAATGGGATCCTCCGTCAGTGATAATCATTCTCGGCATTCCGTATCTANATACAGTCTTTTTAAGTATTTGTTTAATCTCTCTATTAGAAACTTCAACTAACCCACTAGTTTGAGGATGATAGGCAATAGAGATTCCATGAATATCATTAAATTTTTCTACCAATCTCTGAATGTATCTATTCCTAAAATGGGATCCTTCGTCAGTGATAATCATTCTAGGCATTCCGTATCTAGTGAAAATATTTTTCANTTGGTAAGTGAAAAGTCTTTCCAAAAATCAGTCTATAAGGAGTCATTCCAATAGGAGTTTTATAAGCAGTCTTGTAAGCCAATAATGTTGTATCCAGCCTAGTGGACCAATCTACTCTACTAGGGTTTACAGTCTTTTCAAGTATTTATTTTATCTCTCTATTAGAAACTTCAACTAACCCACTGGTTTGATGATGATATGCAGTAGAAATTCTATGAATAATATTAAATTTTTCTGCCAATCTCTGAATATATTTATTCCTAAAATGAGATNCCTTGAAACACTTTTAGCGTCACAATGAGGAAATGCTTGTGCTTCAATCCACTTAGAAACGTAGTCTACTGTAATTAATATATATATGTTTCCAAATGAAGGAATAAATGGTCCCACAAAATTTAATCCCCAAACATCAAAGATCTCAACTTCTAACATGAAATTCAGAGGCATTTCATTTCATTGAGATATATTGCCTACTCGTTGACATTGATCACAAGTTTTTATGTATTTATAAACATCCCGTCCCCAAACATCAAAGATCTCAACTTCCAATATGAAATTTAGAGGCATTTCATTTCTTCTAGCCAAACATCAAAGATCTCAACTTCTAACATGAAATTCAGAGGCATTTCATTTCTTCTAGATCCCATAAAATCTAATCCCTAAACGTCAAAGATCTCAACTTCTAACATGAAATTCAGAGGCATTTCATTTCTTCTAGATATATTGCCTACTTGTTAACATTAATCACAAGTTTTTATGTATCTATAAATATCTCTAAAGATAATAGACCAATAAAATCCAGCTTATAAAATTTTATAAGCAGTTTTATCAATTTCAAAATGTCCTCCAAATTCAGAATCATGACATTTCTGAATGATTAGCTCAGTTTCTTCATAAAGAATCCCAAAATATCCTCCAAATTTAGAATCATGACATTTCTGAATGATTAGCTCAGTTTCTTCATAAGGTACACAGTCTTCCAAATTCAGAATCATGACATTTCTAAATGATCAGCTCAGTTTCTTCATAAGGTACACATCCTTCAAATTCAAAATCATGACATTTCTGAATGATCAGCTCAGTTTCTTCATAAGGTACACATCTCAAAAATTCAGAATCATGACATTTCTGAATAATTAGTTCAGTTTCTTCATAAGGTACACATCTTCTCATAATTAGATCCTTACATTATTTATATAAATAAGGCTCATTCAAAAATATGCTTTTGCATCATGAATGAATTTCCTTTGCTGTTGCAATGTCAGCATAGGTGGCCAAATATCACAATAAGGTACACATCTCCTCATAATCAGATCCTTACATTGTTTATATAAATAAGGCTCATCCCAAAAATATGTTTTTGCATCATGAATGAATTTCCTTTGTTGTTGTAGTGTCTGGCATATGTGACAAAATATCAGTTACAATATAGTTAACAATATCAGCATATCATGGTATTTTCGACTCATTAAAATTATAAAGTTGTTCATCAGGGAAACTGTCTGTAATTTCATTATCGGTGTCAGATAATTCATGATTTTCAAGTCTTGACAAATGATCAAAAATTTGATTATCAGTGCCCTTGCTATCAATAATCACAAGATCAAATTCTTGCATCAAAAGTATTCATCTAATCAACCTTGGTTTGGCATCCTTCTTTTGCATTAGATATTTAATAGCAGAGTGATCAGTGTGCACAACACATTTAGCTCCAATTAAGTAAGATCTAAATTTTTCCAAAGCTACAATGACCAGTAACTCTTTTTCAGTAACAGTATAGTTAATTTGTGCATCATTAAGAGTTTTTGTGGTATATAACTTTAAAAATATTTTCATACCTTTGTCCAAGGACAGCTCCAATAGCATAATCACAATGACTAGTAACTCTTTTTCAGTAACAGTATAGTTAATTTGTGCATCATTAAGAGTTTTACTAGCGTAGTGACAGTATAATTAATTTGTGCATCATTAAGAGTTTTACTAGCGTAGTATATAACTTTAAAAAAATTTCATACCTTTGTCCAAGAACAGCTCCAATAGCATAATCACTAACATCACACATCAGTTCAAAATAATCTTTTCATACCTTTGTCCAAGAACAGCTCCAATAACATAATCACTAGCATCACACATCAGTTCAAATGTTCCCAGTTATGTGAAACTATAATAGGGGCTGTGATTAATTTTTTCTTTAATTACTCAAAGGCTTTAGTTAGGTGAAACTATAATAGGGGTTGTGATTAATTTTTCCTTTAATAACTCAAAGGCATTAGTTACGTGAAACTATAATAGGGGTTGTGATTAATTTTTACTTTAATAACTTAAAGACATTTAAACAGTTTTCAGTAAATTCAAATTTCTTGTCCTTTTCTAGAAGTTGGCATAGAGGTTTGGTAATTTTTTAAAAATCTTTAAATAAACGTCTGTAAAAACCAATAAGTCCAAGAAAACTCCTAGCCTCTCTTACCTTAGTAGAAGGTGTTAGTTTAGATATAACTTGAATTTTTGCAGGGTCTGCTTCCATACCATCTTCCGAAATTTTATGCTCTAATACAATTCCTCCTGCAACCATAAATTGACATTTGTCCCAATTCAGAACCAAATTAGTTCTTTTGCATAAGTCCAAAACTTTTTCAAGATAATTTAAGCATGCGTCAAATGATGTTCTAAATACAGAGAAATCATCCATAAATATTTCTAATCCATCATCAATTAATTTACTAAATATAGACATCATACATCTCTAGAATGTTGCAGGCGCATTACATAATCCAAAAGGCATTCTTCAAAAAGCAAAAGTTCCAAAAGGACTAATAAATGTTGTCTTTTCTTGATCCTCAGGAGCAATAGAAATTTGATGGTAACTGGTATATCCATCTAAAAAACAAAAATATTTATGCCCAGCATTCTATCTACTATTTGGTCTAACAAGGGTAAAGGGAAGTGATCTTTCCTGGTGGCAGTGTTTAATTTTCTATAATCAATGCAAATACGCCACCCAATAACTTGTCTGATAGGTATTAATTCATTATTTTCTTTTGTTTCAACGGTCACTCCTCCTTTCTTAGGAACACAATGAATTGGACTTACCGACACACTATCTGAAATAGGATATATAATTCCAGTATCTAACCATTTCAAAATTTTCTTTTTAACTACTTCTTTCATCATTGGATTTAATCTCCTTTGTGGATCAACTCTTGGTTTATACTGTTCATCTAGTATAATTCTGTGCATATAGATCGAATGACTGATTCCCTTAATATCAGCTAATGTAACTACTTCTTTCATCATTGGATTTAATCTCCTTTGTGGATCAACTCTTGGTTTATATTGTCCACTTCTTTCATTATAGGGTTTAATCTCCTTTGTGGATCAACTCTTGGTTTATATTGTTCATCAATTCTTTCATCATTGGGTTTAATCTCCTTTGTGGATCAACTCTTGGTTTATATTGTTCATCTAGGATAATTCTGTGCATACAGATCGAAGGACTGATTCCCTTAATATCAGCTAAGGTCCAACCAAATGCTTTCTTTTATCTTTTTAATGTATCCAAAAGTCTTTGCTCTTGCAAATCATTTAACTCTGAAGCCTGTGCATACAAATTGAAGGACTGATTCCCTTAATATCAGCTAAGGTCCAACCAAAAGCTTTATTATATCTTTTCAATGTATCTAATAATCTTTGCTCTTGCAAATCATTTAATTCTGAAGATATAAATATCATTATGTGCATACAGATCGAAGGATTGATTCCCTTAATATCAGCTAAGGTCCAACCAAAAGCTTTCTTGTGCATACAGATTGAAGGACTGATTCCTTTAATATCAGCTAAGGTCCAACCAAAAGCTTTCTTTAATGTATCTAAAAGTCTTTGCTCTTGCAAATCATTTAATTCTTAAGATATAATAACAGGTAATGTAGATGAGTCGGTATCTATCAGTCTTTGTTCTTGTAAATCATTTAATTCTGAAGATATAATAATATGTAATGTACTATCCAAAATATTTGCTCTTGCAAATCATTTAATTCCGAAGATATAATAACATGTAATGTAGATGAGTCTCCCAGAAGTTCTTGCAAATCATTTAATTCTGAAGATATAATCACATGTCATGTAGATGAGTCTCCCAGAAACACATACCTCAAGTGGCTAGGAAATATTTTCAACTCAAGTTCAGGTGATTTTATAATTGATCGAACTAGATTCTTATCAACATTTTTAGTAATATCCAGCATCTCAAATCTTTTCTGAACATTATCTAATTCTTCATTTTCTAATTCATCCAAAATAACTTCATTACTCTCTTCAAATTGTTCTTTATCTTCAAAATGTTCTTTAAAATGTTCCTTCAATAGATATGCACTAATTTCCATTATCTCTTTCAACAGCAGAGTATTTCATGGATTTCACAATGTTAAAAGTCACTTCTTGATCATTAACTCTCATAGTTAATTCTCCTTTTTGNTGCTAGCCAAGGTAGGCCTTCATTATGAGATCCCTGGGGTGGGCAATTCTACTACCCCCCAACTAGAGTTTTTGTTGAAAGGAGACACTGTTGCTCTTCCTTTCATTAGAGTTTTTTCTGTTTAAAGTTTTTGGNATGAGATCCCTGGGGTGGGCAATTCTACTACCCCCCAGCTAGAGTTTTTGTTGAAAGGAGACATTGTTGCTCTTCCTTTCATTAGAGTTTTTTCTGTTTAAAGTTTTTGGGAAGGGACTTGTTTACTCCTTTCTCTTGTACCACTCTTTTTTCTTGTTCAATGAAGTAGGATCTACTGCCTCCTTTTATTTTATATATATATATATATATATATATAATTTCAGTGTCTAACCATTTCAGAATTTTCTTCTTAACTACTTCTTTCATCATTGGATTTAATCTCCGTCGTGGATCAACTCTCGGTTTATATTGTTCATCTAATATAATTCTGTGCATACAAATCAAAGGATTGATTCTCTTAATATCAGCTAAGGTCCAATCAAAAGCTTTCTTATATCTTTTCAATGTATCTAACAGTCTTAGCTCTTGCAAATCATTTAATTCTGAAGATATAATAAGAGGTAATGTAGATGAGTCTCCCAGAAACACATACTTCAAATGGCTAGGCAATATTTTCAACTCAAGTTCAGATGGTTTTACAATTGACGAAAATAGATTATTATCAGAATTTTTTGTAATATCCAACATCTCAAATATTTCCTTAACATAATCTAATTCTTCATTTTCTAATTCATGCAAAATAACTTCATCACTATCTTCAAATTGTTCTTTCTCNGAAGGGTTATTGGGTCTATTAATCGCATTTAAAGTCTCATATGAAGGTTGAACATCCACAAATTTCCGAGATGAATTCTCTTCCTTCGTAGGAGGTGTTGGAGAATAATTTATCCCATAATGATCTAATTTCTTTGATATTGCAGCAATCTGCAAAACTAACATAGATATCGCATCAGAATCATAGAAACTATCTATTCTTTTAGGATTTACCTTTTAAGAGGGCCATTGAAAATTATTGATAGTCATCTCTTCTATTAATGAATAAGCCTCATCAAAAGGTTTTGACATTAAAGAACCACCAGCCGCAACATCTATAATCGATTTAAGTGATCCCACTTATCCATTATAAAAAGTTTGAATTATCAACCAATCTGGTAATGAATGATGAGGGCATTTCCTATATATTTAAATCTCTCCCAAGCTTCATATATTGACTCTCCATCAATCTGACAAAATGATGTTATCTTAAATCTCTCCCAAGCTTGTATATTGACTCTCCATCAATCTGAGAACGATGTTATGTCATTTCTAAGTTTAGCAGTTTTGGGTGGAGGGAAATATTTGGATATAAATTTCTGTGAAAGTGATGTTATGTCATTTCTAAGTTTAGCAGTTTTGGATGGAGGGAAATATTTGGACTGACAGAACGATGTTATGTCATTTCTAAGTTTAGCAGTTTTGGATGAAGGGAAATATTTGGATAGAAAAACGATGTTATGTCATTTCTTAGTTTAGCAGTTTTGGAAAGGGAAATATTTGGATAGAAATTTGTTCTCCCCAAATTCTAATAGATCCAGCTGCTAACGAATTTAACCACATCTTAGCCTTATCCCTAAGTGAAAAACCCCAAGTTCTAATAGATCCTGGTGTTAACGAATTTAACCACATCTTAGCCTTATCCCTTAGTGAAAAAGGAAAAACTGTAAGTCTAACAACATCGTTTGAAACTCTGTCATATTTAAAAGTAGCACACAGTTCTAAAAAAACTAGGAGGTGTAAATTAAGATCTTGATTTGGTGTACCTCCAAATTGATTATTTTGTATCATTTTGATAATATCAGGTTTAAGCTCAAATGAATTAGCAGCTACATCAGGATTTTGGATAGATAAGTAAATTTCAGATAATAGCAAGTTTAAGCTCAAATGAATTAGCAGCTACATCAGGATTTTGGATAGATAAGTGAATTTCATCTACTGTAGGATTTGCATAATCTCATAGGGGTCTAGGTTGGTGTTCATTATCTATTCCTTGATGTACCGTAGGATTTGCATAGTCTCTTAAGGGTCTTGGTTGGTGTTCATTTTCTATTCCTTAATTGTTCATAATGTTTTCCATTGTATCACAATTTCTAGTTCAAGCTCAAATGAATTAGCAGCTACATCAGGATTTTGGATAGATAAGTGAATTTCATCTGCGTAGGATTTGCATAATCTCGTAGGGGTCTATTTTCGTGTTCATTTTCTATTCCTTGATTGTTCATATTATTTTCCATTGTATCAGAATTTTTAGTTTCTCTTCTCAGTCTTCTAATTTTTTTAACAGTGCGTTCTAATTCTGAATCGTAGGGTATAAGATTTTCAAGTTCAAATTCATGCATATAATTTGAAATCAGTACATAGTAGAAAAGTTAACTAAATATAAAAATAAGTTGCAATTCCAGTAAAAATTTTCTAATAATCCTAATTTGTTCGTTACTCTAATTGTAATTTTTTGTTTACTCACTCCTCGATAACGGTGCCAAAAACTTGACTGCGACTTTATGTATGCTTAAAAATATAAGTATTTAATACTGCTCCTAAAAGAATTAATTCCTCAGCAACTGTACCAAAACTTATTAACAGTTATAGATTTGATAAATATGGATGTAATAAATATTCAATAATTGTAAAGTCACACTCTTAATAATGGTTATAGATTCGATAAAGATGTATATATAAAATATTCAATAATGGTAAAGTCACACTTATCAATGCAAGTATACGTATCACTCAAGTAATATAGGGCTCTAATGGAGTCTTAGATATCAATCCCACAGGGAGTAATAAATAAAGATGTATGTATAAAATATTCAATAATTGTAAAGTCACACTTATCAATGCAAGTATACGTATCACTCAAGTAATATAGGGCTCTAATGGAGTCTTAGATATCAATCCCACAGGGAGTAATAATATCGCACAAGTAATATAGGGCTCTAATGGAGTACTAGATATCAATCCCACAGGGAGTGGTTTAGAACTAGCTCAAGTAATATAGGGCTCTAATGGAGTCCTAGATATCGATCCCACAGGAAGTGGTTTAGAAATCAAGTAATATAGGGCTCTAATGGAGTCCTAGATATCGATCCCACAGGGAGTAATATTAGAATTATGTATAAAATATTCAATAATTGTAAAGTCACACTTATCAACGCAAGTATATGTATCGCTCAAAATATAAGATAAATATGGACGAAATAAATATTCAATAATTGTAAAGTCACACTTATCAACGCAAGTATACGTATCGCTCAAGTAGATTAAATATTCAATAATTGTAAAGTCACACTTATCAACGCAAGTATATGTATCGCTCAAGTAATGGATTCGATAAAGATGGATGTATAAAATATTCAATAATTGTAAAGTTACACTTATCAACGCAAGTATACGTATCGCTCAAGTAATATAAGTTTCAATATTTGTAAAGTCACACTTATCAACGCAAGTATACATATCGCTCAAGTAATATAGGGGCTTCAATAGAGTCCTAGATATCGATCCCATAGGGAGTAACTTTAGAACTACGAACTAAGATTTTAGAAAAGCAATAAAGTCACACTTATCAATGCAAGTATACGTATCGCTCAAGTAATATAGGGCTCTAATGGAGAGTCCTAGATATTGTCAACGCAAGTATACATATCGCTCAAGTAATATAGGGCTCTAATGGAGTCCTAGATATCGAACAAGTATATGTATCGCTCAAGTAATATAGGGCTCTAATGGAGTCCTAGATATCGATCCCACAGCAAGTATATGTATCACTCAAGTAATATAGGGCTCCAATAGAGTCCTAGATATCGATCCCATAGGGAGTAACTTTAGAACTACGAACTAAGATTTTAGAAAAGCAAATCTTAGATATCGATGTCAACACAAGTATACATATTGCTCAAGTAATATAGGGCTCTAATGGAGTCCTAGATATCGATCCCACAGGAGATAATATTAGAATTACGAACTAAGATTTTAGAAAAGTAATACTTTAATCGCAACAACGAAATTCAATTTGTTTATCTGTCACTAATAGGCAATTGAAATAAATATGTAATTTTAATAACTATTAAAAAACTAATTATGCTAATGAGGTTTTAAATGTGATATTCAATATATAAGAAAACATTCTGCTCCTTGTCAAGAAATTATAGTGAATGGGTAAAGTGAATCAGTTCAATTTGTATTGTGTCAAATAGAAGCATACCTATTATTTACCTTTTGGTCCAGACATAAAGAACATTGACTAATCCTACGCTTGTTTACTGAATCTGTGGCTAGGCTGGGAGGATATCTTTGGTCCAGTTATAAAGAACATTGACTAATCCTATGCTTGTTTACTGAATCCGTGGCTAGGCTGGGAGGATACTGGCTCTCACTTCGGAGCTCCCACGTTCCCCTTGCCTGAGGGCTAACATCTACACTTCAACACCACCTCTCACTTCGGAGCTCCCACGTTCCCCTCGCTTGAGGGCTAACATCTACACTTCAACACCCATGGAGCTCCCACGTTCCCCTCACCTGAGGGCTAACATCTACACTTCAACACCCAAACGATAGGAAGAGCTCCAACATTTCTCTCGCCTGAGGGCTAACATTTACACTTCAGCACCCAAACGATAGGACCGAATTCGGGATTTTAGTCAGTCACTCTAAAATCTCCAATTCTACGCCCGATAATATTATTTCACTATTTATTTGCACCCAATTTTCAAGGGCTTTGACCTCCCTGAATCTTGGATGTAATCTTCGCTTTAGTTGTAAAACTCAACATATTTTAACAAATCAATTAGCCAGATTGAAAGTAAATTAAGATTGAAGTGAAAAGATCATCACAATTTATTAAACATTTTTATGGCTTCACCAATTCAAATTACCATTTCGAAAAAGATTATCACAATTTCTTAAACATTTTTATGGCTTCACCAATTCAAATTAACATTTCACAAATCTCAAGAAAAGGAGAAAGACAGAGAAAACTACTCNGCTACACTCTTCGCTAAGTGCAACAGTCTCATTATCAATGAACTTCCTTTTCTTGTTCAAAATACACTTCGCTAAGTGCAACAGTCTCATTATCAGTGAACTTCCTTTTCTTGTTCAAAATATCTTTCCTTTGCTAAGTGCAACAGTTTCATTATCAGTGAACTTCCTTTTCTTGTTCAGAATATCTTTCATCTGAATAATTGCACTACACTCTTCACTAAGTGCAACAGTCTCATTATCAGTGAACTTCCTTTTCTTGTTCAAAATATCTTTCATAAATACATAATTGGGCATTTGCTCTAAAGCTTCTATGAAGTGAATATTTACTGTTAATTTCTTAAGAAAATTGCGCATTTGCTCTAAAGCTTCTACAAAGGGAATATTTACCTTTAATTTCTTAAGAATTTCTAAAAACTTGGAGAATTGTTTATCTTTTTTATGTTACTTCAATCTTTGAGGAAACGGTGGTGGAGGTTTCTCCACAGTAGTTTTCATTGGTGTAAGTGGATATTCTAAATGTGGTTATTCTTGATCCTTTTCTTTCTCTGTATCCACCTTTTTCAGTTTTCATTTCTTTTTGCACTCTTGTTTCCAATTCTTTTCCACTTCGTAATTGTATCACTTTTATCTGTTCTTTCCTTGATCTTTAGAATTTAGTTCCACAGTACTAGTAAAAGTTCTCAATGTTGGTTACTAAGNTAGATTTTTCATAAATTTCACATAATTGGGCATTTGCTCTAAAGCTTCTACGAAGAGAATATTTACCATTAACTTCTTAAAAATTTCCAAAAATTTAGAAAATTGTTTATTATGTTTGTGTTGCTTTAATCTTTGAGGAAACAGTGATGAAGGTTTCTCCACGGTTATTTTCATTGGTGTAAATGGATACTCTAAATCTGGGTACTCATGATCTTTTTCTTTTTTGGTCTCAGTTTCTATTTCTTATTGCACTCTTGTCTCCAATTCTTTTCCACTTCGTAATTGAATCGCCTCTAATTTTTGTTTCTTTTTGCACTCTTATTTCTAATTCTTTTCTACTTCGTAATTGTATCACCTTGATTTATTCTTTTCCTTGATCTTTAGGAATTGGTTCCACAGTACTAGGAAAAGATCCTAATGTTCGGTTACTAAGCATAGTAGCGATATGCCCTAATTAATTTTCAATTTTCTT
Source organism: Phalaenopsis hybrid cultivar (assembly GCA_002079205.1). Classification (NCBI taxonomy): domain Eukaryota; kingdom Viridiplantae; phylum Streptophyta; class Magnoliopsida; order Asparagales; family Orchidaceae; genus Phalaenopsis; species Phalaenopsis hybrid cultivar. The sequence continues at coordinate 17,051 of JXCR01090484.1, forward strand.
AATAGTAGTTCCTTAATTTTGTAATTGATTTTCTTAAATTTGTAATTGATTTCCTTGATTCTGCAATTGTTAACCCATGTTTAATATCAGCTCTTCCATTGATAACTTCTTTCCTTAATTTGAGTGTTACACAATTGTGGACCCATGTTTAATATCAGCTCTTCCATAGACAACTTCTTCTCCTTAATTTGAGTGTTACTGTAGGGTTTAGGTATGGTATAAGATTTTCAGTGCGTTCTAATTCCGAATCGTATGTTGACCCATGTTCCTTGATTCTGCAATTTCTAACAGTGCGTTCTAATTCCGAATCGTATGGTATAAGATTTTCAGGTCCAAATTTATGCATATAATTTGAAATCACTACACAATAATATAATTAATTAAATATATAAATATAAAAATAAGTTGCAATTTATGTAAAAATTTTCTAATAATCCTAATTTGTCCATTACTCTAATTGTGATTTTTGTTTTCTCACTCACTCCCCGACAACGACGCCAAAAACTTGACCACGACTTTATATATGTCTAAAAATATAAGATAAATATGGACAAAATAAATATTCAATAACCATAAAGTCACACTTATCAACACAATTATACGTATAGCTCAAGTAATATAGAGCTCTAATGGAGTCCTAGATATCGATCCCACAGGGAGTAAGTTTAGAACTATGTACTAAGATTTTAGAAAAAATAATACTTTAATCACAACAATGAAGTTCAATTTTCTTATCTGCCACCAATAGGCAATTGAAATAATCACATAATTTTAATAATTAATAAAATAACAAATAATACTAATGAAGGTTTAAATGTGATATTCAATATATAAGAAATTATCCTTCTCCTTGTCAAGAAATTATAGTGAATACATAAAGTGAATTAGTTTAAATTATTGTGTCAAATAGGAGCATACCTATTCTTTACCCTTTGGTCCAGCCATAAAGAACATTAACTAATCCTACGCTTGTTTATTGAATCTACGGCTAGGCTGGGAGGATACCGGCTCTCACTTCGGAGCTCTCACGTTCCCCTCACCTGCAGGCTAACCTCTACAATTCAGCACCCAAACGATAGGACCGAATTTGGGATTTTAGTCTGTCACTCTAAAATCTCAAATTCTACGCCCGATAATATTATTTCCCTATTTATTTGCACCCAACTTCCAAGGGCTTTGACTTTTAATCTTGGATGTAATCTTCACTTTAGTTGTAAAACTCAACATATTTTAACAAATCAATTGTTTGACCTCCATGAATCTTAGATGTAATCTTCACTTTAGTTGTAAAACTCAACATATTTTAACAAATCAATTGGAATCTTGGATGTAATCTTCACTTTAGTTGTAAAACTCAACATATAAAGGCTTTGACCTCCCTGAATCTTCGATGTAATCTTCACTTTAGTTGTAAAACTCAACATATTGAGGGCTTTGACCTCCCTGAATCTTGGATGTAATCTTCACTTTAGTTGTAAAACTCAACTTATTTTAACAAATTAAACAAATCAATTGAATCTTGGATGTAATCTTCACTTTAGTTGTAAAACTCAACATATAAAGGCTTTGACCTCCCTGAATCTTCGATGTAATCTTCACTTTAGTTGTAAAACTCAACATATTGAGGGCTTTGACCTCCCTGAATCTTGGATGTAATCTTCACTTTAGTTGTAAAACTCAACTTATTTTAACAAAAGCTTTGACCTCCCTAAATCTTGGATGTAATCTTCACTTTAGTTGTAAAACTCAACATATTTAATTTTTGACCTCCATAAATCTTGGATGTAATCTTCACTTTAGTTGTAAAACTCAACATATTTTAAAACCTCCCTCAATCTTGGATGTAATCTTCACTTTAGTTGTAAAACTCAACATATTTTAACAAATAATTGGTCAAATTGAAAGCAAATTAAGATCAAAGTGAAAAGATCATCACAATTTCTTAAACATTATTGGCCAGATTGAAGGTAAATTAAGATCAAAGTGAAAAGATCATCACAACTTCTTTAACATTTATGACCAGATTGAAAATAAATTAAGATCAAAGTGAAAAGATCATCACAATTTCTTAAACATTTTTTTGACCTCCATGAATCTTAGATGTAATCTTCACTTTAGTTGTAAAACTCAACATATTTTAACAAATCAATTGGCTTTGACCTCCCTAAATCTTGGATATAATCTTCACTTTAGTTGTAAAACTCAACATATTTTAAACAAATCAATTCCAGATTTGAAAGTAAATTAAGATCGAAGTGAAAAGATCATCACAATTTCTCAAACATTTTCATGGCTTCATGTAAATTAAGATCGAAGTGAAAAGATCATCATAATTTTTTTAAAATTTTCATGGCTCCAATAAATTAAGATTGAAGTGAAAAGATCATCACAATTTCTTTAACATTTTCATGGCTTCACCAATTCAAATTACCAAAAACATTTTCATGGTTTTGCCAATTATTCACTTTAGTTGTAAAACTCAACATATTTTAACAAATCAATTGGGCCAGATTGAAAGTAGATTTTCACAATTTCTTAAACATTTTCATGGCTTCACCAATTCAAATCAACATTTCACAAATCTCGAGACAATAAGAAAGACAGAGAAAATTACTCATATCTCATGGGGAAAACACAACAAAATTTGGAATTCATATATAAAATCAAAGTCATACAAACTACAACAAGTGAATAACTTATCTCTAATTTCTCCCCAAGAACACTCCTCGAAGTTCCCCTGAATCTCTTCCTTTCTTTACAGCACATAGAATTCCTCTTAAAAGCAGCAAGGAGGAAGAAATCTCTCACTTTCCCTCCACTATTATAATCTCTCGAAGAATTCCTCACAATTTAGATTCTCTTCAATTATTTCACACTTCAATTTTTAGTCTCCCCTTTTCCAGGCTCTTCCAATTTTCAGCCAAAATAGTCTCTTAAAGTTGTGGAAGAGCTTTCCCAAGAGTTGCCTAAGCATCCCTTTAAAATTTGGCCTTATTCAAAGCCTAATTAGGCATAACCGCCGAGCTCGCCGTCGGCGGCCTCGAGGGCACCGTCGGCAGACCTTCTTAATGAAATAATTCTGGAGTCTCGGGAAAATCTCACCGTCAGCGGGGTCGATGGCACCGTCTGCGCCCTAGTTCAATTCTGCATATTTTGGTTCTTTTTGCTCCAAATTCTCTCATTTCTCATCTTTTTACTCCAATGACCCTAATTCATCATTCCTGTAACAAAACATAAAAAATATCTTTCTTTAAAGTGCAATATCATCAAAAATAGTATAAAATAGATATAAAAATCTTAACATGTTTTCCTTTGGTCACATAACATGCTTATTTAGTTTTTAAAAGATTAAAGTGTCACTTGAGGACAAGTAACATTCTAAGTTTGGGGGATTTTGATACAACTAAAATATATAGTCTTTTAATACACATTTTTATACTTATTTTTGAGAAATTGCACTTTAATGAAAGTTATTTATGTGTTTTTTGTTCATGTACAATCAAATGGATGAAAAATAGTAAAAGGAGTGAAAAAGGATCAAATTTAGAGATAAAATGAAGAATGCACAAAAATGAACGGAGGCGCCTAAGTGCCCAAGATCGGCACTTATGCACCAGTTATAAAGAGGGAGCCGCGCCTAAGCACCAAGTATCCCGCGCTTAATTGCCAGAAGTAGTTATTTGATGATCCATTGAATTTGACTGAATTTTTTAAGAGGTGTTTGAAGCAACCCTTGGTAAAAACGTGTGAAATAGTTTATAGACATGAAAATTCATTCAATTGGCTTTTGAAAGGAGGCAACTTCTAGAAGATTCATTAAATGAAGACACATTTTGAAGAGACACCATGACACCCCTTGGATTTTTATTAAAGAAGACTTAGATCATCAAAGGATGGGGTCAGCCAACAGCTAATAATCCATCCATTCCAAGTAACTGCCGCCACCGTCGTTGGCCACTTTTTTATTTTATTTTGAGTTTTAGTTTGTATTGTGAGTGAAGGAAGAGAATTCAAAGTAACTTCAAGGCATTTGGTGGAGTGGATCTGAGATAAGTGTTTATCTTTGTGACTAAATTTGGTTTTAATTTAGACTACTTGTTTGTGCACATGATTTCTACTTTTAAACTCAAGTTTGGTTGCATTTTCTCCATGGATTCTAAGTAATTTTCTTTATTTTTTTCCTTAAAATGATAGGTGATTAAGTATTGAAAGAAATTTGTGTGAAGTAATATACTTTAATGTTGGAAGAAATTGTGATGATTTTAAACCTTGTACTTCATTTACTTCTTGATTTGGCCAATTAAGATGTTAATACATGTTATGAGAACATGTAAGATATGAAATGATATTTTCTCAGTCGACAAATAGTAGGAATCACATTTGATTTCATGGATGAGAATGTTGTTCATGGGGTTGAGTGCAAATAAATATGAAAATAAACTTTGAAGGGTGTAGATGTAGAGGACTTTAGAGTGACAGGCTAAATCCCTCAATTTAATTTATAGTTTTAGGTTTTGATACGAGATGTTAGCCCCCAGGTAGAGGGAGAAGAGGGAACTCTATAGTGAGAGCTAGTATCTTCCCTACCTAACTGGTCTTGAAAATCATTCAAACTATATATTAGTCAATGTTCTTTATAGCATCTCTAGTTATGGTAAAGAATATTATTGCTCTTATTTGGCACAACATAATTAGAATACTTCCACAACATAATTTCTATACTTGTTACTGATTCATGACAAGGAAAAATATATTTTATTTATATCGCCTTCAACTTCCAAGTATTTAGTTAAGTTAATTAGTTGCTTACTTTATTTTCAATTATCAAAAAATTACAAAAAGTATCGAATTTTCGTTCCTATTATAGCATCTAGAGTTTATTTAAGAATATTTTGCTAAGTAAAATTTTGTTATTTAATTTCTCTTATTTTATAAGTTGCATATAGTATTTATCCTTGTAAGTTTGATATTTGGGGCATAATAAAAAAGTCCTATATTACTTGATAATGATACGTATACTTACATAATATCACTTAATTAAAAATTATAACATTATTCTTATTTGCTTCATAGTGAAAAATATACTCAGTCTTTGCTTGGGATCAAACGATCGATGAAGCAAAAAATAGAACGAGAAAAAAATCACACCAGAAAAGAACATTTTTGGCTTTGTTGCAACTTAAGAATCATCATTAAGAAAACTAAGCATATAATCACATACATCACATTTAACATCTACATATAACAACAAGATCAAACACCAACTCCATTTTCTCAAAGATTGAAGCAAAAAAATAAAGATAACAAATTTTCTAAATTTTGGAAATATTGAGGAAATTGACAATAAACATTATATTTGTTGAAGCCCTGGAGAAAATGCCAAGCTATGTGAAGTTTATGAAGGATATACTTAATAAGAAAAATAAGTTTGTGGATAATAAGACTGTTGCACTCAGTGAAGAGTGTAGTGCTATAATTTAGAAAAATCTTCCTGAAAAAATTAAAGATTCTGGTATTTTACTATTTTTTGCGTTATTGACAAAAGATTTTTTGGAAAAGCTTTACGTGGTTTGTGAGCCAGTATTAATCTTATGCCTTTATCAATTTTTAGAATGTTAGGTTTAGGAGACATTTCACCTACAATTGTAACTCTTTAGCTAGTTGATCGTTCGATTACCTATCCTAAAGGAGTTATAGAAGATGTTTTGGTAAAGGTTGATATATTTATCTTTCCTGTGAATTTTATGGTATTAGATATGAAAGAAGATAAAGAAATTCCTATCATTTTAGGAAGTTCATTTCTTGTCACTGGAAGAGTTTTGATAGATGTGTAGAAAGGAGAACTAATAACGAGAGTTAGTGATCAAGATGTTACATTTAATATTGCAAAATCAATGAGATAGCTTCAAAAGAAAGAGATATTGAATGCTTCAGAATGGATATCAACGACTGTTTAAGCCATGCATATTTCATGAAGACATTTGAAAAGAAATTTAAAAAGAATATTTGGAATATGAGGATGAGGATAAAATTCAAGATGAATCTATGGAAGTGAGTAATGAAGAAATGGATTATTTTTAGGAGCAATTTGAAATGTTAGATCCTACAGTTAATAATTAAAATTTGATTTTATCTATTGAGAAACCTTCTGAACTATACATGAAAACACTTCCTACACATTTAAAGTATGCATTTTAGGAGATTTATCTACATTACCTATTATTGTATCATCAGAATTAACTGATATGCAAGAACAAAAGCTGCTGGAAACTTTAAGAAGATATAAGAAAGCCTTTGGATGGGCATTAGCTGATATTAAAGGAATCGGTCCTTCAATTTGTATGCACATAATTTTATTGGAAGAACATCAAGAACCAAGAGCTGATCCTCAATGGAGATTGATCCTATGATGAAAGAAGTTGTCAAGAAAGAGATTTTAAAGTAGTTAGATGCATAAATAATATATCTTATTTCAGACAGTGCTTGGGTGAGTCTAATTCACCGTGTTTCAAAGAAAGGAGGTGTGACTATAGTGACAAATAAGAATAATGAATTAATATTAACAAGGCAAGTCAATGGATGAAGAATCTGCATAGAATATCGAAAATTAAATTTTGCCACTATAAAAGACCACTTTTCTTTACCCTTTCTGAACCAGATGTTGGATAGACTGGTTGGACACATATATTTTTTTCTTTTTAGATGGATATACAGGCTATCATCAAATACTAGTTGCTCCAGAGGATAAAGAGAAAATAATGTCTACTAATCCTTACAAAACTTTTGCTTTTCAGCGAATGCCCTTTGGATTATGTAACACACATACAACAGTTCAAAGATGTATGATATCAGTTTTCAGTGATTTAATTGAAAAAGAGATTGAAGTCTTTATGGATAATTTTTCTGTGTTTGGAACTTTATTTGAAACATGTCTAAATCATTTAGAGAAAGTTTTATAACGATGTGAAGAGACGAATCTAGCGTTAAACTGGGAAAAATGTCAATTCATGGTTGCAGGAGGAATTTTACTTGAGCATAAAATTTCATAAAATGGAATGAAAGTAGATCCGGTAAAAATAAAGGTTATATTTAACCTGCCACCACCTACTACTCTAAAAGGAGTTAGGATTTTTTTAGGTCATGTTGGATTTTACAAGCAATATATTAAAGATTTTTCAAAAATTACAAAGCATTTAGACCAACTTCTAGAAAAAGATACAAAATTTGATTTTAATCAAGAGTGCTTAAAAACCTTTCAAACATTGAAGGAAAATTGTTCACTTTTCCTATAATTATTTCACTTGATTGGGAGAAACCTTTTGAACTCATGTGTGATGCAAGTGATTATGCAATTAGAGCTATTTTAGGGCAAAAATATGAGAAGAATTTTAAAGTTAGATACTATGCTAGTAAAACTTTTAATGATGTTCAAATTAATTACACCACTACTAAAAGAGAGTTATTCGCCATTGTTTATGCATTTGATAAGTTTAGGCCATATCTAATTGGAGTTAAATGTGTTGTGCATTCTTACCACTTAGATATCCGATGCAAAAGTAGGATGCGAAACCATGATTAATTCGATGAGCACTTCTGATGCAAGAATTTGATTTTATGATGGTTGATAGGAAAGAAACTTATAATTAAATTGCTGATCATCTATCTCAGTTGGAACAAGAAGAAACATTTGATTTTAGAAAAGAAATTAATGAAACTTTTCCTGATAAACAACTTTATGTTGTTAAAGGATGGGAAATATCATTGTATGTTGATATTGTGAACTATATTGTCAGTGGTATTTTACCATATGAATTGATAAAACAACAAGAAAAGAAATCCATTCACGATGCAAAATTTTACTTTTGGGATGACCCATATTTGTACAAACAATGCAAAAAGTTAGTTATGTAAAGATGTGTGCCTTATAAATAAATTCAAGAAATTATCCAAAAATATTATGACTCTGAATTGGGAGGTCATTTTGGGAATGATAGAATTAGTCATAAAATTTTACATTCCATGATGACTTTTTAATCAAAGGTGTGTCATTACTTCATCTCTGCAAAGTTGGTTCTAACAAATCATCCGAGAGAAGTAAAAAAGTAAAGAGTTGTGTTAAATTTTTGCATTTAACAAACGAAGGCAGTAGATATTGGTGCTCTTATAATACATAATGCTCAGAGTATAACCAGGAGTGCTACAACTAGTGGTTTGGGATACCCTACCCTGATTTTCAGAAGTAGAGTTTAATAGAAATGAAGAAAAGCTGCACCCACAAAAACCAATTGGGAAACACACAGTACAAAGATTTGAATCATTTGCTAGATCTTAGAGTGGAGGTAGTGATAGATCCTCAACATCTGCTACAGGGCCATCTACTTCCATCTCTGCTTCACTTGAGAACAACATGGATCAGCTTACGATCCAACAAATAAATATTTAAATTTGCAAAATATGATTGGAGGGTTAGAAGCAAGGAATGTATATCATGATGAATATAAGCAAAGGAGAGTTCAATATGATATAGCATATCAGGGGGCCATGATTAGATATCTTAGGGGTGATTATAATGTGGAATTTCCAACTTGCCCCAGCTTTACTCCTTATGTGTCAGATTATGTTGAAGAAGAAGAAGAAGAAGAAGAAGAAGAAGAAGATGATGATGATGATGATTATGAAGAAGAAGAAGACGATGACTGATGTTTTAGGAGTTTGTTATATTAATTGTTTGATTATTTGTTTTCTTTAAAAATGTTGTAATAGGAACTTTCATTTAATGTTGTAATGTGGACTTAATTGTAATAATAATTGTAGATTTTTTATTTTTTTTGTATTTTTAATTATTTTTCAGTTTTTATTTATGTTTTTAATTCTTAGCAAATCCTTTGAAATATATTGTGTTTCATTTAATGCTTTCAAGCATATATTTTTAAAATTAGCACTTGCAGTATACTAGAGTCCAGTTTCATATTCTGAAATCCTCTACATGTTAGATTTATTTTTATACATCTACTATTTTCTTTCCCCTACAAAATTTTTGTACTAAACATTTTTAAATTACTTTAAAAATTTAAGTTTAGGTGAAATAAAAAAAATTCTTTTAAAAAAGAAGTAAACTAAATTTTATTTACCTCAATTAAATATTTTTTAAAAATTAATTTAACATGAACTTGGATATTAGCGTTTAAATTTAAATGACTATATTTATGTTTGTAAATATTATGGTAAATTTAGGTAAAAGTTTTTAATAACGAAGGTCAATTCTAAAATTAAAGATATATCGTATGAAAGGATAAGACTGTGTTTTTCTATTTAAAGTAAATGAATTGTATTTTTGAAGTATTAAGAATCTTAGAGTTTCATGTAAGAAGAAAAGAATGAGATTTTAAGAAAAATCATAAAAAAATATGAATTTATAAAGTAAAGAAATGTAAAAAGTTTTAACTTTAAGAAGTGGATAGTGATGTTCAAAATTATTAAAGGATATCCAAATATAATAATCATCACTTAAAAAAGAAAAGAAAAGAAAAGGATTGAAAGGATCCTTAAAAAAAAAAGAGAAAAAAAATAGAATGAATGTGGTGAGAAGCTTGAGGAAATGCTTAATAAAAAACTGGCTTCACTTGAATCAACTTGAGAAAAATGCTTTTTTACATTCTAAACTTGTATTTGAGTATTAGCGCCCTTAATGTAAAGTTTTCATGAAATTCTTTTTCATATGGATATTCTAAGTATCCTTGATATAACAAATCACAATTCTTCTTGAAGTGAATGGAGATTTAGAAATCTTAGATTTGATTGCTAAGTATTCTTATACTTATAGTTTTAATCTATGTTATTAAAAGTTTTTCTTAAATTGTAGTATTTTATTTATTAAACTAAAGTATAGAATTTTATAAGTTAATCTCAATCTTAAGACATATTTTTATGTAGTAAAAGAGTCATTTAAGGATAAGTAATATTTAAGTTTGGGAGATTTTGATACACAAAAATAAAGTGATATTTTAAATATTCATTTTATGCTTATTTTTGGTGATATTGCACTTCAAAAAAGGATATTTTTATATTTTTATTGCAAGTATATTGATTTTAGGCATTTTGAGTAAAAGTAGCAAAAAGGAGAAAAATCAGAGCCAAAATAGAGAACTTTGTGATTCTGATGCCTGAGGTGCCAGAGGCACCATTATACAGAGAAGTGATGCCAGATTTGGTGCCAGAACGCGTACTTAATTAACTTAGCACTTGAGGCGCCATAATTGGCTCAAGAAATGTCAGATACGATACTTGATGGATTAAGGCAGTTTGGGATGAATTTTGAACGGATTTTAAGGTTCCCAATGTTTCAAATGCCCCATGGTGTGATTCAATGCATCTAGACGCTTTTGAAGGCTCTTTAATGAATGGATATATCTTTTGAATGAATAGACATGTCTTTTGGGATTCAAAAAGTGTGACTTTTGAAGAGAATTTGGGAGGAAATTTTGAATTCTTTTTGAAAGGAGGCAACCCCTAATTAAAGAGAGAGAGAGTGACGAGAGAGAGTTTTGAGAGAGGAGAGTGGCGTGAGAGAGAAGAAGAGTGGAGGTGTGAGATAGAGTGAAGGACTTGGAGATTTTCTTCTAAAGTTGTAAGAGGAGAGAGAAAGTGAGAGATTTTTCATTCATTACATTTCTAAGAGAGAATTGAGAGTGCATGTAAAGAGGGAAAGTGCTTAAGAAGAACTTCTAGGGATGTACTCCTCCATTTCATCCAAATAGTTCACAAAAGATCCATAGGTCATCTGAAGCCCTTCATCTACCTCCTTGCAAACCTTGGTGGGACTGAATTGGTGATCAAACTTCTATTCATTACATTGAAGCTTATCCCTCCGACTAGTTTTTGCTCCATAGTTGTTGCGTCTGTGGATGGATCAACACCAAGATCTGACAAAAAGGAGTCAACATTCAGGATCTCAGTAGCTGGTGGGGTTGCATAAAAAGATATTATAAAATGAAAAACTCAGATGTTAAAATAGAGCCAAAAACTCCATACCAACAACTCAATACCCTTACGATTACATGAAAGAACTTTAACCTCACAAGATTCTCCTATCCCATGACCGACATAGGAAGTCCAACACCTTCTAGTGATCCAAGTGATATGATAGTACCAATTGTCTCTTGAATCACCCTGATAACGAAAGAAAGCTATGCCTCATAAACAAGAAGAATGGGCATATGAGCAAAAGCATACATCTTAATAGCAAGGGTCGAAAGTTCTGCAAGAGGATCGATCGGTCGTCCATCAGATTTTTTTCTGAACATCCTCTCACTGAGACCCGAGAAGTGAATAAGAGGATCCCATTTGGTCCTACAAGTCAGGTGTTTTCCTCTTTTTCACCACTCTCTTCTTATATATCTCTCTTGTAAGCTTCTATTTCATCGGTTTGTTCTTCTTTTCCTTCTTCTGGGCTTTATCTCTAATGCCTTCAAAAGCACTAAGAAGCCCCTTCTTATTGTGAGACTTCACCCCATACATTCCACCATCAACCATTGCTAAAAGACACAAAGGAAAAAACTTAACGAACTCTGAAGCATGAAAAGGAAAGCGTATCAACAAAACAGGGACAGAGGAGAAAAGAGCACATCTAATTCAAAGGCTCTTGCAGCCTATTTATTGTAATTTAGGCACAAAAATCCAGGGAAGTGCACTTATTGAACAATTGTACCATCATAAAATTGATATAATTTTGCATTTTTGTACTACGAAAGATTTTCTTATTCTTATCCCAACGTAGTGACATGCGTCAATTTTATGTAACTTTATCTACTATTTTTTTGTACTTTACTTGTTATTCCTATTTATTTTTCACAGATTTATGCTTAAAAAATCTTTTTTTCATGGTTATGCATGATGCAGGAGCTGAATATGAACACTCTCATATTGACCACAGCTAGCATGACCACACTATAATTGGTGTGACCATGCCATCTTGAATAGTAGAGCGGCATGACCACACCACAATTGAGTGGGACTCGCCGACGAGTAGGAAGGAAATTTGATGGCCCAAGCCATGATTTTTGCTATAAAATCAATACTTAGGGCTTCTAAGAAGGAGTTCTACATTAGAGAGGACTTTAAAACTGAAAGGAGAGAGTTCGGGGAGAGAATTTGAAGGTTGTCTTCCTCCTTTAGTAGAAACCTGCTAGGGAGATTTTTTTCTTTGCTTTGTGAGTTGTGAGAGTTTGTATGAGAGGGAATTGTGCTGATTTTTTAGATAAATTTTTTTTTTCCAAGTTTGTCGTATTTTTGTTACTTGCAATAGATTCCCACATGGTGATTTTCGCTATGATTTTCTTCATCATGAGTGACAAAACTTTTCTTAGGTGATGAAGGCAGTAGTGAATTTATCATGATTTTTCCATTATGTTTTTTTTTTCTCTGTTAAGTGTATTCTTTGAGCTTTCATATGTCGTTTTCTTACTTAACCTCCGATCTTAATTTTCTCTTAGTCTTGCCTATTAATATGTTAAATGTTTCATGAAACTACTACCTCCACAGTGGAAACGAAGGGTTAACCATATAATTTTAAGAGGATATACATATTCTAGGAGAACACAACAATCTTCTCTGGGGATTGGAATACTCATGCAGAATGCCATGAGGATTAAGGAAACCTCAACTTTATGGATTCTAGGCTATTTTAGACCTTGACATAGGCACTATGAGTACTATGTCCCTAATTAATCAAGATCGAGAACATTTAGGAAAATCAAGATCGCTAGGATCCCCAGATCACAAAGGCACCAACCTCATCTATCTTGAAGAAATTCACAAACTTTTTCCACTATTTCTGTTTTCTTTCGTTGACAAGTACTTTATTTTGCTAGAACCTTAGGACTTGACACATGCACTTGTGTTGTGCGTTCGATTTACGTCACAAGACTTTCAAGAAGCAAGAAAGTCAAAGAACTAAATATGTGCACAAAAAATGTGCCCGCAAAAATCTTGAAGAAATATGAAGTTCCATGGAGAAATAGTAGTGACTGGCGACAAAATCGGTCAATCGGTTATTTTTCACTAGAGCAAGTAAAATAAATCCCACTTAGGGATCCTAGGCCGACCGACAACCATGACATTCGACGCCCTTCTCCCAGTTTTGCTAGCTTGACCGACCGACCTATCTAAAGCAAAGACCAGTTGGCAGACTCCTCTTATTCAGAAGAACTCACCGACAAAGATATTCATCTCATACATGTAAACAACTAAACTAGCCCTCATTGTCTTAAATAAAATAAGGAGGTAATCTCATATATGTACCCCATATGTCTACAAATCGATGGTCATTTATCGACAAAAAGTGATGTATTCTTATTGTTCATTAATGTGCTCTCTTTGTCCCCTTCTTTTCTACAAAGCTCTATCTTAGGGCGTGTCTCTAAGACAATATCAAATACAACATTAGTAATTTCCATCTATGATGTTTTGATGAAAAGAATGTGATGTGAATGTTAGGCAATGATTTTGAAGGATAGAATTACGTCCTTGCTGATAAAGATGACTATCTTTAGTTCAACCACTTCGACAGGTACACCCAAAAATATGCATAAAAAAGCCGATACAACCATATTTTTTTTGCACATTTAGTTCAACCCTATATGTGTGTAAACTTGCTATAAAAGCATATGCTTAAATCATGTTTGAATCTTATTTGATACTTAAAGGGATGTTTGGCTGCGAGAAGGATTTAGTGTAAGTAGGATTTGTTAAATCTACTCCATTGTTGGATTTATTAAATACTCCACCTTGATGTGTATAAGTGCTTAAACAAAATAATCTAATCTATAATGCATGGTAAAAATATTAAAAAAAATAATCCTAATATTTATTGAAATTGAGAATAGCGATAATTTTATATCCCCGAAGGAAAATCTAAGGGGTAATTGAAAAAAAGTGCCTTATTTTTCTTATAACAAAGGGAATATATATATTTTTAACGGATAAAACAATGAATTTATTTTTAATTCTTTACTGTTGTTCCCTTTATTTTTAGCACCTGCTCATATCGATGCTTAACTTGTTAAACTCTTAACTTGTTAAACTCTAAAAACATCGCTTAAAAGCGGCACATTTCGCTCTCCGGATTGCTATAAGATTCGTGCAAAATGAGGTGTTATCACTAATTACATAATCAGTGATAACCACTTCTTAATGCAAACCCTGGGTCGTGCGTCCCTTCACGCATATGATTCTGCCACCCCGACGCGCTTATCTCTTTCGCTACGGTGGCATCCAAAGGGGAAGCAAGAAGCTCGCTTAGTACCGAAGACAAGCGCAGAGACTCTTCATGCGAAGAGCTTTCGAGCTACTCGCGATCTCAATTCCCTACCGCGATTGCTTCAGTCCGCCGCTTTTGTGTGTACGTCTTTAGTGAGAAGAGAAGAAAGAGATGGTGGCTCTCCGGAAAGTAGGCAAGTACGAGGTGGGGAGGACGATCGGCGAAGGGACGTTTGCGAAAGTCAAGTTCGCGCAGAATAATGAAACCGGGGAGAGCGTCGCCATGAAGGTCCTCGATCGCGCTACTATAATCAAGCATAAGATGGCTGATCAGGTCCAATACATGCAATCAACTACACTCTTTCCCTTTTCTTATGAAGTTTTTTTTTTTTTCTTAATTTTATCTCCCTAGTTTTTTCTTACCATCTTCTCACTATTCTTAGCCTCTCAAGCAATATCTTCTTATCCTTTACCAAATTTCTTAGATCGGGGACGATATTTGTGAATTGGGGACTGAACCTTATTATAGTTCTTTTGAAATCATAGATTTCCCTGACTATTACTTACAAGTGCATTACATTTTTATTAAACTTGATGGTTTCCAGTTCATTTAGTTAAATACTGGAGAACGTAGAGTCTAGAACTTGGTGGTGGCTAATACCGTATTTTTGTGCAGATTAAAAGGGAAATTTCAATAATGAAGCTTGTTAGGCATCCCCATGTTGTTCGACTTCATGAGGTCTGCTAACTGAGAAGCTGATTTTGAATCATGCCTGCCTTATTTACTTTGGACCATTTGGACTGATTGTTCTTTCTTTTTTGTAGTACAGGTGTTGGCGAGTCGCAAGAAGATATATATAATCCTGGAATTCATTACGGGAGGCGAATTGTTTGATAAGATTGTGAGACTCTACTAAGCTATGCAATTGTTGTCATTGCACCCTCTGGCTGAGCTTAGCCTTATTCAATAAGAATTGACGTACATACCACATAATTTTTATTTTTTATATATTGAATATCTAAATGTATGTGTTTACTTATATAAAACCATAGTGGTTAAAGCACACTAAGACATATGCATGAAATGGTGTATTTCTCTTTTTATAAGGTAAGATTTTTAGCATTTTTGATATGATTTGAGCGTTAGGGTGCCATATAAGTAAATATAAAGATTTGTGTTAGATATGCAAATACATGAAAATTCTGTATGTAAATCCCTCTTATATACCTGTTAATTTTATGTTAATGGTTTTTGAAACCCATTTTTGGTTAGCCTCTGTAGAAGTGCTTACGTTTGGCTTTCTCTGTCAACTAAAAGATGACAAATACTTTACCTCTTCTAGCCAACACACATGAGAAGTTAGGAGGTTTTATGTTCTTACTTTTTTTATACTTGTATTCTATTTATAATTTAATAAAATTTGAATATCATATTTTTGCAGGTTCATAATGGAAAACTGAGTGAAAATGATTCTCGCAAATACTTCCAACAACTCATTGATGGGGTGGATTATTGTCATAGTAAGGGTGTCTATCATCGAGATTTAAAGGTAGCTTTTGGAGCAGAAAAATGTAACTAATTCTTGCTAACTTAAGGAATTAGTTATCAATATTAGTTGTTTGTCACACATGCAGCCTGAGAACCTCCTACTCGATTCACAAGGATATCTGAAAATTTCAGATTTTGGTCTCAGCGCTTTGAGAGTAGAAGTAAGATGAAATTCCTAATTTTGTTTCAACAAGGATAAATTGTCACACTTAAAATTGTAGACTAAAATCCCTTTTATTTATATTCAAAATTTTTGGTTTAGTTAGGCATTTAATTTGCTTTTCCTAATCCTTTCTTAATCTCTTTCTTGTCTGGAATGTAGGGAGTTAGGCTTCTTCAAACAACTTGTGGAACTCCAAATTATGTAGCACCAGAGGTAGACATCTTGAAACTATCGGATTGCAAATATATTTCTTATAACATCTTATACAACTTAAAATTTGTAGTTGCAAATTTATAATTTATATGGATATATTTTACATCCTAATTGTACTTGATTTTATTGAGAATCCATAATATTGGTATGCACTTGCACTAATGATAACAATTTCTTCCAACAACTTCGTAGCAGATCAATGAAGTAACAAGAAGAAGCATATAAAATGTTTGTGTTCCATTGATAACTTCAAAACAATACAAATACCTCGAGCTTTGCAACTCAATATACATCAAGTCTCATTATGTGATAAACATATGGGTACTCAAAATGGAATGGAAGTTGTTCTAACGCAATAATCCAAATTTAAATAACATAACTATTGTGGAACATCTTAAAGAATATATATGTCATGAAATTATCATTTAATTTGCTTCTTTATTCCAAAATTTGTGGCAAAATTTTCAAATTTTTTTTATGTCTTAAAACCAAGTTTTTGGCTATGCCATGACTGTCAATGCTTCGATGCACTCTTGTTGTTTCTCTTTATCTCTCTTTCTGTGCACACTTATATTTTACCAATCTAGTAAATTCAATTATTCAAATTAAGGGGAAGCAATTCAAAGCATATCATTTAAATATATCTACAATACTTAAAACCCACAAAAATTTCCAAATAAATGTTTAAACTTCCTCTCTTGTTTATCTCAAAATTACCCTATTTTACAATTGTTGTTCAACAAAATATGCTCACAATATGAACCTGATTCCATCTTACCTAGACCTTTTTTCCCTTCTTGTAAAAATAGTTATGATAGTATAATGAGTTATGAGACTTAGCAAGATAAACAAATCTAATACAAAACTCAAAGATTGAATAATAACGAATAATATGCGTGTTAATCATGAATAAATAAAATCATGAAATGTGTACATGTGATATTTACATTACTATAGCAGTGAACACATTAAATTTATAATAAAATACTTATATTAGGTTATAGTAGTATACATGCAAAGGTAATTGGAATGCATCAAAATTTTATTTTGCCTTTGTTTTGTTGTTTTGGATTTCAATTTTATGTTATACTGTGTCATGTATAATTTATATAAGTTATTTTCCATCATAAACTCAGCCCAAATGGTACATCATCATGTTCAATGGAGCTTTAGGTGAAACCCAATATTAGTGCTATTGAACTGCCTTGTGACCCATTTGACTGTATAGGGGAATTTCTTGTCCCACTGATCATTGTGCAGGTATCATAAACATATCATTGCTAACCTGTAATCCCATAATATGGTATTTATTTTTAAGCTCCACACATTTTTAAAATTAAACATTTTAGTAAATTTGTGATTGTTTTTAAAACATGCTGAGTAACGGTATATGCAAATGAGCAACTTACAGGTACCAAATGCTTTCTTTCTACAGTATCACTAACTAACAAAGTACATAATCAAAATGCATTTACTTGTAAGTTTGTGTCAAATAAGTTTTTATTTGATTCCTTACTCATGAATATCGAATTGTAAATATACACTCCACAATATGAAGATTTTACAATGGATTTCCTGAAAATTCTTCCTTTTATAAACAATCACAAAATTTCCACTCATTCAAATTTAAAAACATATAATCCTGATTAGAAATCAATGCATTAGAAGAATACCCAAAAATTAAAATTTAAATGAAAACCAAAGTTTCTAACTTTACTCTCTTTCTTTCCTTTCTCCATTCTCTCTTCCACTTCTCTTTTTTTTTCTCCTCGTATTCTACTTATTCTTCTCCTCACTTTTCTTTTTCATCTCTTCTTATTTTTCCTTAATTTTTCTATTGCCTGAACTGCCCAGCTCTCTGATGGCTATTGGGATAGAAGGTTATGGAAATGAGTGATGGTTATTAAGCTTAGGAAATTGGAATACTTATCTAATAAGTTCTTATCTCTCCCTCCGTCCCTCTCTCTCTCTCTCTCTCTCTCTCTCTCTCTCTTTATATATATAT
>JXCR01090495.1:0-13401 GCA_002079205.1 Phalaenopsis hybrid cultivar
GATCTCGATTCCCTGATGACGGACAACGAATCCCAGAAATTTCCCAGAGGTAACGCCAAAGGCGTACTTTAAGGGATTCATTTTAAGGTTATATCGTCGTAATTGTTCAAACACAATCCTCAAATCATACAAATGGTCTATTTTTTTTACTTTTGATGATGAAATCATACACGTAGCATTCTACTTGGTTATGGATAAAGTCGTTAAAAATCTTCGTCATTGTTCGTTGATATGCTGCTCCTGCGTTCTTTAGGCCAAATGACATCACTGTGTAGCAGAAAATTTCAATCACTGTTCTGAAGGCTGTAAGTGCTGCATCCTCTGGAGCCATCTTGATTTGGTTGTATCCCGACGATTCGTCCATGAAGGAGAAAATTTCATGTGTTGACGCGATATCTACCATCATTTCTGGTATGGGTAGTGGAAACTCGTCTTTTGGACATGCCTTGTTCAAATCTTTGAAGTCGACACAAACATGGATCTGTCCGTTTTTCTTCTAAATAGGTACAATGTTAGCCAGCCATGTGGGATACTGTTCCTCTTTTACAAAGTTGGTGTCTATTAATTTCTTCACCTCGGCGATTACTTTTTGTTCTATTTTGNCTTAGAGAACATTTCCCACCAAGGCGTAAGACATAGCCCATCTTGTGATATGATGTGCTTCAGACTTCTCCTATGGCGGCTTTCCAATATATAAATATTCTATTAATTGCTTGCGCCAATCTCCGTTGATGTCTGTAACTGTATTTATGGTTTCTTTTTTTCCAAGCTTGTGTAAGGTTTAGAGGTTGATCTGAGGCATGACTCATCTTCCTTGCACTATGACTTAGATGGAATCCTCTAGGGACATGCCATTTCCTTAACAAATTTTGCTATAGAGTTGGCATGGGCATTATCTCCCCTAAGAATCGAGTAGAAAGTCACATCGGGAATCTGCTCGAGGAGCTTCATCGTGTACTAATGGTGTTCTGCTAATCTTGGTTTCAAAATTTTAGATTTTCTGGCAACCTGCTGAATGATGAGTTGGGAGTCGCCAGGATGGCAATGTTCATTATATCCATTGAGATTTTCATTCCCAATTTGGTGATTGAAGCTTCATACTCAGCTTCATTATTGATGCACAGCTCTGTCAGGTGGTATGAGAACCTCAACATACCCTTATCTGGTGTGATAAAGANTAGAGTTGACATGGGCATTATCTCCCCTAAGAATCGAGTAGAAAGTCACATCGGGAATCTGCTCGAGGAGCTTCATCGTGTACTAATGGTGTTCTGCTAATCTTGGTTTCAAAATTTTAGATTTTCTGGCAACCTGCTGAATGATGAGTTGGGAGTCGCCAGGATGGCAATGTTCATTATATCCATTGATATTTTCATTCCCAATTCGGTGATTGAAGCTTCATACTCAACTTCATTATTGATGCACAGCTCTGTCAGGTGGTATGAGAACCTCAACATACCCTTATCTGGTGTGATAAAGATCAAACCAATCTCTGCTTTGCCTGATATAATTATCTCTGATCCTTTATCTTTTATGGCTGACAAAGCTCCATCAAAATACATTTACCAATGTTGCACACTAAAAAATTCCATTTGTAGTATTTGGTTGTCTAGTAACTCGTCGTTGAGAGAGGACCCAGCTGATAGTGGGTGTGCAGCAAGAAAGTCTGTTAGTATCTGTCCCTTGATAGCATAGAGGGGAACAAAAGTTATATCAAATTGTAATAAGATCATTGACCATCTTGCTAAACGTCCACAGAGTGTTGGTCTGGTTATCAAATATTGCAACAGATTAACTTTTGAGATTAAGGTAATTTTATGAGAAAGCATGTAATGTCTAAGCTTTTGAGCGGCGAAAATTAATGCCAGACAATGCTTCTCAATAGTTGGATACCTTATCTTCGTCGGTATTAGGCGATGACTCAAGTAGTAGAGTGCATTTTCTTTACCCTCATCATTGACTTGGGCTAAGAGGGCTCCAAGAGAGTCATCTAGGGCCGCGGTAAAAAGTGGCAAAGGTTTCCCTGAGATAGGGGCTGCCAAGATAGGAGGTGTCATTAAATATTTTTTAACTTCCTCAAAGGCGCACTGACATTTCTCTTCCCAAATAAATTTGGCGATCTTTTTAATTAATGGAGAGAAAGGCTGACACCTACCTGAGAGATTAGAAATAAAGCGTCTCAGATGTGCCAACTTCCCCTGGAAGGAACGTAGTTGTTTCAAGGTTTTAGGAGGAGGCATTTCCAAGATACCTTTAATTTTATTCGGGTCGATCTCGATTCCCTGATGACGGACAACGAATCCCAGAAATTTCCCAGAGGTAACGCCAAAGGCGTACTTTAAGGGATTCATTTTAAGGTTATATTGTCGTAATTGTTCAAACACAATCCTCAAATCATACAAATGGTCTATTTTCTTTACTTTTGATGATGAAATCATACACGTAGCATTCTACTTGGTTATGGATAAAGTCGTTAAAAATCTTCGTCATTGTTCGTTGATATGCTGCTCCTGCGTTCTTTAGGCCAAATGACATCACTGTGTAGCAGAAAATTTCAATCACTGTTCTGAAGGCTGTAAGTGCTACATCGTCTGGAGCCATCTTGATTTGGTTGTATCCCGACGATCCGTCCATGAAGGAGAAAATTTCATGTGTTGACGCGATATCTACCATCATTTCTGGTATGGGTAGTGGAAACTCGTCTTTTGGACATGCCTTGTTCAAATCTTTGAAGTCGACACAAACATGGATCTGTCCGTTTTTCTTCTAAATAGGTACAATGTTAGCCAACCATGTGGGATACTGTTCCTCTTTTACAAAGTTGGTGTCTATTAATTTCTTCACCTTGGCGATTACTTTTTGTTCTATTTCGAGGTACATTCTCCTGGGAGCTTGTTTTACTAAGGTTATATTCTTGTCTACCCCGAGTTTATGGACTACAACTTCTGCGGATAGTCCTGACATTTCATCATAGCTCCATGCGAAGCAATCTTTGAACTCTGTTAATAGTTTGATCAATTCTGAAGATCCTTCGTCATTGAGTAAAGAACTTATAAATGTAGGCCGGGGTTATTCTTCAATCCCAAGGTTAATCTCTTTCAATTCATCCATAGTAGATTTATTTTCCTGCTCAAATTATGGAGGAGCATCTTCTATTAGTTGATCAGTAGAGTCATCCTCTTTATTGAGGCAATCCTCTTCTAACTCACTAGTAACAACCATGCAAAATTCAGAATCATCAACTGGTCCTACTGTACTAAATTTGAGACCCTCTTTTGAAATTAGAGTTCGACTTTTACCATTCCATAATTTTTCAAAAAGTTGAAATTTATCTTTTGACATTTATTTTGGTAATTTCCCCGTTGAATTAACTTTTGAACTTAAGGTGAGAAGTCACCAAAAGAAAATTCCATTAATTCATTAGGATCATCATCCAAATTTACATGTTTTTCAAGTTTATTAGATGTAGAAACACTGTAAAATTTCATCGTCTTTGTACCAACACTATGGACTTCCTTGTTCTTTAAACTCACGTCCTTTTAAGGGAGAATCGGAGTAAGGGTCATAACATTCACATAGTGGTTTATACGATCATACATTGTTTCATACTCATTCTTTTATGTATCTTCTAAGGAAATATCATACAGAGGTTTCTTCCATTTTATCATCATTATCTCTTCTTCAGAGCTTCCTTCGTTACCAATGTTGATGGTTGGCCTAGTTTGTTCAACAATTAAGTTGATTCTTCCTCGTCCACATCCTCGGCCTCGACCTCGGGTGTGCAAAATAAAAGAACCTTCACCAACTCTTTGTAAGGGAGTGGTGGAGGACTGCTGAAGTGGAGTTGAATGGCCTCCTCTTTGTAATTATTCTGAATCTTCTTCTTTGTTTGTAATAACTTCACGAGGGAAGACAGTCCTCTTTAGAGGCGCGTAGTAGGCAGCATCTTCATGGATACCAACTTCATGCACTGAAAAATTGTTGTAGGTCTCCATTAATGCAATTTTCTTGATCATCTTTGCAGTATTTGATGCATTGGTGTAAAGATAATGGAACCATATTGTGCTCATGAATACATGGTCGACCCAGTAGAGTATTAAAAAAGGTCTCGGTGTTGATGATATGAAATTTAGCGGTTGTCATGAGTTCTCCAACCTTCATAAGTAATGTAATTGATCCAAGGGCTCTTTCTCACTTTTGGTTGAATCCTCTTAAAATCATTTCATCAGTCATAAGCTCTCGAGCTCCAATATCCAAATAGGTCAATGTTCATAGGCTCATCAAGTTAAGTGATGCTCTAGGATCTACTAAGACTCTGGACAAAACAAATCTGCCATTGTTAACGGAGATGTAGAGTGGACGATTGTGGTCGGTGGTACTGAGTAGCAAGTCTTCATCTCTCAAGGTTACCCCATGTTGTTCATTCAACGAACAAGCTTCATCTGAAGATATGTTGGCCAACTGAGCTAATAAAATTTTTGGTTTAAGTAATGCTGTCACCAGAGACTCTCTCATCTCCTTTGATAGGATTAAAGCGTCATAGATACTTAATCGAGCCGACAACTTCCTAAGAAGAGCTAGCACATTGTAGTCTACTTGGTAAGATTGTTTGATTTTATCTTGATTATGTGGTTCTTCCACTAGTTGGGGTATCTCCTCTTGAGTCATTATCTGCTTTCTTTTATTTGTTGGAGCTGTTTTTGGTGGTAACACTTTTCCACTCCTCAAGTTAACTTCTATGATTTCTTCTTCTTGAGACAACATTATTGATTCTTTCGGCATCTTTTCCTCTTCGACTAAAAGATCTAAGTTGATGGTGAGCGATGTACCGTGATGCTCGAGAATTGGCTCCTCGTTATCTGTGCTGTTGTAAACAGTATCATTGATGTCTTCTTTGGACTTGACAACGAGTTCACCGGACTCAAGTATGATTTGAGGATCATTTTGGGGATCGAGATTGAAGTTAGATTGGTTTTAATCAGTTACGTTATCACTTGAACTAGTTAAAACTTAGCCAAAATCACAATCATTCTATTCATAAGACCCCGGAGGGACAAAAAGATAATCGTACAAAGTCAAGGGTTCGAGGATTTCTTCCCTAAATTTGAGACAACTAATCTGGTAAAGGCGGCCCCTATCCTACCCCCCGTGCTATTAATCTTTGTAGTGACGATTTTCTTCTTCTTCTTTGTCCTTGACGATGACGGATCTTCTGACAAAACCATCATCTCGGGCTTGGTATGCTGCGGACTTTGAATTGAGGCTTGTTTTGATGCAAACTCGATCTTGTTCAGTATTTTCTTGGATGATATGCTTCAAACCTCATCCCATCCTTCTTCAGTATTTGTAGAAGATTGTTTTGATGAATCCTACATTTGATTGAGGACCCTTTTGAGTTCATCCCAAGTTTTACTCCATCCATCTGTTCCAGTATATGGATCAATTGGGGAGATTGGCTCGGCCGAAATTATATTTATGGAATCTTTTTTAGATTCTCTTAAATATTCTTTTGAGATTGTTATATTCCTTCTTTAAGGCTCCTCTTGAGCTAATCCTTAAAGACAAAGCATTTCCCTATAGTGTGCCCAAGGAATCAGTGACATGGGTAATAATTTGGTTCATTCTTCCTATCCACCTCTTCAGGCTTCTTCAGATCTGGTAGTNTTATTTATGGAATCTTTTTTAGATTCTCTTAAATATTCTTTTGAGATTTTTATATTCCTTCTTTAAGGCTCCTCTTGAGCCAATCCTTAAAGACAAAGCATTTCTCTATAGTGTGCCCAAGCAATCAGTGACATGGGTAATAATTTGGTTCATTCTTCCTATCCACCTCTTCAGGCTTCTTCAGATCTGGTAGTCTGAACTCCGGCTTCTTCATCAGACTTATGAATATTTTAGGTATAGCTTCATCTTTAAAATAATACACCATTTTGCGTCATTCTACCAGGGACATTTTGTTATCCCCTGCCTGAGGTGATCCTTCTTGAGGCGGTCACTAGTTGGATTGACTACTCTATTTCTGAGCATACTATGACGAATACTGGTGAGACTCTTCTGCATATATCTTCATCGGCTACTTTCTTTTGTCAATGGTCGCTACTACTCCTAATTTCTTTTCGAACACTCTGGTCACTTTAGCCTTTTTATGTGGCTCCATGTGCTTGATTTCCTCTTGAAAACTGCTGGCTTTACTGAGTAGCTTCTCGNACTCTTCTGCATATATCTTCATTGGCTGCTTTCTTTTGTCAATGGTCGCTACTACTCCTAATTTCTTTTCGAACACTCTGGTCACTTTAGTCTTTTTATGTGGCTCCATGTGCTTGATTTCCTCTTGAAAACTGCTGGCTTTACTGAGTAGCTTCTCGAAAAATTTGATGGTGAGTCCTTTTAGCATGAAAGCTACTGGCCCATGTATGCTCTTGAGTAGAATCTCAATTGCATGTTGTTCCTGTAGCTGAGCTTCACATTTCATGCTAAGGTTTCTCCACCACAAAATACAGTCCACCAAAGTTTTGTTAGGCTTTTATTTTTCTATCATGAGCTCTCCAATAGACACATGTTGTTGTGCTCCAATGAATCTTTTCACAAATAACTTTTCCAACTCGAAAAATGTTTTAACTGACCCATTGGGCAAATCAGCATACCAGTCGAAAGCAATTCTTGACAAGTTGCTGACGAACTGCTGAAAAAGTAGAGCTTCACTATTTCTCGTGTTGCCACAGCTGGCTCGAAAATGTGTTATATGCTGTCTGGGATTCCCAGTCCCATCAAATATCTTGAAGTTTGGGACTGCAAAACCCTTGAGGAAAGGCACGACATCAAATTCCTCCAGGTAAGGTCTACCCTTTAGAACCAATGCCCCACCCTTAGATTGGGTTAAAGCATCCTTCACTTGTTCAACCATTTGCTTAAATTCCTTTTCTAGTATAGCTTAAATTTGTTCAACCATCCTGATGGAGAATCTTTTATAAGTTGTTTATTTCTGTTTGCTGAAGCAACATCTCTTCTTTTAACTGTTATGTGTATGATTTCTGGATGATTGATCTCTGGAGAAGCCAATTGCGGCGCTTGTGATTGCACCAGAATAGTGGCCACGACACTCATTCCTGTGGTCATTTCTTCTATTCTTTTCTCTAGTAGGCTAATATGCGCATCCCTTAGGAGGGTAGCCCTACACTACTCATCTATGGCGTTCTATTCTATGTGACGTTGAGCCTCGAGTGCAGATGTGGTGGCTCTTGTTTCAATTACATGGACATCCATGAAATCTTCTTCCAAGTAATCATTATAATCAAAATTTTCATCGTCGCTATTGACGGAAACTCCGTGCTCTCGAGCTAACTCAGAGATCTCGATCCTGAGTTTCTCAACTTTCTCTTATATTATAGATTCCTTAATCTCTTTAAGATCTGGAGGACCGTGACGGACTTCCTCTACTTTTCCTCCATCTTGCTGGCTTTTGTTGCAAAGATGTTAGATATTTCAGACCCTGGCTTCATTCCATGTTCTTGTCTCGCGGGCCCATCGAACTGTATCGGTGCAACGACCTTGGGTACCCATACCTCTTTCTTATTCAATGATGATGTCTCGGGATGGATTGTCTTAGCTGAAACATCAGTATGTCGAGGGACAGTATGCTCCCCGTCGTATAGACCGGCTATAGTTCCAGGTAATTGTCTTGTGTTTACTTTTGGGATTGTAGAAANCGATGATGTCTCGGGATGGATTGTCTTAGCTGAAACATCAGTATGTCGAGGGACAATATGCTCCCCGTCGTATAGACCGGCTATAGTTCCAGGTAATTGTCTTGTGTTTACTTTTGGGATTGTAGAAANTAATAGACACATGTTGTTGTGCTCCAATGAATCTTTTCACAAAAAACTATTCCAACTCGAAAAATGTTTTAACTGACCCATTGGGCATACCAGCATACCAGTCGAAAGCAATTCTTGACAAGCTGCTGACGAACTGCTGAAAAAGTAGAGCTTCACTATTTCTTGTGTTGCCACAGCTGGCTCGAAAATGTGTTATATGTTGTCTGGGATTCCCAGTCCCATCAAATATCTTTAAGTTTGGGACTGCAAAACCCTTGAGGAAAGGCACGACATCAAATTCCTCCAGGTAAGGTCTACCCTTTAGAACCAATGCCCCACCCTTAGATTGGGTTAGAGCATCCTTCACTTGTTTAACCATTTGCTTAAATTCCTTTTCTAGTATAGCTTAAATTTGTTCAACCATCCTGATGGAGAATCCTTTATAAGTTGTTTATTTCTGTTTGCTGAAGCAACATCTCTTCTTTTATCTGTTATGTGTATGATTTCTGGATGATTGATCTCTGGAGAAGCCAATTGCGGCGCTTGTGATTGCACCAGAATAGTGGCCACGACACTCATTCCTGTGGTCATTTCTTCTATTCTTTTCTCTAGTAGACTAATATGCACATCCCTTAAGAGGGTAGCCCTACACTACTCATCTATGGCGTTCTATTCTATGTGACGTTGAGCCTCGAGTGCAGATGTGGTGGCTCTTGTTTCAATTACATGGACATCCATGAAATCTTCTTCCAAGTAATCATTATAATCAAAATTTTCATCGTCGCTATTGATGGAAACTCCGTGCTCTCGAGCTAACTCAGAGATCTCGATCCTGAGTTTCTCAAATTTCTCTTATATTTTAGATTCCTTAATCTCTTTAAGATCTGGAGGACCGTGACGGACTTCCTCTACTTTTCCTCCATCTTGCTGGCTTTTGTTGCAAAGATGTTAGATATTTCAGACCCTGGCTTCATTCCATGTTCTTGTCTCGCGGGCCCATCGAACTGTATCGGTGCAACGACCTTGGGTACCCATACCTCTTTCTTATTCAACGATGATGTCTCGGGATGGATTGTCTTAGCTGAAACATCAGTATGTCGAGGGACAATATGCTCCCCGTCGTATAGACCGGCTATAGTTCCAGGTAATTGTCTTGTGTTTACTTTTGGGATTGTAGAAATATCTCCATAATAAGCTACAGTAATGTTTTTGACCTGGTCTCGACTTAACTTGTCGACAGCCTACGGTCCATGTGGCGGTATAATCAGTAGTCACTACTACGGTATCAATTTTGTTCTCTAAAGGGAATCAAACAAGGATACGAGTAGGGGGCGCTCCAGTTGTATTGTGGGAGTATGAGCCAAACATCCTTCTTTGGCAGCTAGCCTTTTGAAAACTTCACTAAGTCAGGTGATAGGAGTGAACTTCTTTCTCTCCTCACCATGTCCATGAAGTGGTGGTAATGAAACAGTAATTTTCTCGATACTCTCATATCCATCGGTATCCATCAAAGGATGGAATCTACTCCCTTGTAGGAGTGGATAAATTTTTGGTAACACCTCTTCATCTTGATGAGGCTCGTCCTCAATGGGTGTCTTCTTGGGAGCCTGGGCTTTGATGGCCCTCTGAAATCTTCTTTTACGGTTCCTCTTTTGAGTTTGGGTCTGTGGTACAATCCTTGAACTTCATCTAATTTCAAAAATGGGTGGTTGGACAGTTAATCCCTCAGTCGGATCCTCAATAATCATTACTTCTTTCCCCTTAGCAGCAGCAAGGATAGTAGGTTTAGCGGGTGTCGTGGCGGCAGTAGTTTTAGACTTCTTGCAGGTAGGGAAGTCTTTAAGGCAGTTCAAATTGAATTTTCCAGACGGTTCCTGTATTTCTGGAGCGGCAATCTTCATTACCACAAATGGGGCTTTCTCGAGGAAGACCTCTAGAACTTCAAATCTGGCTCCAAATTTGATGGAAGGAGCGAGGTTGCAGTCTTTGTGGCTCGTTGGCAGGTTACAAGAAAAGGTCAGCATTGGGTAGGCCATTGCAGCAAGCTTGAAAACAAAAAAGTTTTAGGGTTAGCTATGTGACCAAAAACATAGTAATTTTTTTTAGTTCAAGCATTGAAAGTAGAGGTTGACCTGTAGACCGGGCAGGTCTTATTTTATGGGTACTTTAAAATTTTGTTTAAGAAAAGTCAAGAGGTGTAAAATTTAATTAATATATAAAAAAAAGTTTAAAGTGTGTGTAACACTTTGGTTTAATTTATAGAATATCAAATAAAATTTGGAAGGGAGATGTGAATTATTGTATAACCCAGTGTGGGACCCATTTAGTGGCAGATAATGCCCAGGTGGAACTAGTCCACCGACACACCTATTGGGCGTTCGACCCCACACAAAAAATTAAAGAGTCCTTAACGGACTTCTAAGCCCTACTGTTCAAAGATGGTTGAACAGATGGTACTGAAGTCCAAGGAGTTAGCTGTACTTTCTCCAAACAGAAATGGGTAAAGTATGCCAACGGAAGAAGGGTAATTTGGTCCAAGAGGGACCCAGACACATTACCGATGTGCAAAGATAATATTCCTTGATTTGTATGTAGAGAAAAGCTTGTCCCCAGCAGAGTCATCAGAAGCTATCGGCGATATTTTTGGTTGGAGGAGTTGTGCTTAAGAAGTGGTCGGTCAACGAGATCAAAATCCTATCGCTCGCTTTGGAAGGACATTTTAATTTACATATATTTTTAGTTTTTTGAAAAATATGAAATCAAACTGACCCCATACTTTCATAGTTTAAATGAAAGAGCATTATACCTCAAATCATGTATATATCCCGAAGGATGAATATAAAACTTGAGGTTGAGGCTTGATCAAATAAACTAAGGAACATATGACGTCCGTTTGGTCTGCAAGATTTTCATATTTACTGATAAGTTCCCCTATTTAATATAAAGAATTAAATAGTGTTTATATTAAGCTAGGTTCGGACATGCTTCCTATAAAGGCAAGCCCTATAGTTAATTACATCTTAAATGACCAAAGTCACCTAAGAAGAATCTCGATAAAAATTAGGAAATATTATCTTCACGAAATTTCAAAGGGTAGGACTTTTCAATGAGATCGGATGTAGAGGTGCAAAAGGGGATTTGTTCAAATTTGGAATATTTTATTGTAGAGTCCAAAGAAGGAAGAACTATGGGATGTCATGGATCTAAAGGAGAACCTCGGTGAATTCCCAAGCTATTCTAATTTTTGGCTTCATTTCTAAAGAGAAATATTTAGGTGTTTCTTCCTGCAAATTTTATTAGTAAGGGCTTACATTCGAGTGAAATGATCACAAAAATAGCCGGGAAGATGTGATGGTTTAGGTCGTGCCGTACAACAACCTCAAAATCCTAAGATGAGTTAGGGCTTATATTGTATAGCAGGGTTGTACAAAGGCCTAAAGATAAGGTGAGGGTTTAGGTTGCATAAGCAAGCAAACTCGAAGTCTTATGGCATTGTTGTTTAATTCTAAGGAAGGAAGATTGGTTTAGCTGGGGAAGACAAGTTTTGTTGTTGAAGATGGCCATGTTGCCCACCATGCTAGCATCAACCTCCTTGCCATGACGAGTTTGAGTTTTCTACTGTGTCAAGTTATGATGTCAAATCAGGTGGCCTTATGGTAATAGTTCTTAAATTTTATGGGGGCATGTTAAAGTTGATTAGAGTGACTCCGGTTAGGATCCTTTGGTTCCCTCGTTCCGGCACAACTATTTTCTATTGGATTCACTTAGTCCAAATGAATTTACTCAACTCAACTTATTGAGTTCCATAATTTCATTTAGACCGTGTGAAGCCTCGTTAGAAACCATAGGTTACCTCCTTCGAGGGATTCCCGATCATCCGATAGAGACGTCTTAATTTTGTTGAAGTTGTAGTTTTGTGTGATGTTTGTTATTAAATTTTGAGTTGCTTTATATTTTGAATGTTGTGGAGGTGAATGTTATCTTGGCTGATTTTACTTTTAGTTTTGGTTTTGGTTTTGTGGCTATCCTAATAGTTTTAGTTTTCATGCAGGGTGGCGTCATTGTTTAGCATGTAAATTTGCAGGTATAAAAGTACAGTATGAAGGTAAAAGAAAGACAATGTTGTAAACTGTAAAAGCGTACCTGACAAGTCTTCTCGTTCCACCACCTGAAACTTAAAAGGCATGTTAAGATAGTTCATGTAGAGGCAAAAGTAAGGTTTTGGTAGTTTTCTTAACCCTATGTCATATCTTAATGGGTCCTTAGGAGTTTAATTAAGGGTTGATTTTTCAAGAAAAACATATTAAGTTTAGTAGATCTTCGAGGTATCTAACAGATCTAGAGAAAGATGTAGGTCCGTACTACTATCTCGCTGCCTGGTGGAAAATCCCGAGTTCTTTTAAGCTTATTGTGTTGCTTAATGATTCATCCTGTAAATACCCATAGTTCTTAGTGAGCATTGATATCTCAATTATCCCTAAGAGTAAGGTGATTATCATCTGTAATTTAATTTTGAATATTATGTGGTTGAAGACCCTTAAAGAGGCAAGTTAGTGTTATTGGAACACTTAACCAAATTTTTGTCCTAATTGGGCTTGTAGTGTTTGAATAATGTTCTACTTTTAAATGATATTTACTTTTCTAATCCTCATTTAAATGAAACTTAATTTAGCCTAAGTCACTACTAAGCCCTTAAAACCTAGGTGAGTGTCTTAATTAGTTTTGAAAAAGCTAAGCTTTAGTTTGTCATGATTCATGATTTGAATTTCATTTGAAAATCAAAATAGGGGTATTAAATTGATTAAGTATTGACTTCAAAAGTCAAACATTTAAGTCCTGGGTTCATTTTATTTTAATAAACTTCCGAATTTTAATAATCTAGAAATTTATTAACTTACCTTTTCAATTAAGAAAGTGAGGTTGGTTTCTAACTATTAACCCTTTGTGTTTCAAAAATCCAAATAAATTGATTAAGTTCAGAAGTTGCCCATTTCCTTCCTTGTATTAAGTCTAAATGTTAATTAAGGCTAAATTTCCAAAATTTCACATTTGCCCTAAGCTCTACACTTCATAATTCATTAAATTCAATTCAAATGACTTTGAAATTTTTGATCCTACCTTGTTAATGGGTTAATTAAGACATCAGAGGAGAAAATGTAATTTTTTAAAATTTAATTTATTTTATATAATTATTTTCATGCAAAAATAGGATTTTTCAAAGAAAATTACATAACTTGACCAAGGCAAAGGTAATCCTTTCAAATTTCTGCTGGAGGTAGACCTAGACAAGAGAAGCCCTTGGATCAAGTTTCATGATTTTTCAAATTTTATTTGAATTTTAAGAATTATTTTAAATTGAGAGTTATTTACTAAATATAAAATATTTTATTTGTGGAAAATTAAGTTTTATATTTTTGAAAAAACTTCCTGAGGTCAGAAAACTCAAAGGAGAAAATTTTATATTTTTTGGAGTTTTATTTGATTTATTGGAATTATTTTTAGTGAAAACCAATTTTTAGCCTTTGAAAATTATTTTCTTAAGCTTTAAAATACATTATCTTTATTTAGAAAATCAGGAACAATATTC
>JXCR01090502.1:9615-49978 GCA_002079205.1 Phalaenopsis hybrid cultivar
GTGGTATTAATGGAGTTGAAGCATGTGAAGATTGATATATATGATGACTTCTAATACTTCATTTCCATTTCCACAATAATTCTCATTTATAGGATTCATGGGCTCTCAAGGTACTAAAGTCTTTTCCCAACTTTCATATGGAACTTGGGCTTGACTGTAAATCAAAAAGATGGTAGATGGATGCCTAAGTTCATAAATTAGTCCATTAGTATAATACTCATAATAGATTTAAATAAAATAGACTTTATATTAATGAGTTTTTCCATTTGAATGCAGTAATTGAAAATAACACATTCTTTGGTAACTCAACTAATTTTCATAGTTGGGAGTAATTTTGCAGCAATAAAAAAATGTCATTGCTTCGAAATTGGATTAAGTAATGAAGTGGAGAAACTAACATATCCTTCATCTTGTATCTCTCATATATCACTTTCATCCGTTAGAAGATTATACACGTTTTGCATCAAATCTCGTGTAGGAATGAAATTTGTATAATGACTGATCTGAATGTTGTTTATCATATACAATTCATTAATCCTTGCAGGAGTAAATGGTACAACCATACCTCGTACGAAGACAACACCTTGAGTAATTCCATGTAAGTTTGCATAAAACTCTTTCACCACAGATACGACAACTGCAGATGTAGTGTAACACAGAATTTCCCAACGCCTTTGCAGAATGATTTTATCAATCGGACCAGTAAGATTGATCACTTCATGATTAACAAATCTTCTTTCCTTGATCAATCTCCTCTTCGTAATAATTTTATCGTATATTCGTTGTGCATCGAAACTAATAAATTTTTTTTTGTTGAAAACTCCATACCTTAAAGTATTTCTGGAATCTGAAGCCATGAAATCCGAAAATAGGAAGTTACTAAGCGTCCAAGGATGTTTTTAGGCCTTCTTAAACTTGTCCCGGTGGTTATTATGAAGTGAAATCGCGCCAAAAGCTGCCAAAAGTCGTCTAAAACCGTCTAACCACTCGGCGCCGTCGGCGCTGCCGATTGGCACTGCCGGCGTTGATGTTCGTTATCTAGGGTGTCCTCAGCGCCAATGGCCAAAATTGTGATTTTCATTTTTTATTCAATTCGATTCCAAATTTTCCTCTAATACCAACATTTGACTTAATTTATAATAAATGCAACTGTGTAAGATTATTATCTACTAATATATAAGACACTTAACAAACTAAATAGTAATACATAGTAATAAAAGTATGGGTTGTCTCCCACAAAATGTTTGGTTTAACATCGTCAGCCCAACATACCATTTGTTTAGTTTGCTTGACTTAACATTAAAACTTCTTTAAATTGATGTATGTGTCATTCATAATAATGTTTCAAACGATTTCCATTAATTTTAAATATCTATCTAGCGTTGGGATTTTTAATAACAACAGTTCCATAATGATAGACTTTAATCACTTTAAATGGTTCTAAACATCTAAATTTTAGTTTTCCTGGACACAATCTCAATATTGTATTATATAGTGAAACTTTTTGTCCAGGTTTAAATTTCTTCTTAACAATCTTCCGATCATGTCATATTTTCATTTTCTCTTTATAGATTTTCGCATTATCATATATTTCATTTCTAATCTCCTCAAGTTATTTGAGTTGTAAAATTTTTTTCTCACCAGCATCTTTTAAATTAAAATTAAATTCTTTAATAGCCCAACATGCTTTATGTTCCAATTTTACTAGTAAATGACATGTTTTTCCAAAAATCAATCTAAATGGGGACATTCCTATAGAAGTTTTATAAGTACTTCTGTATGCTCATAATGCAGTATCAAGTCTAGCAGACCAATCCAATTTATAAGGATTTACAGGTTTTTCNCTGAGGGTGTTCCTCCACCACAACAGCCTCTTCTATTTCTTGATCCTCAACCTCCTCATCCCACATTGTGTGAACATTTAAGATCTGATCCTTGCAACGATGTTCTAGAGCAAACTTCTCATCGCACCAAAAACATAACCCATTGATTCACTTCTTTCAAGTCTCGCCTTTATAAGACATTTGAATGTCGCCCCTGGACGTAGCCCATTATTCCTATCCTATCATCGTCGTTGTAGCATTTCGATATGATAATCCACTTGTGTTGTCCCTATTAGCCTATTCCAATGCATTTTTATCTTCAATCCATTCCATTAATTCCATAGTTTCACCCAAACCTCACAGATCAAAAGACGAAGTGTTGCTTGAATTTCTGACTTCAACCCTTTCCTGACATTTCGTTTCAACGCTATGTTACATCGGCGCCTACGGCATCCTTCCCCTCGTACTCCCCTGACTCGACCACGAGAATGTTAAAATAGTTTGAAAATTATGTTATGCGTAAAACTAAAAGAGCAACTTAGTCATTTATTAATTATTATTATGGGGTATAAATATGGATAATATGTTTATGGTTAGGATAAATGATTGTTGTCTTGAATTTTATGGTTAGGGTTTAGAAGAGATCACCCACCTCTCAAATTGCAAGTGTTTATCTTTTTTATGTATTCAGGTTGTATTTTTTGGTGTTGATGAAATATATATATATATACATATATAGTATTCTGTCCTAATTTTTGTGAAAATTACTATCAAATTATTATGCGTAAAACTAAAAGAGCAACTTAGTCATTTATTAATTATTACTATGGGGTATAAATATGGATAATATGTTTATGGTTAGAGGATATNATATCTTTCTTATTTTAATAGATTTAGCCCTTGGGCTTTTCAAAAATGTCTCCAATCACCTCCTCGAGATTCGTCGAGAAGCATTCTTGTTGTGCATAGTTCATTCTCCGATTCTCTTACTTCTTTAAGAGTGATAGTTGTCATAAGAATAAGAGAATTAAATAACATGACTGATCATAAGAGTAAAAAAGTATCATCATAAATTATATTCCCTTGATTTTTGTACCCTTTTTTATGATAAATAGAACTCTATATCTTTTTCCCATTTCCCACATCGTCTTGTTATGAGTCGATCACTTAAGCGAAGAAATATATCACGTGCCAAAATGCCAATAAGTGAGGGAGCCTTACTGAAAGCCTTTAGACTTCCCACTTTTAGAACCTGCCCCGCAACAAACGAAAGAAAAGGAAACCTGACCCTTCCCGCCCACTCCTTAAGGAAAAGGTGGGCGGAGAGATGCAACCGACTGAGAAAGAGGGGAGGAGATGAGAGGAAAATGATCAGCAGAAAAAGGCCAGCTAAATCGATAAAACTAGTTAAGCAACCAACCACAAAATTTCCTCGTGTGGAAGGGGTTGGTGAACCGTCTGACTCAGTACCACATCCGGCAAGGAGTTGGAAGGGAGGAAAGGTATGGACCCTCTACCACTTCGTCGAGATTCGACCCAATTACCGTCTCAATAAGGAGATCCCTCGAGGGCGGTTATGCAAGTTCTGCCACCGGA
The DNA here is from genome assembly GCA_002079205.1 of Phalaenopsis hybrid cultivar. Classification (NCBI taxonomy): domain Eukaryota; kingdom Viridiplantae; phylum Streptophyta; class Magnoliopsida; order Asparagales; family Orchidaceae; genus Phalaenopsis; species Phalaenopsis hybrid cultivar. The sequence continues at coordinate 13,035 of JXCR01090502.1, forward strand.
CTTCACTCTGCTTCATCCTCCAGCTCTGAAGGCCACTTAATGTGATGCTCCTCCCATGGCAGATGATCGCTCCATCGCTTAGCCGACGAGGCTATGCGAACCGAGGCTTCACCAGCGGAAGATGTTCCTCCTCCACCACCAAACGAGAAAGATCTTTATCATGGTATGCCTTCTCTCATCGCAGAGAGTTTCTGTACATCAGAAATAAACTGATTGATTGGTAACTTTTGTAACTCTTTTTCATTCAGCCCTCTCATTTACCTTTGTAGCGTCAGCTCAATTATTGCAGAGGAAACCGTGGATATCATTGACTCTCAATGCCTAGAGGTGGCACGCCAAATCGAGCAACGATCATGTCGGTCCTTCCGTTTAAGTCGCAGACAAAGGGGTATCCACTCCAATGCCTCTTCCGGATTTAACACCCCTTTGAACCTACCTGGAGAGAGAAACTGACGGCCGCGGGGAGTCTCATGGGTCGTAGTTCACCATATAGATGAGACCATGGACTCCGTTGCTTGGGTTGCTATCCTCCAACAAAAAGCCACCGTCTCGGATCTTCGGGAGGAGTTGGCAGTTGTATATGCAGATATGGAGGTTCTTCAACCCTAAGTTACTGAGGTGGAAATTTTCCAGGCTAAGCTTGTGGACATAGAAATACTCCGGGCCCAAGTGACGGACTTGAAAGCTCTCCGGGTTGAGTTGGTGATCCAACTTTTTTGTTGCGATAGATTGTGTAAAATTTAATTAAATATAATCAATTAATATTCGGATTCTACGCAAGTATACGTATCTTTATCAAGTAATAATGAACTTTCTATTTAAGCCCCAAATATCGATCCTACGGGGTAGATTTAAATTGGAAATGACAAATTTGCTAGGAAATTCACAGAAAGTCAATTCAAATCACTGTCACTAATTTCAATTGTTTAGATGTAATCGAAATTAAATTTCTAAACTATTATCAAATCAAATATGCAAAATTTAAAACAATAAATACTAATCTATTACCTATATTTATGTAACGGAGATTCTTATGTGAAAAAACATTTTTCTCACTACAATGAGGCTATGGTAAAATGAGATGAGATAAATATTCATAATATGTATTGTGTTAAAGAGAAGCAATTTTAATTCTATACCCTGATACAGTGCATAGAAAATCATTGGTTAATCTCAGTGTTTAGTCTCTAAATTCGTGGCTAGGCTAGGAGAATACTGGCTCCCACTCCAGAGCTCCCACTTCCCTTCACCTGAAGGCTAGCTCTCGCTTCAGTTTTTCAACACTAAGACTGAATTGAAGATTTAAGTATGTCACCCTAAAGGTTCTCCAATTTTACACCCAACAAAGAATATTTTCCTATTTATTTGCACTTAATTCCATAAAAGATGTTCTCCCTCGTGGAATAAAATACAATTTTTACTCTGTTGTAGAACTCATACTCCATTTTCCGGATCATATGTTTCACAACACATTTTAACAATTGTTATAGAACTCATACTCCATTTCCCGGATCATATGTTTCACAACATATTTTAACAATTCAATTGGCCAGATTTAAAAACTAAATTAAGTTCGGAGTTGAAAAATCATCACAATTTATTTTATATTTTAATTATGCCACATTCGAAAAGTAAATTAAGTTTGAAGTTGAAAAATCATCAAAATTTATTTTACAATTTAATATTGGAACTTTCATATTATCTTTTCAATTCGCCATATCTCAGAGTAGGGAAGAAGATAGAGAGAACTACTTAGACTTCATGAGGAACAAATAACAAAATACAAATTTCATATATAAAAGAATTTTTATACAACACTGAAAAACAAACAATACTTATCTGAAAACTCTTTCTCAAAGCAAACCCTTTGTAGCATTTCTTTAGAAATGCAGGAAAAAGATATCTCTCACTTTTCTCCTTCTCCAACACTCTTACAGAAAGTATCACACTAAATCTCACCACAAAAATTTTAAACTATGAAAACAAAATCACTAATTGACTCCAATATGGAAGTATAATGGAATGATGTGGTGCGAAAAATAAAGTAGAGAAGTGAAAAACGTAGAGGAGCCCATTTTCTGATGAAATTCGGCCCCAAATAGAGCCCAAGGTCGGTTCTCCAAGAGGTGCCTCCAAAAACTCTTCAAAAAATCGTCCAAATACATCGAACCTTCTAGAAACGGGGTCTGCACCGCCTTTGGCGCCGTCGGCGCTGAGTAAAAAAATCTCCGCTTTAATTTGTTCTGCGCCGTCGGCGTTGAGCATTTCTTCAAAAACGTCATTGTGACTCCACATTTCATTATTTTTGCTTTTTTTTTTGCTTTAAGCCCTAAAAATCAACCTGCAAGAAAACATCAAAATATCTTCCATTAAAGTGCAATATCATAAAAAATAGGTATAAAATATGGGTCTAAAAATGCATATATCCATTAAAGTGCAATATCACAAAAAATAAGTATAAAATATGGGTCTAAAAATGCATATATTTTTGTGTATCAAGATCCCTCAATATTACATGTTTCTTGTCCTCAAGTAACCACTTTACTACATAAAAAATATGACTTATGATAAAGACCTTAACTTTTAGACATCCATATTTTAGTTTTCGAAATATAATAGTATAACTTAAGAAAAATTCAAAACAACTCCAGTTAATACTAAATGTGTAAAGATATTCAATAATCAAGTCTAAGATTTCTGATCCTCTATTTCTTTAAAAAAAAATTAAAATTTGTTATATTAAAGTCAATTCATATGAAAAAGATCTTCATAAAACTTTATTAATAATTAAGTTAACATTAAAAAAAAAAGTTTAGAAAATGTGTTCAAATTTTTTTCCTTAAGTTGATTCAAGTGAAACAAATTTTTAATTAGGCATCTCCTCAAGCTTCTCCCCATATATATTTTTTTTTCCTTTTATTTTCTGTTCAGGATCATTTTTAATCCCCTTTTTCTTTTCTTTCTTTTTTTTCTTCTCTTTTTTTTTATATGTCAGGATTACTATATCTGGATAGTCTTTAATGATTTTTAATTTCACTATCTTCTTCTTAAAGTTAAAATTTTTTTACATTTATTCACTTAACAAACTTATATTAACCTAAAGATTTCATAAAGTTTAATTCTTTTCTTTTTACATGAATCTTTTAAGATTTTTAATAGTTCAAAAATACAAATTCCCTTTAGTAAAAATAGAAAAAACATGATTTTATTATCTTTTACCAAATTTCTTAGCCCATAGAATTAACCTTTATTATTGAAAATTTTTACTTAAATTTACTATATATATAGAAACATAAATATAGTTATTCAAAGTTAACCTCTAATACCAAAGGTCATATTAAATTTAAAATTTTGAAAATATAATTAAGTGAGGACAAATAAAATTAAGTTCTTTCTCTCTTTCTAAAAATAATTTTTTCTTCTTTCTCCCTCCCAAACTTAAATTTTTAAAAGAATTTTACATGAANCTGATTTGTCTTCCAGATCTCCAATCAGCATGAAACTCATAAGTCTTGATGTTGGCAGACCCAATGGGTCTCTGAGGCTCAATTCTCTCCTCATTAGGTCTGAAATCAACTCATGTCTGCTCACAAAGTGTGTAAATAAGAGCAGGGTGTGTCAATCCGCCAGTGGTCTCTCCCAGAGCAATAGATCGAATGTTCATATAAATGATAGAGCCTACATTTATATCCATCACTTGCTGAATACAGTAGTTCAGGATGGCTCTAACCTTGGTCACTTCACTATGATGATTCGTTGGAATCATCCTCCCAGAAATAAAATAGAGTCAGGCCTTAGATACTACATTTAAACTAGTACGGGGAAAGTTAACTTTAACTCCATTTTTTATTTTCCAAGCCCCTTTCTCACTAGTCAGAAAATAAATAATTTCATCTAAAGCCTAATCTGTAAAAGAAAAAGAATGATACTGACATCTATACACATCTTCTACAGAATAAAACTCATTTATTTTTTTCGGTGTAAATTCTACCCTTTTTCCACGAACAAATACATAATCATCAAAAGCTTCAAGGTTGGCATAAAATTTCATTATAATCCTAGCTATCGCATCGACAGTAAAATAGCAAAAATTTCCCACTGTCGAACAATAATCAAATGTTTAACTTCTCCTTCTAGATTTTTAAAACCTCGGTCCTGAATTACATTCTTATTTTCACAAATGCTATGAAATCGAGCACTGATTCTAAAGCTAACAAATCTCTGCTCGTCATATTTTCCTTTCATTTTGCTCGATCTAGGTGTCATAGGAAATCTAGAAAATTTTGAAAAATCCGAATAAATTCTAAAGTTCCAAAAATCAAAATGTAAAACATTTTAAACTTCGAATCATTATATAAGAGTTCATCACCAAAAGATTTTCTCAAAAATTTCTCAAAATTTTTTTCATATTTTCGGATCCATGCAATGTGAGATAAATCCTTAGTGAAAATAAAAAAATTTTGGTTTAAAATGTAGCTCTTATCTAGGGAAGATGAAATCTGAAATCTTTTAGCCTCTAAATTGCCTCAAATCCGACCACAATCAAGCTCTAGCCGCCCAAACCGAAGGTTGAAGATGACTTAAGCGTAAAAATGGTCGCCACGGTAAAAATTGCGAATTTTTAGGGGTTAAAATCTGCTGTCGGGTCGAGGGCGCCGTCGGCGATTCCAGTGCCGCCGGCGCTGANTTGATTCTAAAGCTAACAAATCTCTGCTCGTCAAATTTTCCTTTCGTTTTGCTCGATCTAGGTGTCATAGGAAATCTAGAAAATTTTGAAAAATCCGAAAAAATTCTAAAATTCCAAAAATCAAAATGTAAAATCTTTTAAACTTCGAATCACTATATAAGAGTTCATCACCAAAAGATTTTCTCAAAAAATTTCTCAAAATTTTTTTCATATTTTCGGATCCATGCAATGTGAGATAAATCCTTAGTAAAATCAAAAAATTTTGGTTTAAAACGTAGCTCTTATCTAGGGAAGATGAAATCTGAAATCTTTTAGCCTCTAAATTGCCTCAAATCCGACCACAATCAAGCCCTAGCCGCCCAAACCGAAGGTTGAAGATGACTTAAGCGTAAAAATGGTTGCCAAGGTAAAAATTGCAAATTTTTAGGGGTTAAAATCTGCTGTCGGGTCGAGGGCGCCGTCGGCGATTCCAGTGCCGCCGGCGCTGAAGGCCGAAAATTTCATATTTTGATTTCCTTTGATTTTCAATTTCCTATTGACTTACTCCAAAATTTTTAGTATTTTAAACACAAATTTTTATCTAACAATAATTNTATTTAATTTTTCAATTTCCTATTGACTTACTCCAAAATTTTTAGTATTTTAAACACAATTTTTTATCCAACAATAATTCATAAAACAAAACATTTCACCAACACGAATTTTCACAAACAACAACAAACTAACTTTTATGTATGAAAGTACACTTTTTACAAACACAATTTTTAATTACACAATCACACATATTAAACAAACACTAATTATAAATCAGCGTCGAAATCACTACAACATTAAACGCTGTCACAAAACTACACACACAATCAAAGTTCAGAATTCTAAAGCAAAAAGCAAACCAAACCAAATTAAATCCACACAATTACACTAAATATATATATGTTCTAAAATAGATAGAGAATTTAAAGTCTTCAATTATTATGCCTCTTCTTCAGTGTTTTCTCTATCTCTGATATCTCTCATAGATTGGTAATGAACATATAAGTTGTTAAAAGATCGGTACAGAAATTGATCNAACCAACACGAATTTTCACAAACAACAACAAACTAACTTTTATGTATGAAAGTACACTTTTTACAAACACAATTTTTAATTACACAATCACACATATTAAACAAACACTAATTATAAATCTGTCGAAATCAAACCACAACATTAAACACTGTCACAAAACTATACACACAATCAAAGTTCAGAATTCTAAAGCAAAAAGCAAACCAAACCAAATTAAATCCACACAAATACACTAAATATATATAATGTTCTAAAATAAATAGAGAATTTAAAGTCTTCAATTATTACGCCTCTTCTTCAGTTTTTTTTCTATCTCTGATATCTCTCATAGATTGGTAATGAACATATAAGTTGTTAAAAGATCGGTACAGAAATTGATCTGTTAAATTTTCTTCGATCTACCATTTTTCTTTAAACATCCGAACTAATCCTGCTTCAAAAGTTCCAGTGTAATCAAAATTTTCTTTCATTCTCCAATCTAGGTGATCAAAAAGGCATTTAAGATCTCCTACTATATTCATAATACTCTGAAGATCCCTTTCAATTTTCTTCAATTTCTTTTCCAAAGCAAGCGAACTTCCAACTGTTGGTGGTATTAATGGAGTTGAAGCATGTGAAGATTGATATATATGATGACTTCTAATACTTCATTTCCATTTCCACAATAATTCTCATTTATAGGATTCATGGGCTCCCAAGGTACTAAAGTCTTTTCCCAACTTTCATATGGAACTTGGGCTTGACTGCAAATCAAAAAGATGGTAGATGGATGCCTAAGTTCATAAATTAGTCCATTAGTATAATACTCATAATAGATTTAAATAAAATAGACTTTATATCAATGAGTTTTTCCATTTGAATGCAGTAATTGAAAATAACACGGACTTTGGTAACTCAACTAATTTTCATACTTGGGAGTAATTTTGCAGCAATAAAAAAATGTCATTGCTTCAAAATTGGATTAAGTAATGAAGTGGAGAAACTAACATATCCTTCATCTCGTATCTCCCATATATCACTTTCATCCGTCAGAAGATTATACACGTATTGCATCAAATCTCGTGTAGGAATGAAATTTGTATAATGACTGATTTGAATGTTGTTTATCATATACAATTCACTAATCTTTGCAGGAGTAAATGGTACAACCTTACCTCGTACGAAGACAACACCTTGAGTAATTTCATGTAAGTTTGCATAAAACTCTTTCACCACAGGTACGACAACCGCAGACGTTGTGTAACACAGAATTTCCCAACGCCTTTGCAGAATGATTTTATCAATCGGACCAGTAAGATTGATCACTCCATGATTAACAAATCTTCTTTCCTTGATCAATCTCCTCTTCGTAATAATTTTATCGTATAATCGCTGTGCATCGAAACTAATAAATTTTCTTTTGTTGAAAACTCTATACCTTAAAGTATTTCTGGAATTGGAAGCCATGAGATCCGAAAATAGGAAGTTACTAAGCGTCCAAGGATGTTTCTAGGCCTTCTTAAACTTGTCGCGGTGGTTATTATGAAGTGAAATCACGCCAAAAGCTGCCAAAAGTCGTCTAACCCCACTCGGCGCTGCCGATTGGCACTGCCGGCGTTGGTGTCCGTTCTCTAGGGTGTCGTCGACGCCAATGGCCAAAATTGTGATTTTCATTTTTTATTCAATTCGATTACAAATTTTCCTCTAATACCAACATTTGACTTAATTTATAATAAATGCAATTGTGTAAGATTATTATCTACTAATATATAAGACACTTAACAAACTAAATAGTAATACATAATAATAAAAGTATGGGTTGTCTCCCACAAAACGCTTGGTTTAACGTCGTCAGCCCAACATACCATTTGTTTAGTTTGGTTGACTTAACATTAAAACTTCTTTAAATTGATGTATGTGTCATTCATAATAATGTTTCAAACGATGTCCATTAATTTTAAATATCTTTCTAGCATTGGGATTTTTAATAACAACAGTTCCATAATGATAGACTTTAATCACTTTAAATGATTCTAAGCATCTAAATTTTAGTTTTCCTGGACACAATCTCAATCTTGTATTATATAGTGAAATTTCTTGTCCAGGTTTAAATTTCTTCTTAAAAATCTTCCGATCATGTCATATTTTCATTTTCTCTTTGTAGATTTTTGCATTATCATATGTTTCATTTCTAATCTCCTCAAATTATTTGAGTTGCAAAAAAATTTTCTCACCAGCATCTTTTAAATTAAAATTAAATTTCTTTAATAGCCCAGCATGCTTTATGTTCCAATTCTACTAGTAAATGACAAGTTTTTCCAAAAATCAATCTAAATGGGGACATTCCTATAGGAGTTTTATAAGCACTTCTGTATGCTCATAATGCAGTATCAAGTCTAGCAGACCAATCCAATTTATAAGGATTTACAGCTTTTTCTAAAATGCGTTTAATTTCACGATTCGATATTTCTGCTAGACCACTAGTTTGAGGATGATAAGCAGTAGAGAATCTATGCATTATATCATATTTTTTAATTAATTTTTCGATTCTCTTATTCCTGAAATGAGATCCTCCATCAGTAATGATTACTCTCGACATTCCATATCTTGTAAAAATATTTTTAATTAAAAATTTAGAAACACTCCGAGCGTCACATCTAGGCACAACAATAGCTTCAATCCACTTAGACATATAATCAACGGCAAGTAATATATATAAATTTCCAAATGAAGGCATAAATGATCTCATAAAGTCTAATCCTCATGCATAAAAAATTTCAATTTCTAATGTGTAATTTAGAGGCATTTCGTCTCTTATGGAAATATTTCCTACTCGTTGACATCTATCGCATGTTTTAATATATTCATTAACATCTCTAAAAATAGTTGGTCAATAAAATCTAGCTTGCAAAATTTTATATGCAGTTCTATTTCTTTTAAAATATCCTCCAAATTCAGAATCATCACATCTTTCAATTGTCTGTTGAGTTTCTTCATAAGACACACATCTTCTAATAATTAAATCGTTACATTGTTTATATAAACATGGGTCATCCCAAAAAAAGTCTTTTGAATCATAGATAAATTTCTTTAATTATGGATTCTTGATATCAGGTGGTAGAATGTCACTTACAATATAGTTTACTATATCACCATACCACGGTACATCCATTTCATCAATATTATATAAATGTTCATCAGGGAAATTTTTTAAGATTTCATTTGTAAAAGTAGTTAATATTTCTATTTTTATTCTAGACAAATGATCAGCTATTTGATTATCATTTCTCTTTCTATCTATCACAGTAAAATCAAACTCTTGCAATAGAAGCATCCATCTAATTAATCTTGGTTTAGCATTCTTCTTTTGCATCAAGTATTTAATAACAGAATGATCTGTATGCACTATAAATTTAGTTCTAATTAAATAAGATCTAAATTTATCAAAGGCATAAACAATAACTAATAACTCTTTTTCAGTACTAGTATAATTAATTTGAGCATTATTTAGAGTTTTACTAGCATAATATATAACTTTAAAAACTTTGTCGTGTCTTTGTCCTAATACAGCCCTAATAGCATAATCACTAGCATCACACATTATTTCAAATGGTTTCTCCCAGTCAGGTGATACAATTATAGGTGCAATAACTAATTTTTTCTTTAATAATTCAAATGTTATGCATTTCTCATTAAAATAAAAATTTCGTATCTTTTTCTAAAAGTTGGCATAAGGGTTTAGTTATTTTTGAAAAAAATTTTATGTAGCGCCTGTAAAAACTAGCATATCTTAGAAAACTTCTCATCACTTTAACATTATTAGGTGGTAATTTTTTATAACTTGGATTTTTGTAGGATCTACTTTCATGCATTTTTCAGAAATTTTATGTCCAAGAACAATATCTCCTGCAACCATAAATTGATATTTTTTCCAATTTAAGACTAGGTTGATTTTTTCACATATCACTATAACTTTTTCTAAATTATTAAGATATAACTTAAACGAAGTCCCACATACAGAAAAATCATCCATAAATACTTTCATTCCATGCTCTATAAAATTGCTAAAAATTGACATCATGAATCTTTGAAATGTTGCAGGTGCATTTCAAAGTCCAAAAGACATTCTACGAAAAGCAAATGTTTCATATGGGCTTGTAAACATTGTTTTATCTTGATCTTCTGTAGCAATTGAAATTTCGTGATATCTGGTATATTCATCTAAAAAATAATAATATTTGTTCTCAGCCAATCTATCCAACATTTGATCTAGAAAGGACAAAGGAAAGTAATCTTTTCTGGTGGTCATATTTAGTTTTCTATAGTCAATACAAATTCGCCAACCAGTTACTCGTCTTATTGGTATTAATTCATTTTTCTCGTTTTCTTCAACAGTCACTCCTTTTTTCGGAACACAATGAATTGGACTTACCAAAGCACTATCTGAAATAGGATATATAATTCCAGCATATAACCACTTTAAAACCTCTTTTTTAACAACTTATTGCATTATTGGCTTTAATCTTCTCTGAGAATCTGTTTCAGGTTCATACTGTTAATCTAATAAAATTTTGTGCATACAAATTGAAGGACTAATTCCTTTAATATCTGCTAAAGTCCTAATTTTGTGCATACAAATTGAAGGACTAATTCCTTTAATATTTGCTAAAGTCCATCCAAAAGCATTTTTATACTTTTTCAACATCTCTATCAACTTTTGTTCCTGAATTTAAGTTAATTCAGAAGATATAATAGCAAACAATGTAGATGACTCTCTCAAAAATACATATTTTAAATGGGCAGGTAATTTCTTCAATTCAAGTTCAGGTGGTTTAATACTTGAAGAAATAAGATTTTTACTATCATTTTCCAGCAAGTCTAATGTTTCAAATTTGCCCTGAATATAATCTAAATCTTCTTATTTTACTTCATTTTCAGTATCAAAAATTTCTCCTTTAATTTATCTTCAAATTCATTCTTAAATTACTCATTACTCAGATAATCAGTCACTTCCATCCTGAAACATTCATTATCTTTTTCTATTACAAGATATTTCATAGCTTTTGCTATATTAAATTTTACTTCTTGATCATTAACTCTCATTATTAATTCCCCTTTTGGCACATCTATTACAGCTCTCACTGTTGCGAGAAGTGCTCTCCCGAAAATAATGAGAATCTCTTTATCTTCCTCCATATACAATACTATAAAGCTTACAGGAAAAATAAATTTATCCACTTTTAGCATTTATCTACTAGCATATCTTCTATAACTTATTTTAGATAAGTTATTGATCGATCAACTAACTGAAGAGTTACAGTAATAGGGAAAATTTCTCCCAAATCTAAACGTTTAAAAATTGATAAAGGCATAAAATTGATGCTCGCTCCTGAATCACATAAAGCTTTTCCGTAAAACTTTTCTCCAATTGCACGAGGTATAGTAAAACTACCAGGATCTTTTATTTCTTTAGGAAGTTTTTTTCTGAATAATAGCACAACACTCTTCACTAAGTGCAACGGTCTCATGATCTGTAAACTTTCTTTCCTTGTTTAATACATCCTTCATAAACTTAACATAACTTGACATTTGTTCCAAAGCTTCAACAAAAGGAATATTCATCGTTAACTTCTTAAGAATTTCCAAAAATTTTGTAAATTGTTTATCTTTATTCTTTTGTTTCAGTCTTTAAGGAAACGAAGGTAATGTTTTTCTACAGGGCTCTGTGTTTTTTCATTTTTCATTTCTTCCTTTTCTTCATCAACTTCAGTTTCTCTTTGAATCTTTGTTTCAACTTCTTTTCCACTTCGTAATTGAATTGTTTTAATTTGTTCTTTATTTTGATCTTTTGGATTAACTTCCATAGTACTTGAAAGAATTCCAGAAGGTCTATTACTAAGTGCAGTAGCAATATATCCTAATTGATTTTTAATATTTCTAATAACAATCCATTGATTCTGTATTTATTTTCCCATATTCAACATTAGTTCTTCCATCGTCAACTTCTTTTCCTTAACTTGTGGGTTAGGGTTGGAGTTAAATCCTGGTGGATAATAAGGTTGAAAATTAAGATTTCCTTGATTGTTCAGATTTCCGGATGAATTCACCTAATTATTATAATTATTCCAACAAAAATTAGGGTGATTTTTTCAACCAGGGTTAAAATAGTTAAAATAGGGATTGTTATTTCGATTATTTATAGCGTTTAAAGTTTCTTAAGATGATTGAGTATCAATAATCTGTCATAGTGAATTCTCCTCTAATATTAGGGGTACTTGAGAATAATTTATTCACATTTGATCAATCTTCTTAGAAATATCAATAATTTAAGATGTCAAAATAGACATTGCATCAGAATCATCAATACTAGCTATTCTCTTAAGGTTTACCCTTTCGGAGGACAATTGAAAATTATTAGTAGTTATTTCTTCAATTAAAGAATATGTTTCATCAAAAGGTTTTGACATTAATAAACCACCCGCGACAGCATCTATAATAGATCTAAGTGATCCTACTAATCCATTGCAAAATGTTTGAATTATTAACCAATCTAGTAAAACATGATGTAGATATTTCCTAAGAAGATCTTTAAATCTTTCTCAGGTTTCATATATCGATTCCCCTTCAAACTGATAAAAAGATGTAATATCATTTCTAAGCTTAGCGGTATTTGAGGGTGAAAAATATTTAGCTAGGAATTTTTCAGGAGCTAACGAATTTAACCAAGTATTGGTTTTATCCCTTAATGAAAAAGGCAAAAGTTTCAGCCTAAAAACATCATTAGACACTCCGTCATATTTAAATATAGCACAAATTTTAAAAAAAACTAGCAAGATGTAAGTTAAGATCTTCAGTAGGTGATCCTCCAAACTGATTATTTTGTATCATTTAGATAATAGCAGGTTTAAGCTCAAATGAATTAGCAGCAACATCAGGATTTTGAATAGTTAAATGAAGTTCATCTGCTGTCGGATACGCATAATCTTTTAAAGGACTTTGTCGATTTTCATTTATTGGATTATCTACGTTATTCGCCATTTCTTGTAAATTTTTTATTTCTCTTTGTTGTTTTCAAATTTTTCTAATAGTACGTTCTAATTCAGAATCGTAAGGTACTAAACCTTTAGATCCAATATTTCGCATAAACAAATAAAGCAAGCAAAATAAAACACTCTAATAAAAATATTTCTTTTTGGATTTTTTATTTTTAATTTTTTTTTAATAATAATAATTTCTTATGATATATAAATTTTTTAATTTATCAAAACTATTTATTTCAACCGTTAACTTCCCCACACAATGACGCCAAAAACTTGATCCGACTTTTTTGTTGCGATAGATTGTGTAAAATTTAATTAAATATAATCAATTAATATTCAGATTCTACGCAAGTATACGTATCGTTATCAAGTAATAATAGATTTTTTATTTAAGCCACAAATATCGATCCTACGGGGAAGGTTTAAATTGAAAATGACAAATTTGCTAGGAAATTCACAAAAAATCAACTGAAATCACTGTCACTAATTTCAATTATTGAGATGTAATCGAAATTAAATTTCTAAACTATTATGAAATCAAATATGCAAAATTTAAAAACAGTAAATACTAATCTATTAACTATGTTTATGTAACGGAGATTCTTATGTGAAAAGCATCCTTCTCACTACAATGAGGCTATGGTAAAATGAGATGAGATAAATGTTCATAATATGTATTGTTCCGTCCCACTACAATGAGGCTATGGTAAAATGAGATGAGATAAATGTTTATAATATGTATTGTGCGAATTCCCACTACAATGAGACTATAGTAAAATAAGATGAGATAAATGTTCATATAATGTATTGTGTCAAATAGAAGCAATTTTAATTCTCTACCCTGATACAGTGCATAGAAAATCATTGGCTAATCTCAGCGTTTAGTCCCTAAATCCGTGGCTAGGCTAGGAGGATACCGGCTACCACTTCCCTTCACCTGAAGGCTAGCTCTCGCTTCAGTTTTTAAACACTAAGACTGAATTGAATATTTTAGTCTGTCATCCTAAAGGTTCTCAAATTCTACACCCAACAAAGAATATTTCCCTATTTATTTGTACTTAATTTCATAAACGATGTTCTCCTTCATTGAATCAAATGTGATCCTTACTCTGTTGTAGAACTCATACTCAATTTCCCGGATCATATGTTTCACAACACATTTTAACAATTCAATTGACCAGATCGAAAAGTATGTTCGGAGTTAATAAATCATCATAATTTATTTTACAATTCAATATTGATACTTTAATATTATCTCTTTATTTCACCATATCTCAGAGTAGGGAGAAAGATAGAGAGAACTACTCAGACTTCATGAGAAAGAAATAACAAAATACAAATGTCATATATAAAAGAAAGTAAACAAACAAATTTTATCTAAAAACTCTTTCTCAAAGCAAATCCTTTGTAGTCTTTCCTTAAAAATGCAGGAAGAAGATAACTCTCACTTTTCTCCTTCTCCAACACTCTTACAGAAAGTTTCACATTAAATCTCACCACAAAAAATCTAAACTATGAAAACAAAATCACTAATTGACTCCAATATGGAAGTGAAATGGAATGATGTGGTGCGAAAAATGAAAGTAGAGGAGTGAAAAACGTAGAGCCCATTTTCTGATGAAATTCGGCTCCAAATAGAGTCCAAGGTCAGTTCTCCAAAAGGTGCCTCCAAAAACTCGTCAAAAAGTCTTCCAAATACATCTAACCTTCTAGAAACGGGGTCTGCACCGCCTTTGGCGCCATCGGCGCTGGTTTGGCGCCGACGACGCTGTGTAAAAAAATTACCGCGTTAATTTGTTCTACGTCGTCGACGCTGTCTTCGGCGCTGAGCATTTCTTCAAAAACGGCATTTTGACTCAAAATTTCATCCTTTTTGCTTTCTTTTTGCTTTAAGCCCTAAAAATCAACAACTTGCAAGAAAACATCAAATACATTCTATTAAAGTGCAATATCATCAAAAATAGGTATAAAATATGAGTCTAAAAATGTATATATTTTTGGTATATCAAGTGATGACCCTAGGGGATGAACTGACTAATTTTTAGGTGGTAAGTTCAATTTCTTAAGTGCGTGACGAAGAAGAAAAGATAGAAAAATGGAAATTAGGGGGTGTGCATTGTACATGAGTTTAATGAACCGGGGTTTCGTCGAATAAAATTTCTAATAAATTAGCAATTATAATTTTTCTCGAACATTGTGCCGAAATGACATTTTTGACGAAAACCAATGTGATGCTTCAACTTCAAAAAAGAGGCATATAAATAGATTTGAACGGATGCTAAGAGAAACTTACGCATTTTCTGCTCTCTCTCGGTCTTTTTCCTTTGAAGCTCGATGGCTCCCAAATACTCTCTCCTCAAATTGATGATTCGGTTAGATCTTCTGAAAGATCGATCCTTGGTTTGAGGTTAGATTATTGGACGAGATTTGTGTTCACAACACAAGTGTCATCTTAAAGCAAGTGGATGCGGAGGTCCGAGCCACTGACTACTTGAGTGATGATCTGATTTTCTGCTAAAACCGGTCTTATTGAGGGCTTCGACTGCTAAAATGTATCGAGCTTCATTTGATCTTCAACTTTTATGGTGTTATCCCAGCCCAAATGAAGCCGAGCTCAATTGTTGTAGTGATGACACATGATTTATCTCCGCAGCAAGGCGTCCCTTGTTCGAGCGAACTATTTTTGCATATGTTCTCCCTCCAAGTCGAGCCAGATCGATACGTGGTTTTTGGGACTACCCAGAAGTTTCATGTAATGAACCTAGAAAACAAAATAAAATAATAGAAGCTTTGCTTTTGAAGGGTGCTTGTGATGAAAGGGACATCTCAACTAGTGCCACAGGTGGTCTGTACAAGAAACCCAAAGTAATTTCTCCTCGAGTAAAGGAAATGGAGCAGGTCATACTCAGTCGGCAATTATCAGTGATTCAATATACCTACGCCTTAACTATCATTCGCTTTATGAATCAATAGGAATATGGCCTGATGACAGAAGAGATGTGGGCTACTTCTGATGAGGTTGAAGAGAACTGACAACTTAATAAGGCAACTAGACTTTTGAAAAGGGCATTAAAGAATAGGAAAAGAAGGGATAAAGAAACAGAAGAGGGAATGGAAGAAGTTGGTCTGTCCAAGGGGCAAGTATCAGGTTCTGATTTCGTTCACTCGGTTTCAAAAACTTTTGTTGTTGTTCAAAATAAAGTCCCAGGCGAATTAATACTGACTGAATGAAAACCTCCTCCGGTGATCATAGGTGACTCATAGAATGATGCGACTCCCTCCCTTTTTCCAGCAAATACTGAAGGTTCTTCAAGACATCCTTCAGCTTAAGAGACCTTTCGACTGCCCTCGCCTGATTTTACTCCCCCATCGAAAAAGGCTGAGACAAGCTATCAGTCTACACAAGTGGAGGTTGGACACAAACCTGGTGGTGGAGATTCAGTGGAAAGTGTGGGAGCCCTGTTTCCGTTGATTTCACCAAGCGCAGTCGAAAAGGCAAGGCTATCTCCTCAGATCATTCTCTCCCGGTTTCTCCAAGAAATAAGAAAGGAGGGCAAGATTGATGGATTCCACTGCAAAAGAACCTTATGAAGGTTTACATGAACTCTGATTCGAGTCTTGGCCTGATCAATATTGAGATATTGGTTCCCCTTGAACTCAGCATTCGCGGGTTATGCTTCCAAGTTCACAGATTTTCTTTGTTCTGCATGCTTGGATAAGCATCTTGACAAACTTCACCCAGTCAAATTATGCCATTTGCTCAATCGTTATTGACTATTGAGTTATGCTTCTACTCATCATTTGACCTCCATATAATTATCCATGAGAGAGAAGTTTGCTAAATCTGAAGAGAGAGCAAGAAGGCATCGGGAAGGGCGGAGCTAGAGATCATGAGAGCAACCATGCGAACGATGATCAAAAAGACATTTCGGATAAAGAAAGATATAACATATGAATGGATTTTAGTGGTTCAAGAAAAGAGTGCTGAGTTGACCGAACAAATGTCTACCATGATAACCACCGAAGAGCTCCTCGCTAATCAAGTGGAATACAAGGAGACGGGTTGCAAAATTGAGACTAATGAATTCGCTCGAGTGGAAATGGTCGACCCTAAATATTCCAAGCTTGAAGAATTCAAGAAGCTTTATGATGCTCCCTCTACTTTTGAACATTGCGTGGAATCTGAGGGCGACAATGTAGTGTATGATGGATCGTTCACCACCGGTTCTGAAGACAAATAGATTCGGACTTTTATTTTTCTCTTTTTTTAAACTGTGTATATACTTGAAATTATAACAGACATCCATATAAATAAAACAAAAGATTTTAATCAACCGTTATTTGCAATCATGTGTTTGTCTACGATGACATTTTACAATCATGGTTGCGTCATTTATATAAGTCACTCGTTCTTTCTCAAAAAAAAAAAAACATTAAACGCAATTTCAGACGCTTAAAAAAAATTCTAAGGTTTTATTAGCTTTTTTTGAATGTCATAGTTTGTATCTCGGTAACCCTCCGTAATAGCATCTTTCAGTCATTTCGTTTGCGACTAAGCATGATAACACATTTTTATTGTCCTCGTTGCGACCAAGCGTTGGAATGCTTTTCGGCTTTTTTTGCGACAAAGCATCGGAACGCTTTTTAGTAGTTTTGCTGCGACCAAGCGTCAAAATGCTTTTCTTTTTTTTTGTGACTAAGGGTTGGAATGCTTTTCAATCGTCTTATTGTGATCGAGCGTCGGAACACTTTTCGGTCTTCTTTCTATGACCATGAGTCGGAATGTTTCTCGGTCGTTTTTACTGCGACCAAAAGTCGGAACAATTTTCGGTTGCCTTTGTTATGAACAAGCATCGTAATGCTTTTGGGTCACTTTGTATAATATCCCAATTTCACGTGTATTTCTTTCTTTTTGTTCAAAAAATTTCAAATAGCTTTCAAAAAAAAAATTAAATCAAACGATAATATTGTTTCTCAAATTTGATCACGAATACAAAAATAATAGTTTTGTTATGGATAAAATTTTTTAAGGTAGTCCCCACTCCATGTTCGTGGGAGGACATTCCCCGTGTATGTCTTTAACTTACACGCACAAAGAGCAACATGTTGGTTGATAATGAACGAGTCGGTTTATGACTTATCAAGCTTGTTGGCCGATCTACTGACCACTTGCGGCTGGATCATCTTTATTTAGAACTAGATTACACAAAAAATATGAGTTTTCACACGTACATGTTTATTGTAATACTAGGTAGTCTTCCTCTTATCACAGAGCAGCATTCGTTCGAATTTCTTCTAAAAAATCAAGAGCGAGTGAAGCTACCTCCTGATTTGTACTTTACCAATCAATGAGCTCCTCCTCGTCAAAAAACATTGCAGTGATCACTCTTTGACTATGATGATTATATTCAATCGATAACATGGCTTGCATTCCATGAGAAAGCATGTATGACGTTTGTCCAATTGATTTTGTACCTTCAACTTTCTTCCTTAGCAAGTTTAGGATGATTTTGTTTGTAGGTTTAGCTTAACCATTAGTTCAGGGGTAACGTGCAGATAAAAAATACAAGTTCATTTTTTTGGCTCTGGCAGAAATCTCTCACCTCTTGATTAACAACTATGTAATATTATCTGTAAGAGCATTAGGGGTAAGCCATACCGACAAATTATTTCTATCCAGATAAAATTCCAAACCACGCTTACAGTGATTCAAGCAAGAGCTTTAGCTTCTATCCAGTTAAAAAGGTAATCCATGGCGACTAAAAGAAATTTCCCCTATCCATTAGGAGTGAATGAGCCGAGAATAACCAGTCCCCACACAGCGAATGGTCGAAGACTAACAATTGGTTATAATTTTTTAGCTGGTTGATGTTGGAGGAGACCATATTTCTAATTTTGTTTACACTTTCAAAAAAATTGTTCTGCGTCTTTTAAGAGGGTCAGCCAAAAATTACCTCTTTATACTTGATAAGCCAAAGATTTTCCCCTTAATGGCTTCCATATCCGCCTGATTATACTTTCCAGAGGATGTCTTCCACTTCATTCTCCAACACATCTTAAAAGCAACGATGTGATTGATCTTCGGAATAAGGTATCTCCAATAAGAAGATATTTGGCTACTTCGATATTGAATCTTCACGGATCCATTACCGCATCATGAATTTTGCATGTTTTAAAGTAGTGGATATAAGGATTCACCTAACTGTTTGCATTGTCTGGTTTCATTTCCATTACCTTCGGCTTTCAATGGACGGCTGAAGAAACTTTAGGTGCACTTTGTTACCAACAAGTGTATCTTTTAATAAGAAGTCTGTCACTTGATTCTCATCCGATGTGTTCAAAACGAAAGCTTATAAATTTACCAATTTTCATTTTTACTTTATTCAAGTATATGATCATCATTTCATCTTGAGCTTTAAATTCCCCGTTAACCTGGTTGACGACTAATTGAGAATCAAATTTCACTATTAGATGCAGCACGCCCACTTCTTGAGCTAATCGAAGCCTGGCTATCAATGCTTCCTATTCCGCTTGATTATTCATGACAGCGAAATCAAGGACGGCCGAATAATAAATATGCTCTCCAGTCGGATTGCTTAAAATCAACCCAATTTCTGCTTTAATTTGGTCCAAAGCTCCATTCACGTGAAGAATCCAGGCTTGCATTTACGTCTCGTACTTTTCACTTAATATGCTTGATTCCGAGAAATCAACAAAGAAATCCGCCACAGCTTGAGCCATGATTGTCGTTTGAGGTACATAAGTAAGGTCATACTCACTAAGCTCCACGAACCATTTTAATAATCGACCCGAAGGTTCTGGCCGGGTGAACATAGACTTAAGTGGGTAGTCAATTATCACCTTAATCGGATGAGTCAGGAAATATGATCGAAGCTTGCGAGCTGAAACAGTAAGAGACAATGTTAGTTTCTCCATAAGAGGATACCTTATTTCAACGCCTCTAAGGACCAAACTAATATAATAAACAAGAAATTGCGTCCCTGACTCTTCTCAGACGAAGATCGAATTACTCGCTTCCGGACTGACTTCCAAGTGAAAGTTCTTCCTTCTGCTTCAGACTTTGCAGCAATGGCGGAGAGAGTAACGACTTGCTTCAAATTCTAGAATGCTTGTCTACATTCGTTCATCCACTTGAACTTCTTTGCTTTCGTTAGTTGTTTGAAGAAAACGACACATTTGTTATCTGATTTGAAAGTAAATCGGCTCAGTTCTGCAAACTGGCAGGTAAGATTTTGCACTTTAGAGTTCAGAGGAGAAGGCATGTCGAGGAAAGCCTTTGCTTTCTCGGCATTAGCTTTAATGCCTTCGAGTGCTAAGAAGTGCCCTAAGAATTTCCCTATTGAGGCTCCAAATATGCATTTCACCTGGTTTAATTTCATTTCAAACTTCCTAAACATTTGAAATGTTACTTTTAAATGGCACAGATGATTGGTCATCTTACTTTCCTCTAACACGTCATCCACATAGACCTTAAAGTTTTTTCTTTTTTTTTTCAAAAAACATTACATCCATTAGGCGCTCATAAGTTGCGCCAAAACTTTTCAGCCCAAAGGGTATTACAATAAAACAATACAATACATCTCTAGTAATGAAAGTTGTCTTCTCCGCATCGGCTAGATGCATTTTGATCTAATGATATCTAGAGAAGACATCAAGGAAGCTCATTACCGAGTATCCAACTGTAGAGTTTACCAGAGCATTAATTAGGGTAATGGATAGTTGTTCTTCGGGCAAGCGGTGTTCAAATTTGTGAAGTTCAAGCACATTCTTCATTTGTCGTTAGACTTTCTCACTGTGACTGTTGGAAAGCCAAGAGGAGTATTGAACTTCTCAGATGTATCCGGCTTCTAAAATTTTCTCGACCTCTTCGTGAATTGGTTTGGCTAAAATTGTTGCTATCGACCAGAGTTTCTACTTCACTGGTCAAGTGGTTGAACTAATGATGAGTCTATGACATGGTATGTCGATGGGAATGTCAGGCGTTTTGGCTGTCGTCGATGCGAAAACATAGTCATGTTCCTGGAGAATTTTGATCGACGTACTTTTGTGACTTGCTTCAAAAGTCTCACTAATCAGAAAAAAATTATTAGGGTCCTCTAGTCCTCTAGACCAGCTGGGGTTTTGATAATAGCCTTGTCGATTTCGAAGACTCCTTCTCATTGGTGTTGTAAGTTCAATGCTTCGTGCTCTACGCTTAATATGACTTGCATGTACCACGTTTGAGACTACTCTAGATCTTTATGTACAATGACTATCACCACATCACAGGGAAATTTCTCACTTACGTGATAAGTTGATACCACAACTAAGAAATTGTTGAATGCGACTGAATATGTATTGAAAGTTGGTGGTGCGTTGACTACAAAATAAATCTTCCATGTTAGTAAATCGATTGTTTCCTTCTTCCCAAGTAACAGAGAACGCTATTACATTAAGTGCCTCCTTTCGTTTGCCAGAGAAACCGTACTGCAGGTCGGTCGACGCAGTTAACCAATCGATAGTCAAATTCATCTTTTTGAACGCAGATGAGACGAAAATGTTCCCCGAGCTCCCTACATCGATAGGGATACTGCCTACCTGGTACTTGTTGATCAATACTATAACAACAATGACATCATTGTAGGGATTTTCAACCAAAAGAAGAGGTACGTTGGTGAAAATAATTGGGGGTGTGGCTTCCTACTTTGAGCGCGCATCAAGTACAGTAATTCCCATATCGACTTGCTTTTCCGTCCACCCTAACTTACGAATTGCCTCCCAGTATTGTTGATACTATTCTAGCTATGTGAATGGCATTGGCTTAGGTTGGACCGTCTAACTCGTCTTCTGCTAGTGCCTTACCTTTTTGTCGAGGGTGAGCCTCTGAAGCTACAAACTCCTTGAGCTTTCCAACCTCCTATGTCAGGCAACGAAGGTGTCTGCACTACTCGGTGTCGTTTCCATGGTCTAGGTAATACAGTATTTGCTGGGGTTCTGGAGGAAGCTTTGGCTTTCATTGGAGTCGTCTTTCAAAAATATTCCTTGGCTTCAATTGCGTCTACGAGTTCCGCCAAAGAAATTCGAAGTGGTGTAAACCTGGACATCGTCCTATCTATCGGCTAAGTTCTCTCCGTGATGAGCGGCCTCTCACATCTCAGACGAGGACCATCTTTCTATCTCCATCCATCATCCTTCAAGCTGTTCTTGCCTGACTGTCGAACAAACTTTTCACCTTTGGAAATCAAATGGTTCATATACTCTTCAACACCAATATAATCATTGGCTAACTCCAGAAGTTCAACCAACATTTCAGGTTTCCTTAAACTTAAAAAGTATTAGAACTGCGGATTCTTCAGTCATTGTGCCACTGCTGCCTTGGAAACTGCTGGCTGCAGGTTCCGGACCTCGAGCATCTCTTTATGGAACCAAGTAGCAAATGCCAGTAGACTCTCATTCAGTCCATGTTTTATAAACCACAAAGAATCTGAATCATTTCATGGCTTTTGAGCGCTAGCAAACTGAGCTAAAAACTTTCTCAAGTCTCTAAAGGAATTAATAATTACTACGGAAAGTCCATTAAGCCAAATGAGAGGAGAATCTTTCAGCGTGGGCATTTTAATGCATCACAGATCTCAAGAAGGTAGATTGCCGACTCAAAGGACGCAATATGGTCGACGGAGTCACTTCAACCGTTATATGGTTCCAAGGTGGGAGCCTTAAACTTCTCCGGTGGCTTGGCTTCCACATAATATCGGGTGAATGCATTCATTATCCGGCGATAGATTTTCATCTCTCCTGGCTGTGGTTCTCCCTTTTGAACAAATCTGGCACTATCCTAGCACTGGGACTCTTACATTCGCTCGACTGTTGAGGTCGCCTGTTGAAATTGAGGCTCGGGTGCTAATGGAACGGGTTGTGGGAGAGGTTCTGCCCTTCTATCAAGCAACACTTGGGCTAGCTCCGCAATCTGTCCGACCATTCGATCATGGAGTCCCTATATTTGCTGCTATAAAAATTCCCAAGAAGTCTCAATGTTGGAAGTTTCTCCTTAGTGTGTTCCTTCACCCTAACGTACTGCTCCTCTTGTAGAAGGCATGGTTCCAAGCTTACCACACCTTTTAGAATGTTGGATCCTAAATTGTCCTGTGGATCATACCCAATGAATAGAGTGTTAGTCGAGGGAAAGAAAAAAAAGAAGATTTGAATATTCTTTATATTTTTAGTAAGAATTTTGTTTGAAGCCCCTTTACTTAAAAATGATCATCCCATTAATATAGTTCATAGATAGGATTCGGTAAATTACATGATTATCCACAGTTAAAAATGGGATGTTACTATAATTAATGAGTCATTACATTTACACATTTATAACTGAATAACATTTATTCTGATTCCATAACCGCTGTTAACGCCGCTATATTTCTGTAACTGCCTCAAACACTATTGTACATTCGTAACTGCCCAATTTGGTTACTTGGAATTCGTTCGGTCAGCCAGATTCATTCGGCCAACCAAACATTCTTTGGTAAACTTAATGATCTTCAATCTCCGAATGTGAAGACATGTCGCCCTTGGGTAAGATTGTTTCAACGGGTACAGGATGAACCATCGTAATTCGACAAGCAGCCTACCTTCGATCNATTCTTGCCTGACTGTCGAACAAAATTTTCACCTTTGGAAATCAAATGGTTCATATACTCTTCAACAACAATATAATCATTGGCTAACTCCAGAAGTTCAACCTACATTTCAGGTTTCCTTAAACCTAAAAAATATTGGAACTGCGGATTCTTCAGTCATTGTGCCACTGCTGCCTTGGAAACTGCTGGCTGGAGGATCCGGACCTCGAGCATCTCTTTATGGAACCAAGTAACAAATGTCAGTAGACTCTCATTCAGTCCATGTTTTATAAACCACAAAGAATCAGAATCATTTCATGGCTTTTGAGCGCTAGCAAACTGAGCTAAAAACTTTCTCAAGTCTCTAAAGGAATTAATAATTACTACGGAAAGTCCATTAGGCCAAATGAGAGGAGAATCTTTCAGCGTGGGCATTTTAATGCATCACAGATCTCAAGAAGATAGATTGCCAAATCAAAGGACGCAATATGGTCGACAGAGTCACTTCAACCATTATATGGTTCCAAGGTGGGAGCCTTAAACTTCTCCGGTGGCTTGGCTTCCACATAATATCGGGTGAATGCATTCATTATCCGGCGATAGATTTTCATCTCTCCTGGCTGTGGTTCTCCCTTTTGAACAAATCTGGCACTATCCTAGCACTGGGACTCTTACATTCGCTCGACTGTTGAGGTCGCCTGTTGAAATTGAGGCTCGGGTGCTAATGGATCGGGTTGTGCGAGAGGTACTTCCCTTCCATCAAGCAACACTTGGACTAGCTCCGCAATCTGTCCAACCATTCAATCATGGAGTCCCTATATTTGCTGCTATAAAAATTCCCAAAAAGTCTCAATGTTGGAAGTTTCTCCTTAGTGTGTTCCTTCACCCTGACGTACTGCTCGTCTTGTAGAAGGCATGGTTTCAAGCTTACCACACCTTTTAGAATGTTGGATCCTAAATTGTCCTGTGGATCATACCCAATGAATAGAGTGTTAGTCGAGGGAAAGAAAAAAAAGAAGATTTGAATATTCTTTATATTTTTAGTAAGAATTTTGTTTGAAGCCCCTTTTCTTAAAAATGATCATCCCATTAATATAGTTCATAGATAGGATTCGGTAAATTACATGATTGTCCACATTTAAAAATGGGATGTTACTATAATTAATGAGTCATTACATTTACACATTTATAACTAAATAACATTTATTCCGATTCCATAACCGCTGTTAGCGCCGCTATATTTCTGTAACTGCCTCAAACACTGTTGTACATTCGTAACTGCCCAATTTGGTTACTTGGAATTCGTTCGGTCAGCCAGATTCATTCGGCCAACCAAACATTCTTTGATAAACTTAATGATCTTCGATCTTCGAATGTGAAGACGCGTTGCCCTTGGGTAAGATTGTTTCAACGGGTACAGGATGAACCATCGTAATTCGACAAGCAGCCTACCTTCGATCTATGTGTCTATGTTGAAGAACCTCATCATGGGTGACTGCTGATTTTCATGACGATAGTTACTGGAAAGCAAGTGTTGATTCGGGCCTGCGATATTTGCCAAGTCGTTCATTCTTTTCATTGTTTGGCATGTGAGACCGACCGATTGTATGGCGAATAATCCATATTTTTTTTTTCTTTAATCACCTCCTAGAGATTCATGTAGATGCATTCCTGTTGTACAAAAATTAAGTGGGAAGGAGATTTACACAACAAATTTTTTGCATTAGCCCAAGAAAGGTACGTTATGAATTTTAGGGAGAAATTTAAGATATTGTCTGATTGTTTGGCAGGGCTATCAGAAGAAGTGTTAAAAGGAAACTTTATGAAAGGTTGAGGCCATAAATTCAAGCAGTGCTTCGTGTAGTGAAACCGAAGGGATTGGGGAAAATTATGGCATTAATGCAGTTGGTTAAGAATAAAGATGCAATAAAAGTTCTCTTGGAGCCACTTGAGTTAAAAAGAATGTGTCAGAAATCAATAAGTGGAAAAGAAGTGTTGAAAAGGATTTCCAAATTATGACGTCACATGGGAGCCATACGATTTATCTAGGAGCAATTTCTTCTCTCCACCTTGTTTAGGAAGGTAATAATGTTAAATCGGTGCCTAAGGCACAGTTCCTCTCATGCTCCACTGAGTTGACGTCAAGCCCGCTAAAGTAGTTTGAAGACTTATGTTAGACAAAAGATTAAAAAGATAATTTAGTCATTTAGTAGTTATTATTGTGTGGTATAAGGTTAATATGTTTAGGGTTAAATTATATATGATTGTTGTCTTGAATCTTAATGTTTGGGTTTGGGAGAAATCGTCTACCTCTCAAATTATAGGTGTTAGGGTTAGAATTTGGGAGAGATCGTCTACCACTAGAATTGTATTTGTTTATCTTTTATGCATATGGGTTGTGTTGGTTGGTGTTGGTGAAATTTATTTTGACCCTAATTTTTTAGAAATTTCCTATCACACTATTTCTGATATCCCTCTCAAACGGTCGAATGGCATCTCAAATTTTTTCAATAACCCATAATGAACCCTTCTTGGACTAATGCAAAAAATTGCTCACGCAAATCTCTTTCCTGCACGTTTTTGAAATGCTTTAACAATTGGTCTTTGAATTCCTCTAATATTCTGATTGACTGGCATTGTTCTCTCCACTTATACAACGCTAGAGTCTTCTCTTCCAAACAAAGGGCTGTCGTCATCAATTTTTCTTCCTCATCAGCCCATTAACAACAAAGTATCTCTCCATGCAATGAACCCAACCATACGCATCCTCTACTTTAAAGATCGACATCTTCAACTTCCTTACGCAAGAGTCTCCTTCCCAATTTCCTCGACCAAAGCTCATTTCACTCATGAAGTGGAGGTTGGGTACCCTTCCTCATACCATGTTGATTTTCCCTTCTTTCATAAGTCTACTTGATCCATAATCAACTCGCTCATTCCCATAGGCTCCTGAATCATTTTTTTGCATTTTCTGCTTAGAAGGGTGTCATAGAAAAAAATAGTGGCATGGTTGGAGGCAGCCATCCGCCAAATCTAGTTGATGTGGCACATGTTGGTGGCAGCACCACTAGATCTCAAGCTAGAGTAGGTGATCGAACTACTAGACCCAAATCTAGTTCCAAATAAAACTTGAGGAGCCTTTGATGGTTTTGAAGACCTTAGAGATGAACATTTATGTATATTTCCATTATGTTACATAGTATTTAGTTTCCTTAATGTTGTGTTAATTGTGTTTATGTAAATTGCATGTATTATTTATGTTGAAATCGAGTATTTTCATGAGTGGAGTCAAGGTTTGATTATTTGGCATTGACCCTTAGTCAATGCATGGAGTAGAAGCTTGGAATAGCGGTCGACCAATGTGGATTGAATAATTATAAGAGGGGGCCGACCACTACCTCTCTCCTTCAGTTAGTTGTTCTGGTAGTGAAGATGTGTGATGAAAGGGGCTTTTAGCTTAGTTTATATGAACTAATCTTTCTCTGAAATGAAAGATGTTGGTTGTGTGAACACTTGGATGAATTATTCTCTATTGGCTTGAGACTTAATGGCCAGTCACACAAGGGATTTGGTGATCCCTTTAAAATCATGCTTTAGTAAGTAGAAATTTTCAACTCTCTACACTTTTTTCATGCAAATCTTAGGTTGTTTGTGTTAATAGTGTTGTCCACTATTATGTTCCAAAATCAAACTCCTAAATCTTGTGTTTTGTCCCACTATGTTGTGGGTTTAAATGAGAATCCCTAAATCTATATTTTTTTTGGAAAACTTAGACTAGTTCAATTGTTTGTCTTAATTCACCCATAAAATCATCTCAATGAAATTTCTAATTTAGTATCATTTTGTTTGCCTCATTCCCTACTTCAAAAATATAAAAAACAAAATAGCTGAAATGCAGTTATAATTCTTTGAGAAAAATTTGCCTAAAGAAAGCCCTAACATTTTGTCTTGTTTTTCTAGTTCATGTTTTCTAACTTTCTTGTCCCCAAATTAATATCTTCAATATTCCGAACCCAACAAAACCCTCCAGATCAATACTAAAGTGTTTCTAATACTACCCCCAATTTAAATTACTAAATTATCATGCTATATAAAAAGATGTAGCCATTTTTTCAAACTAGGTCACCTCTGGACAGACTAGTTATTCCAATATATTTGTGTTTCTCTACATCAAATCAATCCCAAAATTTACCAAACTTTCCAGATTAATATTTAACAACCTATCCTACAATATAAGTGTTTGTTTGTATGATTTTGAGCTATTTAAAGAAACTTTTGAAGTTAGACTTCTAGATTCTGGACACCATCTGGAATAACCCTAATTTACTCATATTACTTTCAATTACGCTCCTCTATTAAAATTTGATCTCCTGACCCTTGAAGGAGATTGAGTCCAGCAAAAGATCACTCCTTAGTGATCTTGATTCTCACCAAACAACCATCATCTCACACCTTCCTCATCATTCTCATCCATCATGGTTCACTATTGCAAACTGAAATCTCTCAAATCGATATTTCTCCCGTCCCTAATCACATAATATCCAGTTCCACCTATTGCTGCTAGTTCCAAACCTCCAGATGTCACACAATTCCCTTAATTTGTTATGGCTTGAATTCGTTCTTATCTCCTTCACTCAATCTCGCTTATTTGCTTTTGTTCCAACTGTCAGAATATTGTGTTAATCCTTTCAATTGTTGTCGCTCGAGTCCGCTCCTAACTCCTTAACTTGATCCCGCAGCTCCAAATCAAACTAAAGCAACGACACTACCTTGATGTCACATGAATCCTTCTGATTGTTGTTGCTCGCGTCCGTTTTAGACAGTATCGTTCCATACCATGAATAACGCCAACGGGTTTACGTAAAACTCTAAGATCTTCATCATTTCTTCAAGGAACATAAATATCCCATCCATGGATGAGAAACGCCTCCCCATGACCGAGAACCGCTCCTCCATTCTGGATCTGATTTATCTCACCTCCCCCTCTAATTTCTCCTCCAAGAGATCTACTTTCTTGGCCACCATTATTCCCGTCATGGTTTTTGATCATGAAGGCTAAACTCTTGTACATTGCAATCACGTTCTTCGCTTCCCATCTAGCTCAAATCGCAAATGTATCGCGAGTTTCAGTCACGAAGGCAGATGATCGAAATAAGAACCTTGTACGCCACGATCCATTTGTTGGCTTTCCAGTCAGCTTGAATCATGATTGTATCGCAAGGTTCGATCACGAAGGCGGGTTTACCATGAGGTTCAATCATGAAGATTTGACGATACGTGATCCCGTCGTAGGCTTCCCAACTAGCTTGAATCATGACTATATCGCAATGTTGCGTCACAAGAGGGATTGTATCTCGAAGTTTAGTCACAAAGTCAAATGTATCGTGAGGTTCGGTCGGGAAGGGGATCCCATCGATCTGGATTATATCGCGATCCATTTGTTGGCTTCCTAACTAGCTCGAATCCTCAGTTGTATAACTATGTTCAGTCATGAAAGCAAAATAACTCCTATATGTTGTTATCACGTCGCTGGCTTCCTAGATATTGAATTCTTTGAGATATCAATCGATAAGAAAGGGATGAACTTCCACAAAGATTAGGACAAACAAAATATTTCCCCTCACCAACACAACAACACNAGTATCGTTCCATACCATGAATAACGCCAACGGGTTTACGTAAAACTCTAAGATCTTCATCATTTCTTCAAGGAACATAAATATCCCATCCATGGATGAGAAACGCCTCCCCATGACCGAGAACCGCTCCTCCATTCTGGATCTGATTTATCTCACCTCCCCCTCTAATTTCTCCTCCAAGAGATCTACTTTCTTGGCCACCATTATTCCCGTCATGGTTTTTGATCATGAAGGCTAAACTCTTGTACATTGCAATCACGTTCTTCGCTTCCCATCTAGCTCAAATCGCAAATGTATCGCGAGTTTCAGTCACGAAGGCAGATGATCGAAATAAGAACCTTGTACGCCACGATCCATTTGTTGGCTTTCCAGTCAGCTTGAATCNGGTATCGTTCCATACCATGAAAGACGCCAACGGGTTTACGTAACACTCTAAGATCTTCATCATTTCTTCAAGGAACATAAATATCCCATCCATGGATGAGAAACGCCTCCCCATGACCGAGAACCGCTCCTCCATTCTGGATCTGATTTATCTCACCTCCCCCTCTAATTTATCCTCCAAGAGATCTACTTTCTTGGCCACCATTATTCCCGTCATGGTTTTTGATCATGAAGGCTAAACTCTTGTACGTTGCAATCACGTTCTTCGCTTCCCATCTAGCTCAAATCGCAAATGTATCGCGAGTTTCAGTCACGAAGGCAGATGATCGAAATAAGAACCTTGTACGCCACGATCCATTTGTTGGCTTTCCAGTCAGCTTGAATCATGATTGTATCGCAAGGTTCGATCACGAAGGTGGGTTTACCATGAGGTTCAATCATGAAGATTTGACGATACGTGATCCCGTCGTTGGCTTCCCAACTAGCTCGAATCATGACTATATCGCAATGTTCCATCTCAAGGGGGATTGTATCTCGAAATTTAGTCACAAAGTCAAATGTATCGTGAGGTTCGGTCGGGAAGGGGATCCCATCGATCTGGATTATATCGCGATCCATTTGTTGGCTTCCTAACTAGCTCGAATCCTCAGTTGTATCACTATGTTCAGTCATGAAAGCAAAATTTATCGCGTCGCTGGCTTCCTAGATATTGAATTCTTTGAGATATCAACCGATAAGAAAGGGATGAACTTCCACAAAGATTAGGACAAACAAAATATTTCCCCTCACCAACACAACAACACAACTCATATACATAAAAGATAATCACTTATAGTTCGAGGTAGGCGATCTCTCCCAAGCCCTAACCCTAAGATTCAAGACAACAATCACACATTACTTAGTCATAAACATGTTATCCCTATTTATACTCTACAATAATAATTAACTAATGACTAAATCACCCTTTTAGTCTTTACGCCTAACATATGTATTCAAATTATTTTGGCGGGCTCAGAGTTGATCTAGTGGACCACGAGGAGGATGGTACCATAAGCAGGTCAAACACAACATTTTGGTAAAAAAGAACTACAGTTGAAAAACGGTAAACCATATGGGACATGAGTTACGCATGATGTAAAAAAATATTTGCTCCCTTATACACAAGATAACAGATTTATAGACTTATTTAAGACGAAAAATACAAGCTTACGAGATTAGGAATGCTTTGAATTTTATGCAACATGCTGATCAACTGTTTATTATTTTTTCTAATCTACACTCTGCGTATCTTAAGTTTTCCCCATTCAAAAAGGTAGTTTGGTAGTGCAAGAAGCTAATATCGGAAAAGAGTTATTCAGTCAAAATCCTTATAGCCTTCCTCCATTTACATCTATTTGCTTACACCAATAAATCTATTTCTGCTTATTTTTTTTTTATTTTTTTTTTTTATTTCTTACCTCAGCCATCAGCGTATCCCAAACATAACAATTACCATTAGAGTAACCAGCAAAGAGTAGTCTTCCTGATATGGAGAAAGCAATGGCCTTCACCGAATGGACTTCCTGATTTTCACCATGTTGACCATAATTTTGAAGCAGATGCCCAGTTCCCATATCAAACAACCTACATATGCCGTCATCAGAACCAGTGCCAAACCTTTGCCCATCTGGGAAAAATTTTACTGTGTTAACATCCCCTGAATGGCCATAGTACGTTCTAACTGCTCGGCTAGCAATTCTGGTATCCCATAGCCTAGCAGTTGCATCACATGAACCAGAGACAAACATATTTGAATTCGAAGTGTTGACTGAGACACTGACAAATACAGGAAAAAAAAATGAAATTTAAATGGTATTATGAGAAAAATAACAGATTAAATCAAACAATATAAAAGAAAATATTAAAAAGAAAAAGTAATAAGATTGCATCAAGGAATGCATTCTCTGAACATGTTGAATTAAAAAATATTTAGCATACAAGTACCTAATAACCAAATGCATAAAATAACACTAAAGTAACGCCAATCGTTACAACGCTGCATCATTAATATAGCAAATTGTCAAATGGCTATTTTCTTCTATCATGTAACAAATTGAGGTAAGTAAAAATACGAGCAAATTTATGTCCAAAATCAAACTTGTGAGCTGTCCACCAAAGCAAAATGAGCAAATTAAGAAACAAAATGGTAAATTACAAAGTATCATGTAATAATCTAAATGCAAGCTTCAAAATATCAATGTTTCTGGTAAAAATTAATTTGATCCTTAGATGTTTGGCCTTCTAACATTTCAGCGCTTCTACAAATACATCATATTGACTGTTATTTTTTTTCCTTACAACATACCTCTAGATCTTTTATCAAAATAAATCTAATGTTTTCTATCAGCTGCCGCGAATAACCTCTCACAACTCAAATAACCAATAAACAATGTTTAAAATACTTGAAAAAATTTTCTCTAACCATTTTCTTGTGTTACACAATCCGATGTGATCTCTCTTCCTCCAGCCCCTACTGGTTCATGCCCTCCGAGACAAACTAGCAACTTGAGGTACCAACTCTGTCAGGTGAACTTCTACATATCACGAAAACTAAGCCTATTGAAGACCTATATGTGGATATGCCCTAAACGCCTTTAATTATTCATAAGGCATGGATTTCACTTCCATTGTATGTTAATATCTTGTAGGAAAAACTCCAATCACTAGAACCAAGTGGGGTCACTTCACTTGTTTATGCTTTTTCTGCACGTGCTGCACTCTTATAGTTGTTCATATCAGCTAAAATTGTTCACCGAGTGTTGTTTTCGTACAGGACTAACTCCAACTGTAAAACACAAGAAAGCCACATAACCCAATAATGCTTGTTTTGCGCTCCTTACTCCCACTTTTCCCATGATACCTCCAAGAATGCAATCAATGTTGTTAAAGGTGATTCAGAAGAACACCTAAGTTCACAAGTGAGGCAAGGGCATGGTGCCTTAAAAATCTTTAAAAGAGAATAAAGAGTTGGAGGAACAAGGACACACCTTTGAAAACAAGTTCATCAAATGTGCATGCAAGAATTCTAATTCTACAATACTAAATCTTGAAAATAAAAAAGACGAGTCCAATGAAATAGATGAAGATACGGAGAGGCTATAAAACAAAAGGTAGAGAAGAGGGCATAGGTGATGATGAAGATAGAATAGATAATAGTAATATTAAATCATTCTTAGAATAGTATAACTATATGCACTTCAAAAAATCTAATAGCAAACTTTTTAACTTGAAATTCAACATAGTTTAAAAAGCTACATTGTTATTATAGTTTAATGATTGGAGAGAGAAAAAAAGCAAAGGGGAATTTTCTTTTTTAAAATTTTCGACTGGGGCAGCGTGGGGAGGATGCGAAAGAGGAATGGGAAAGATAAACACTACTTCGGAAGAAGGATACAGCTGCAGCACAACCCAAACCCTTGGATACGACCCTTGAAAGGAGAAATGGAAGTTTGTGGTTGTCCTGACATAAATCTGTGCCAAAAATTGCCTTCCAAACCCTAACACAACACCTATACAAAATGAAGAAAAAAGAATGAAGAGTAATAGGAAAGAACGCAAAAGGAAAGAAAGTAGGATAGTTTCGAAGGATAGTTTCGACCCATCTGTCATGATAGGTAATCAGCTATAGTACCTTGGCCATTAGTGCAATAAGCTCCCGCATCAAACTTCCATTGTTGGGAAAGCTTTGACCTAATCCATCGAAACTTCTGTTTCCTTATCGTATGGCGTCAGGTAAGTCATGTTGAAGGTGGAGGAAATATTATAATCTTCTAGTAAGTCAACCTTGTTGGCATTATTGGCATTCCAAAGCACAACTTGATAGAATATGTATCCATTTTGTTTTGGCAAATCCATATCTTAAATTATACATGGATGGGTATCTTCGCGAACTAAGCCTCAAGCCATTAAATATGTAATTGATTTTTTATTTTTTTACTCTTCGTACTCGTTTGAGTGTATCGATAGACAAGTATGTAAGGAAAAATAAACTCTGAGAGGAAATATATGGCAAGCTGAACCACACTGCAGTATAACCACTTAGGAGATGCCTCTTCTCTTCTAAAAAGACCAAAATCCCATTGAAGAATTTGGTTTCCCCATAAAGCTCCAAAGACAATTTTCAAAGCTGCGGTTCATCCCACTTGTGCGAACATCTGGTGGTGGGTAGGCTGTTGAATTGAATCTAATATCTGAATAACTCAATATAATCTCTGAGACGAGACAAAAAAATGCTTCATTCCTGGCATGATGAACCTCCCTCAATAGGGGCAACTCAGAAAAGAGTATATAGATCCAAAAAATTTAAATTTCTCTTCTATGGGGTTGAAATGTATCTGATGTTGGTTCCTCAAACTCAAGATTGTCTTGAGCAATTACTATTAATTTGGTTGAAGTTTTTCTCATGGGCTCAGTTGGAGCTATATATATTTTTTCCTCAACAGTTGGAAGTCAGTACTCCTCATTTGTGCCCTCATCTTCTTTAGTATCTACTATGTTATTACTCATATCTTCAATAGTTTCCTGCTAAGTGAAATATATTATCTCCTGATTATGCAATTTGATTTAATATGATCAAATTCATGGCACATGAAACATTTTATGGTCGGGACAAATTTAAGAAAATTGATTCGCTCCAAGATGTTTTCTACTCTAAATCAGTTTCTCCTCAAGCGGGATTGTCATAGATGTTCCTCAAGGTCTACTTGGCTATATAATTTTGGAATTAAACATTGTCTGTAAAATGTAGTGGTCGCCCGGAAATGTGGTCTCTCCGCTTTTGCAACTAATGTTTGAACATCTAGTTTATAGTGTGCAGGTAGGAATTGGCCCAACATCTCCAATTTGATCTGGGGCCATGTAGTGATCTTGTCTTTTCCCTCACGCTAGCATAAGTACTTCGAATTTTTCAACCAAAATAATATAGTCTTCTTTAACTTATTGGCAACTAGTTTCATCATTCCGTCCTGTGAGATGTCTTGGCACTCAAAGACACATTCCAAGATTCAAAGCCACTCAACAAACTCATATAGATCCCTGTGGCCGTCAAAATATGGCAAATTTGCTTTCACTTAAAAATTCTGATTTCTCATATATTTTAAGTAACATCTTTGAAGTAAAGGTCATTCATCAATGAAATTCACATGATAATAGAGGTTCACTCCATTTCTTCGATCTAGCAAGTCACTGTCGTGACTATGAGTAACCCATTCGAATTGTATCCTCTTAAAAGTGGCAAGCCACTGTTTATTTTGCGGGTTTCGCTAAACTTCATACCTGAAATTCACATGTTGGAAGAAATTCGCTCAATTTCTTTGATCTATCAAGTCACTATTATGACCATGAGTAACACATTCGGATTGCCCCTCTTAAAAGTGGCAAGCCTCTGGTGTAGTTTCCATATCTCCCTAAACTTCATTCCTGAAATTCACATGATGGAAGAGGTTCACTACGATTCTTCGATCTAGCAAGTCACTGTTGTGGCTATGAGTGACCCATTCAGATTGCCTCCTCTTGAAAGTGACAAGCCACTGTTGTAGTTTGAGGGTTTCCTACTGCATATCCTCCCTAGAAATCTATTAGACACCTCTTTGCAAATTTATCATAAACGGCATCGTGTCCTTTCCCATTGACCAAAGTTTAGGTGATTATCCACTTGGAGGCATAGCTAGGTTTTGGGAATTGGAAGAGGGTATTTGGGCATAGGAAAAAAATTTTTGAGTAGAGATGGTTTGGGTATGACGGATGCTAGGGAATCTAGGATGGGTACATTGTTAGGCTAGCTCTGATACCAAATGATGCAGAGTTAACCCAAACCATAATAAAAACATAAATATTATTGCTTGAAGCAAATAAAGGGTGAAAATCAATACACTTGAAAGGAGAAATATAGCAACAAAACACCCAGAAATCTGAAATAGCAATAGACAAGAAACAAATAATCAAACTAGGGTGAGATCTCAAAATGGTGGTGGTGATCGGCAAGGGTTTGGAAGGTGGAGATAGATTGGGAGCGCGAAGCAAGTGGGCGGATTTGACAACGGAACAATAGGTCCTTTCTGTCCTGAGCGGCAGCAAGATGGAATCTGGGTTCTCAGGGGCCGGAACAGCGGATATGTGGCAGGGAAGTGGTGCAGGAAGGGTAAGACAGTGATTAGGTGGCAAGAACATGCTCCAGTATGAATGGAACAGCAGCTGGCGAGAAGGGGAGGGGATTTATGGTGACCAGAAAAACGATGATAGCAAGGGGGAGCCCTGGAATCGCAGGACATGTGGGTTGGAATACATAAACAACAGGAAAAGTAGTGTCCACAACTGTTCCGGGAGGCTGAAGCGAGAAAAGGAAGTGAGGAGCAGTGTGGGGAGAAAGCGGAAGGGGAATAAGGAAAACAAACACTACCTCGGGAAAGGGATACAGCTGAATCACCACCCAAAACCTCGGATACAGCACTCGAAAAGAGAAACGAATGTCGAAGGCTGTCCTGACAGACCTCTGAGCAAAAAAAACTTTCCAAACCCTAATATAACACATATATAGGAAAGAATTAAAAATGAATAAAGGCTAGTAGGAAAGAAAGCATAAGAAATGAAAGCAGGATGGTTTTTGGTTCGTCTCCCACGATAGGTAATCCCAGGGTACTGCAACAGCTACAATACTGAGGTAATTTAGTGTAGTAAACTTATGTGTCACCCTTACTCTTCCTCCACCTCGTTCTCTGCTCTCTTTGTCATTCTGAATCACTGGGTTTGATTTGAATGAGGCATTCATCTCTTAAGAAGAGGGAACTGTTAGATGGATGCTTCCTTCAAAATAACCACACCAAATTTTTAATTATTTAATTATTAATTTTTAAACACAATTATTGCAGCCAATCTTGGTCCAAATGTCGTCAAACTTCCGTATTGCATTCCCTCGCAATTCCAAAACAACTTTCCCACTAAATCCATTTCCTAAATAACTTATAGGTGCCCTAGAGCATATCAATAACACTTCTTGAAAAGCACGTGCCACATTAATTATTTTCAGAATGACGTTAAACATCAAACAAACACTAACTTTGAAACTTAGAAGATCGTATATTATGTACAATAAGATGAATAACATAATAAACCATTCTAAAACGTTTGGGAGGTTAGAATAAGCCAAACCATTACCATACCATAAATATACACTAAGAGTTTAAATGAGACAATATACTAAACCATTAGAGGAGCTGATGTATGAAAAGTATTTGTTGATAATATAAGAATCCCGTACATCTGATGTATGAAAAGTATTTGTTGATAATATAAGAATCCCGTACATAGTTTGGCAAGCTAAAATGATCTAAGATATAGAAACAATAGGAAAAGGTTAAGTGAATTTAAAACCATACCTACAAAGAAGAATGCAGGCTTTGATAGAGAAACACACATCCCAGTTTTTGTAATAAATATTTAGATTGTTGGGGGCACTTTTCTTTAGGATATGCCCTAGGAGTGGAGCAATGA
>JXCR01090502.1:50596-73841 GCA_002079205.1 Phalaenopsis hybrid cultivar
CATGATACATATCCCTTGTGACCAGTTAGCATTCTTGATACAGGGATATTTCCATCTCTATCAAGTTGAGAATTAAGATTAAATATAGAACAAACACTATCAAGACCACCGCAGGCAACTGTCTGGCCATTGGGAGAAAAGGCACAGGTCATGACGTATGCACAAGGAAGCCTTGTCGCATGTGTTTTTTGACTTGTTAAAGCATTCCATACAATAAACCTCCCATCTTGAGATGCACTAACTATCCGGTTTCTTTCCAGGGTCCAATCTAATGAATAAACCTGGAGAAGTTTTAGAATACACAATAGATCAGCTATTTTTTGAAACCAACTTGAAATTACAAATATAATTAGAACTACAAAATCTTCATAACAGTAAGAAATTGGCAAAATACATTCACTTTCCATTTGTGAAGTTTTTAAGGTATTATTCCTCCATGAATCTGAGCTTTTTCATTTGCTAAGCAGTTAGTCACAATATACTATAAATGTGAAGTCGTCTTTATGAGCATGGTAAAAAAAGCCAATACAGATCACATTCAGCATTACTGATGTACTAAAGCTAAAAGGATTAGCCTTATTTCAAGTAAGAGCACAGTTCCAAAAAAATTCCCCCGTGACAATTTACATGGGGTCATTTTAGTCTCAGAGTTTATATAAGTGCTAAATTACTCCTAAGATCTTTTTAATGGGGGCTAAAATAATCCTCATTAAGGATTAATTCAACTCACACTAAATAAGACTAGGGTCTAAATTAACCCTTTATGAACTCTTGGACTAAAATAACCCACTGCAAACAATCAGGGTTTCATATTGGTCATTTTAACTTCTACTCTTTAAAAAATAAGCACTACAGTTCAAAATAAACATATTACTTTCTTATCTTTTTATAAGCATTCGCATCATGCTGGCATGATGAAGTCCATCAAAAGGATGGTGTTCAAGCTGCATGTCGCCGCCATCGATACACACTATTAGACTCTCTTGAACTCCATTGATGCATGCAAAGGGTAAATTTCCAGCGCAGCTCCACTGATGCATGTAAAGGGTAAATTTCTAGCGCCTTCTCATATCTTGTAGTTATTTATATCATTTGGGCTTACAATTTATTTAGTTTATTTGCCTTGGTTCAATTATAAAAGAAACTTAGAAGGCAAATTTTTCTTTATGCAATGCAGCTACTAAGTAGTTGCTGTATGTCATTAGGAAGTAATCGATGAATGAAAATTAGTTTTTTCCCTCTATGGTAATTTCGGTCAAGCCTCCTTCCTTGATTTAGTTTTTTTATGGAATCCCTGTCATCCAAGTGTGTCAGAGAGTTGTTTAAGATAACAAGAAACTCCTACCTGGTTCCAAGCCTCCTCATTACAAACCCTCCCTCATTCCTTCAATAGCATCNTCACACTAAATAAGACTAGGGTCTAAATTAACCCTTTATGAACTCTTGGACTAAAATAACCCACTGCAAACAATCAGGGTTTCATATTGGTCATTTTAACTTCTACTCTTTAAAAAATAAGCACTACAGTTCAAAATAAACATATTACTTTCTTATCTTTTTATAAGCATTCGCATCATGCTGGCATGATGAAGTCCATCAAAAGGATGGTGTTCAAGCTGCATGTCGCCGCCATCGATACACACTATTAGACTCTCTTGAACTCCATTGATGCATGCAAAGGGTAAATTTCCAGCGCAACTCCACTGATGCATGTAAAGGGTAAATTTCTAGCGCCTTCTCATATCTTGTAGTTATTTATATCATTTGGGCTTACAATTTATTTAGTTTATTTGCCTTGGTTCAATTATAAAAGAAACTTAGAAGGCAAATTTTTCTTTATGCAATGCAGCTACTAAGTAGTTGCTGTATGTCATTAGGAAGTAATCGATGAATGAAAATTAGTTTTTTCCCTCTATGGTAATTTCGGTCAAGCCTCCTTCCTTGATTTAGTTTTTTTATGGAATCCCTGTCATCCAAGTGTGTCAGAGAGTTGTTTAAGATAACAAGAAACTCCTACCTGGTTCCAAGCCTCCTCATTACAAACCCTCCCTCATTCCTTCAATAGCATCCCAACATCTCTTTCTCTCTGCATGCCAGCCTCGTACTTACTAAAATCGGCATTCTACCAGAAAGCCTCCAGTCATGCTGTAAACTCTAGCATCTTACATAAAATACTTTCAAGTATTAAACCAACATATGCAAGTTGGAACAGATTCTTAGGGGTTTGTTTGGGATAAATTTTGTTTTTGTTTTTTTCTTTTATTCTTAAAAATATGTTTGTTTAATGTATTTTTATTATATTTTTATTTTTCATTCCAAATATATATATATATATATATATATATATATATATATATATATATATGTTTTAAAAACGCTCAAAACAACTTTTGTGTATTTTGAGTGTTTTCAAAAACAACCATATCTTCCTCAAAAATACCAAATATGTTTTGTTTCACATCAAAACATAAACAAGACAAGATAAAAATAAAAAATAGAAAATAAAAATAAAATTGATCCCAAATAGCCCCTCAATAATGCAAAGCTTCCTAAAATGGGTAAAGTTTGTCCCACAAAACTATGACCAAATGGTTCTCTTGTTCCTGGCAGAGGTCGACCGACAAGTCATATTGACATTTATATTCCCTTAAGGAATGCAACTACCTTCTAATTTAATCAACCCTCTCAACAAATTTATATCCACATGTTAATTTTCTTAAGACAACTACAATATAGTTAAACTGTCCTTTTATTACATCCAACACAAGAAAACGAACAAGTAATTCCATCAATCCAAAGAGAGAAAAAGATGCCATGAAATGTCATGAGGGCACATATTGAACCTATGAGAGTAGTGGAACTCACTAGCTGCTTCTTTGGTTTAATCAGCATGGCCAACTAAGAAATAGAATTTATTTTTTTAGGAATGAGAATTGAGAAAAAAAGTAATAATCTACATTAAAATAGCAATTTTGTAGACAATTACGGTCTTTTTTGGCTTAGTTGTTGTAGAAATTGTGATTTGTTGAAAACAATTCATGAGTCAATACTTGTTTTAGGTGGATATTACTCCTAGTACTAAAACTCGAGTAAAGATCTTTTCGTGAGTTATATTAGCTAACATGAAAATATGAGCGCTTATCACTATTTAGGACATATTACATGAACAATTAGGAGAGGAGTGCCAACATATTGCGGCTAGATGGTGACAACTAGAGGTATTTCAATTTGGATGATGATTAAATCACCTCAACTTAATGTAGAACATCAATGTTACCTTCCCTCCACTGTCTTTTGATATTTCATAAATATTTCTAGTTATGATTAATTCAAAATTTCATTTGATGATTTTTTCATCTAATTATCACTATTCAATCCTTCAAAACTAGGATTACTAAATATGAAAAAAATTACAATATTTATTTGAGTGATGCAAAGAAACAAAGTTATAAACAATGAAATCTATTTCATCAATTAATGAACAATTTTTCACGATAACTCAAAACCCAATCACATATAAACAACTTCCACCATGAAATTAACGCATGTTACTCCAGTTCTGTCACACGCCAACTGACCCTCTTAAGAGTAGACAGTGGTGCGACAAAGGTGGACAATTCGGTCAGACTAAATTCTCACAGGCACTCATCCTGACTTACATAACCACGACCCAGTGGGTGATGAGTTAGTTTTACTAAATCGCTGCAAACGTGCATAATACATTTCACATTATAATTCATTCGCATTCCTATACCTAGAAACGTAAAAAAATATGTACCATAACTGCTAAATCAACATAAAAGTCAAACGGTATTAACAATTAAACAGCTAGCCACAGAATAATGAAATCTTTCAATTTAGATAAGAGTCATTAAAATCTATATAAAGTTCAATAAAATTAAACATTCAGAAACAATAAAATAATCAGAAAATCACATCTCAAACCAGTACTGAACAGTATATGAATATATGAAGAAAATAGTAAAAAGAAATTACAACGCACCATAACTAGCACCTAACAACAGCAATGCTCCTGTAAACTAAATAATTCCTACCAGACATATCAACCGAAAGTTTTTCTTCTCTTAAAAAAAAATATATTAATTTCCACTATAAGTTTGACTTACGGAGTAATTATAATATTTATATGTATTAAATTATGATGATTATGTTATGCATGAATAACCAAAAAAAAATGCAACTAATTAGTTTATCAAATCTTGAACTTTCATTTTAACTTTATCTCTTACTTTTTTTTGCTTTTATGTATTTACCATTTTAATCTCATTAATAGTCATAACAGGAATACCATCATACCCAAATATATCTTCAAAAATATACCCAAAAATACTCTCAAAATGAACCCGTAAATACCCTCAAAAATATACCTGAATGTATTCTTAAAATTATACTAAAAAATACACCTTTACTATTTCTTTTAACGTGCACCATCCCCTACCAATACTATCTCGGGGTAATTTTATATGACTGACGATATACATTTTAATTTATATCAATTTAAAATTCTTTAAAAAGTACATTCATATGTCCATTATTTTTCTGTCAATTGTGATACCATTTCGGACAATCAAAATCTCAGACATGAATTAAGCCATTTAATAAAACATTATATTAAAAGATAAAGAAAAGTAATCACTCGCCATAATTTTCAAGAGACCTCTAAAATACATATCTCTTCACTTCATTTCTTTGGACAGCAACCTATATT
The DNA here is from genome assembly GCA_002079205.1 of Phalaenopsis hybrid cultivar. Taxonomy (NCBI): domain Eukaryota; kingdom Viridiplantae; phylum Streptophyta; class Magnoliopsida; order Asparagales; family Orchidaceae; genus Phalaenopsis; species Phalaenopsis hybrid cultivar. The sequence goes on from JXCR01090502.1 coordinate 55,326, forward strand.
AATTAAATGTGTATATAATTATAAGAAATCATATCCTAAATCAAAATCTTAAATGTAGTTAACTTATTTAAAATGTATTCAAAAGACCTCTAAAATACGTATCCCTTCACTTCTTTGGACACAACCTATAATAAGTAAATGTGTATATAATTACAAGAAATCATATCCTAAATATAATCTTAAATGTGGTTAACTTATTTAAAATGTAAGAATTTTAAGATTAAAAATACTAACCTCTTTTAATCTTAAAATCCTTTGACTTCTCCTTCCTCAAATTCGAAAAATTTATTAGATTTTTTTCACACATCCCAATCCAAATAAAATTAAATAGCATTAATTACTTTAGTACATTATATCATTAATTTTAATAATAATATAAGGATTAATATTTACCTTATAGAGTTTCAAGTCGCCTTCTTCCTTACTCGTACACTCCAATTTTTCCTACTAATCTGAATCCACTATTTTTATTCCTAGTTTTAATAAATTTTTAAAATAATATTATTATTAAATACATACATTTTAATCATATAACAATACAATTAAATTAATTTATTTAAAATCTTAATTACATTCAAAACCTTTAGTTGCCTTGCCTTAACCTCACGCACGCTCGAAGCTCCTCCTTCCATCAAAGCTCCTCCTTCCCACAGAACGAGAGCTTCCTCCACTTTGCTTTCGGTCGCTGCTCAACCTAGAACAACTCTAAGATGCTCTTCTTTCCTTGATCTAGTTCCTCCTCCCTCGCACCGCCCGACAGCTCTAATTTCACGAACGATACCGCAATCCTTTTCTTACTTGTGATTTCTGTCGTGTGGCTCTACCCAGAGCAGTAGAGAATTGACGTCTTCTCCACAATCTTCCTTCTCCTTTGCACCAAAGATGCCCTAACACGCGCAGAGCTTCCCTTTGCTAGGGTTCCAAGTTGCACCTTATCCCTTCCTCGACTTCAATTGGGGCTCGTCTTCGAATCAGGTAAGGGGCGCTCTCTACTCTTTCCTCTTCTTTCTTCTCAATTCTTCTCTTCTCTTCACTGAAATTTCTTCCCTATTCCTATGGTTTCTTTCTTCCACTCTCTCACTCTCGGGTATGACAGTTTCTCCTCTCCCTCTGTCTATCCCGCTCGCTCGCTCATATGCTTCAAATGAGGGGAAGTGTGAAAGAGCGTGCAATAAGATTCTTGTGAGGGGGGCGACTCTTCTTACCATCGACACTCTTTATATTTATTTTTTTATTTTAACTTTATGTTATTACAATTCTTTCTTCACAACCCGGCTCGAGGCTTAGAATTAACTAAGACGGGAACAGCAATCGGATGGTATTAACTTTTAAAGAACTATTCACAAAATTATGGAATCTTCAAATTTATAAAAGAACCACTAAAATCCACAAAGTGCAATAAAATTAAACATTCAGAAACAACAATATAATCAGAAAACCACATCTCAAAGCAATATTGATTAGTATATCAATATATGAAGGAAACAGTAAAAAAAAAGCAATACACCATAACATTAAAAAAAAACAATACACCATATCTATCTATTGCAGTTCTCTTCCTATAAACTAACGGTCTATATGAGGCGGCCGCAATTTTTTAAAAAGTCGATGCGCGGCAGCTGTGCTGGGAAGCTGTTGCGCGGAAGATGTGTTTGTTTGTTTTGTGAAGTTGTACCACTGCTGTGCTGCAACCATTTATGTTTTAAAGACTTTTCTGGCTTTGTAAAATTTCAAAATGTAGGTTTTAGGCCAACGCTAAAAGCAAGTTTCAAACCTTTTAAATTTAAATAATAATAATAATTTTATGAAATATATTTTATTCTGATATTTTTTTTTACTTTAAAATTTTGAATTTAAATAAGCAATAGATGTGGATCATGTCCAGAGTGTAACAGGCGTGCAGGCTTCCGACGTCTGTAAATTAGTTTAGGAATTGATCTGTTGATTATAAGAAATTGCTTGTCTAATAGAAATTCCTTTTGCTGATATTTCTGATAGAACCATATTATGCTTTCCTAATCCGTCAAATTTCCTGCCATTGTAAATAAAACTTGAAGCTCGTAAGTAAATTTTCTGCTGTCGTTGGGAGGCCAGTTCTTGGGATTCCAGCTAGAGGAGACGTGCAGTAGCAGGCTTCGGCGGGAACAACGGCGTTTCTCTGTCTTCAATCAAGAATGCAATTTAGAGACGCAAACGAAGATGACAAAGCTTAGAGACAAGCATTGGTGGCAAAGGAATTTCCTGCACTTAATTTCCTGCACTTAAAACCACAGAGAGCAAAGTCCGACCCACGACAGCATTTTATGGGTGTGTACCTGCGACATTCGGACCAAACAGACTTGCCGACATTTTCCTGTCGTGCCGCAACAAAAATGTTGCCCCAAACGCACCTTAAATCTCTCCTACCAGACATATCAACCTAAGGATTTTATTCCCCTGAAAGAAAACATTAATTTTAACTTTAAATTTGGCTTAGTGAGTAATAATCTTTATATACATTAATTATGATGCTTATGCTATGCATGATTGACCAAAAAGAAATGCAACTCATTACTTTATAAAACATTGAATTTTCATTTTAAGTTTATCCATTCTCTTTTCACTTTGTGTTTACTATTTTAACCTCTATAATGGTCATAACAGGATTACTATCATATCTAAAAGTATCGGAAAAAATATATCCGATTGTATCTTCAAAATGTACTCATAAAGACTCTAAAAAATATACCAAAAGATACCCTCAAAATTGCACCCGAATGTACACTTTTATCATTTCTTTTAACGTGAAGCGTACATCGCATCCTCTGCTAGTACCATCTGGGATAATCGTATATGACTTAACATTTACAATTCATTTCATATCAATTTAAAATCATTTATAATATACATTTATACGTCTGTTATTTTCCTTTCATTTGTAATATCATTTTAGACTTTCAAATTCTAGACATGAATGAATTACTTATTTTAAATCATTTAATAAAGTAAGTATTCATTTAGTAAAACATTAATTTAATACATAAAAAATAAGCACTCATCTTAACTTTCAAGAGAACTCTGAAATACTTATCTTTTCACTTCGCTTCTTCTGACAACTTATATTAGTTAAATGTGCATATAATTATAAGATTCACATCCCAAAAAAAATCTTAAGAAAGGATAACTTATTTAAACATGTAAGATATTTACAATTAAAAATAGTAACCTCTTATAATCTTAAGATTCTGTCTTCTTTGCCTTCCTCAAATTCCAAGAATTTATCAAATTTATTTCACACTTTCTATATAAATAAAATTTAATAACATTAATTGCTTTAGTATATTAGATCATTATTTGCAATAATAACATAAGGCTTAACATTTATCATATAAACTTTCAGGTCAGTCTTCTTCCTTACTCGTTCGGTCCTCCAATTTTCTTTTGAATCTAAATTCACTATTTGTTAGTCCTGATTTTAATAAAACTTCACATTAATATTATTATTAAGCACACACACACATTTTAACACACATATACATGTGCATTCATATAACAATATAATTAAATTAATTTATTTAAAATCTCAATTACCTTATAAACCTTTGGTTGCCTAGCCTTAACCTCACGCACGCTTGAAGCTCCTTCTTCCCACCGAATGAGAGCTTCCTCCACTTTGCTTTCGATCGTTGCTCGACCCAGAACAACTTTACGATTCTCTTCTTTCCTCGATCTCCTTACTCTTCTCCCTCGCATGGCTCGACAGCCCGAAATTCACACACAATACCACGATCCTCTTCTTCTTCTTTGTGGTTTCTATCGCATGGATCTACTGAGGGCAGCAGAGAATCGATGGCAGCTCCACGATCTTCCTTCTCCTTGTCATCAACATGCAGAGCTTTCCTTTATTAGGTTTCGATGTCCAAGTTGTACCTTCTCCCTTCCTCGATTTCAATTGGGGCTTGGCTTCGAATTAGTTCCTTCCTCTTCTTTCTTCTAATTTCTCCTCTTCTCTTTACTGAAATTGCTCCCCTATTCTTGTGATTTCTTCCTTCAGCTCTATCACTCTCAGGTACGACAGTTTCTCCTCGCTCGCTCGTCTGCTTCAATTGAGAGGAAGTGTGAAAGANGCCTTCCTCTTCTTTCTTCTAATTTCTCCTCTTCTCTTCACTGAAATTGCTCCCCTATTCTTGTGATTTCTTCCTTCATCTCTATCACTCTCAGGTACGACAGTTTCTCCTCGGCTCGCTCGTCTGCTTCAATTGAGAGGAAGTGTGAAAGAGCGTGCGATAAAATCTACATGTTTTATATTGATTTATTTATTTATTATTTTTTGTTTACTTTATATTATTACAAATGACAGCTTTGAACTTTCACATAAAAACTACCATGCTTCATTTGCTATCTACTGAATAACAACAAAATAATTGGTAAAATGGCACGTTCTCAATAATCTCTGGTAAACTTACGAAGAATAAGTGTTCGAAAAACCCAACTCAACTTAACCTAGCAATCAAGAGCTTCAGTACCCACCACAAATAGNTAATAACAACAAAATAACTGGTAAAATGGCACGTTCTCAATAATCTCTGTTAAACTTATAAAGAATAAGTGTTCGAAAAACCCAACTCAACTTAACCTAGCAATCAAGAGCTTCAGTACCCACCACAAATAGGTTCAAGGTTTTACATATTATGTGTGCTCGTGAGTTTTTGTAAAATTCACTCAATGTCCTAAAAAAAGAGTATCCTTTGACGTTTTCAATCTATTAAAAATTATAATTAGTAGAAGATTGCCTCCTTAGGAAGTAATGGTTGTGTTGTCAAAGTATAGCTAGTTCAAACAACTTATTGGAACTGCTAAAACGTCCATCTTATAAGCTATTCTAAATTAAAGCTAAGACCAAACAAAAAAATGATTGTCTCTGCCAGTATATAGGAAACCTCCAATTTCACATTGAAAGGCTGTCAATGATCGCCTAAGTTGTCAATCTAAGTTCATTCGTGTAAATTTAATAAATCTCCATTACAATGATTTCCAAGATTGGCCTTTGAGACAAGCAATCCAACGAGGGAATACAAACTCCAAAATTTTCAGAAATTAATAAACAGATCAAAAAATTATAAACAATCTATATAAGTTTCTAAACCCACTATTCTCTCCCTCAGCACTCATATACTGCAAGTTCAAATGGATCTCCCCAAAATAAGTACATACAGAATAGCTCCGCAGACATCACTCCATGAAAGCTCATAGCCACGCACTCCCTCTTTAAACCCACGAAGCTACTAAATTAAAACCAACAAGCAATAAATTCTAAGTACCAGAACTGCACAGATTCCTAAATCCAGAAATCAATATCCCAGAGACCAGTCGAGTCAGTCTACCTTTCCCGTGTGGCCCTGCAAGGTCCTGCAGCAAACCAGATCCGTAGGGCTGAAGGTAATCGCTGACTTCCCATGGCTCCTCGCGTAGGTCGCCACTGCAATTCTATCATAACAGCATGAGACCCACAAATATTTTCTTGAAAAAACACCAAAAACAAAATTTGACAAGTAAATCCACCATCAGTGTCGAGCAGGAGCTGTCTCTTCTGCCTAAGCCGCTCCCGCAGCGTATTCACCATCGCCGTAGCCGCAACATGCCGCTCCTTCAGCTCCGCAACCGACATTACAAACAGTAGCCCTAAATCTAAACCACCTGCGGAGTATCAGCAGCCTCTGATCATCCTGAAAAGAACCTTTTGAGCTAAAAGTAATCCCTAATTATGAATTCCTGAGCATCCTATCAATGGAAGCACCGGAATTTCTGGGCGAAGCAGTGAGAAAGGCGGCGATGTAGGATGTTCAGCTGCGATGGAAGGCAGAGAGAAAGACCGGAGAGAGAAGATACTACAGCCGTACTTTGGACGTAATTGGTGGTGGGTCTGTGTTTAACATTTAAAATAAATATTAAAAATGTGTATTTCAGAAAAAAGTGCGTTATCCATTCTATTTTATTTTTCACGGGCTAAGTTTTTCATTTGTGATTTTGAGATTTAGGATTTTCATGTTTTAAGTGAGTCTCTCCCGAGCATTTTAGGTTTCGCGATCAAATTTCTCATAGCAAGGGTGAGCTTTAAGCTTCTTCACTCCTGAATTTGAAAGCGCATTAGAGTTTTTACTGTCTTTCAACACCGACACTAGCACTCAGGACTCTCCATATGTTTTTAATATCAAGCTTAAAAGGTGGTATGTTTGATATGTTTTTAGCTAATTTTAGTTGTAAAAGCTTCTGAATTAATGTTATTTAATATACAATGTCTAGGTTTTATGTTAGTTGTAATGGATTCACATAAGGAAAAAAATATCAAAGAGAAAGTAAAGAAACCAAGGAGGAAACAGAAAAAATAATTCAACTTTATTATTTTTCAGTGTCTATTTTTTGTGTAACGAAGAAATGTAATTCTTCTTTTATGTCATCTTTTCAATGTATAAGCTTGTTAGATGCAATATTTTCTTCACACTCATTTGTTCAATGTAAAAGTTCATTTGGCTCATTTGTTGAATGTAACATTTCCAAGTATCCCCTTATACTTATATGTATTGCTGACTTTATAATTTTAGAGAAATAGTTTTTATTTTGGGAGTTTTATTTGTTCAATGTGTTCGAAAAAACATAAAATGTCCTTGTTTTTTATTCAGAGAACAATCAATGTAAATATTATTTGCAAGTATCATTATATATCATCATTAAGCACCATAATGTCATCATATTAGCATCATAATACAATTATGATATTAACACATTATAGCCATATTAGTACCAAAATTCTAGTGCTACATTATTTCCAAACAACTCACAAGATCACCTTACTACCAAAATAATTTGGCATCACATTACAATTTGATAACATCCAAAATATCATAAGAATATCAAATGAATACCACGTGAATACCACCAAAAAATTACATCAAATATATCATCATAATATGACAATAATACCACCACACCATGATACCACAATAATACTAACAAACAATTTTGGTGGTATTCATGTGGTATTTGAGGAAGAAAAAATGAGGAATCAAAGAGATCTGATTATTTTGGTGCTCGGGGTGGGGAATAAGGTTCCTGTTCTTGTGTAGGAGGAGAAGAGGGAGAAGATTTNATAACCCCACGAAGCTACTAAATTAAAACCAGCAAGCAATAAATTCTATGTACCAAAACTGCACAGATTCCTANCCCCACGAAGCTACTAAATTAAAACCAGCAAGCAATAAATTCTATGTACCAAAACTGCACAGATNTTTAAACCCACGAAGCTACTAAATTAAAACCAACAAGCAATAAATTCTAAGTACCAGAACTGCACAGATTCCTAAATCCAGAAATCAATATCCCAGAGACCAGTCGAGTCAGTCTACCTTTCCCGTGTGGCCCTGCAAGGTCCTGCAGCAAACCAGATCCGTNCAGATTCCTAAATCCAGAAATCAATGTCCCAGAGACCAGTCGAGTCAGTCTACCTTTCCCGTGTGGCCCTGCAAGGTCCTGCAGCAAACCAGATCCGTAGGGCTGAAGGTACTGACTTCCCATGGCTCCTCGCGTAGGTCGCCACTGCAATTCTATCATAACAGCATGAGACCCACAAATATTTTCTTGAAAAAACACCAAAAACAAAATTTGACAAGTAAATCCACCATCAGTGTCGAGCAGGAGCTGTCTCTTCTGCCTAAGCCGCTCCCGCAGCGTATTCACCATCGCCGTAGCCGCAACATGCCGCTCCTTCAGCTCCGCAACCGACATTACAAACAGTAGCCCTAAATCTAAACCACCTGCGGAGTATCAGCAGCCTCTGATCATCCTGAAAAGAACCTTTTGAGCTAAAAGTAATCCCTAATTATGAATTCCTGAGCATCCTATCAATGGAAGCACCGGAATTTCTGGGCGAAGCAGTGAGAAAGGCGGCGATGTAGGATGTTCAGCTGCGATGGAAGGCAGAGAGAAAGACCGGAGAGANGAAGTAATCGCTAATTATGAATTCCTGAGCATCCTATCAATGGAAGCACCGGAATTTCTGGGCGAAGCAGTGAGAAAGGCGGNTAGCACCGGACTTTCTGGGCGAAGCAGTGAGAAAGGCGGCGATGTAGGATGTTCAGCTGCGATGGTAGGCAGAGAGAAAGGCCGGAGAGAGAAGATACTACATCCGTACTTTGGACGTAATTGGTGGGTCTGTGTTTAACATTTAAAATAAATATTAAAAATGTTTTTTTTTGCGCCGGAATATTTCAGAAAAAAGTGTGTTATCCATTCTATTTTATTTTTCACGGGCTAAGTTTNGCGCCGGAATATTTCAGAAAAAAGTGTGTTATCCATTCTATTTTATTTTTCACGGGCTAAGTTTNGCCGTACTTTGGACGTAATTGGTGGTGGGTCTGTGTTTAACATTTAAAATAAATATTAAAAATGTGTATTTCCGAAAAAAGTGCGTTATCCATTCTATTTTATTTTTCACGGGCTAAGTTTTTCATTTGTGATTTTGAGATTTAGGATTTTCATGTTTTAAGTGAGTCTCTCCCGAGCATTTTAGGTTTCGCGATCAAATTTCTCATAGCAAGGGTGAGCTTTAAGCTTCTTCACTCCTGAATTTGAAAGCGCATTAGAGTTTTTACTGTCTTTCAACACCGACACTAGCACTCAGGACTCTCCATATGTTTTTAATATCAAGCTTAAAAGGTGGTATGTTTGATATGTTTTTAGCTAATTTTAGTTGTAAAAGCTTCTGAATTAATGTTATTTAATATACAATGTCTAGGTTTTATGTTAGTTGTAATGGATTCACATAAGGAAAAAAATATCAAAGAGAAAGTAAAGAAACCAAGGAGGAAACAGAAAAAATAATTCAACTTTATTATTTTTCAGTGTCTATTTTTTGTGTAACGAAGAAATGTAATTCTTCTTTTATGTCATCTTTTCAATGTATAAGCTTGTTAGATGCAATATTTTCTTCACACTCATTTGTTCAATGTAAAAGTTCATTTGGCTCATTTGTTGAATGTAACATTTCCAAGTATCCCCTTATACTTATATGTATTGCTGACTTTATAATTTTAGAGAAATAGTTTTTATTTTGGGAGTTTTATTTGTTCAATGTGTTCGAAAAAACATAAAATGTCCTTGTTTTTTATTCAGAGAACAATCAATGTAAATATTATTTGCAAGTATCATTATATATCATCATTAAGCACCATAATGTCATCATATTAGCATCATAATACAATTATGATATTAACACATTATAGCCATATTAGTACCAAAATTCTAGTGCTACATTATTTCCAAACAACTCACAAGATCACCTTACTACCAAAATAATTTGGCATCACATTACAATTTGATAACATCCAAAATATCATAAGAATATCAAATGAATACCACGTGAATACCACCAAAAAATTACATCAAATATATCATCATAATACGGCAATAATACCACATCACCATGATACAACAATAATACTAACAAACAATTTTGGTGGTGTTCAAGTGGTATTTGAGGAAGAAAAAATGAGGAATCAAAGAGATCTGATTTTTTTGGTGCTTGGGGTGGGGAATAAGGTTCCTGTTCTTGTGTAGGAGGAGGAGAAGAGGGAGAAGATTTGTAGAATTTTTGTTGATGATTACCCCGATAAGGTATATTATTTTTTAAGTTTACCATAACATTACACTATATTCTAAAGTTCTTTTGTTTTTTGAATATGAAGCACCTCATACATAGCTAGTTATTAACTTCCTGAAAAGGGATAAGATATCTTTACACTTGGCTAATGTCATTGATCAATGTTGTCAAATGTTCACTGATAAGTAATTATTTCCTTATAAAGTCTAATTGGTTATAAATAAGAATAGATTTATCTATCATTTTTTTATATGACATCATTATAGAAGTGATGCCATGTTTTTTAAAGACCATTTTGCAATAACTCGATCTTCGATCGATGAATTATTGGACAATTAGAAGTTAACCAACAAACATATTGATGCATTTGCAGTTTTGCTTGCTGAGAAAAGAAATAAAGCTCCAAAGGTATACAAACTGTACTTTTATATATCACCAATGCATTGGGTAAGTGTGCACATTATTTTATAGTTTATGTTATTCATGAATAATTTATATCTTTGCTTATATGTAAATAACATAAGTCAACATAATTTAGCAGGTTTGTTTCACTCAAAATATCGAGATCAAGATTTTATTAGACACATAACAAAGAAAGTATTGAAAAAGCACAAATATTACTCATTTCCATAATCAATGGTCAACATTGGACTCTTTTAGTTGGGGCGCTAAAGATGAGAAAATGGATGCTATATGACTCACTCCAAAAAAAATCACAAGGAAATATGTTATGAAATTGTGAGGAGATGCATCAAGACATTACTCCAAAAGTTCTTCATTTTTTTAGTTTTTAAATTTAAACTACTTGACATAAATTTCTTTATTTTGAAGGTCAAAGTCATTATTAAAGATGCCTAATCTAATTTTGATACTAATCCTATAGAGTGGCCAATTACTACTCGAAGAGGACCACCTACAAAAATAAACAACATTGATTGTGAAATCTTTGTTTGTAAATATATGGAAAAACTGGTGGGCACAAAGAAAACAAATTAGGATGATTACAAAACATGACAGCTTGGCATGACACGTTTTAGAACCAAATTTGTTTATGAAATATGTGTGTTGTCGTTAGGAAATTGTTGATTGTCATCATGACTATACAAACTCTATGTATATATTACGACTTTTGTATAACTTTAGGATGTGGATGGTTGAGAAAAAACATTAACATATACGGTGATGAGAATTATTGTTGTAATATACAATTTTATAACTTATTCATAACTTTTAAGATTCAAAGTTCCACCTTTTAATGTACGTCATAATATACCACCAAAACATTATGACTTGTGTATTTTGTAGTATACAACCAAAATTCTACTATAGTACAACAAGAATACTATCAGAATACCACCAGAATATCAACAAAATACAACCAAAATTCCACAAGAATACCACCTAAATACCACGGGAAAGCCACATGAATACCACCACAAAATCACAAGAATACAACCATAAAAACACTAGTATACCACCACAGAATCATAAAAAGTCTGTTGGTTTTCAAATGGTATTCATGGGGTATTTTAATGGTATTTAGGTGGTATTCTTGTGATATTTTAGTGGTATCTTGTAGTATTATGGTGATATTCTTTTAGCATTTATGGGGCATTCAGGTGGTATTCATGTGGTATTCATGTGGCATTCAGGTCATATTTAGGTGGTGTTCTAGTGGTATCCTTGTGGTACTCTTGTGGTATTCATGTGATATTATAGTGGTATTCAGGTGGTATTCTGGTAGTATTTATGTGGTATTCATGTGGTATTCATGCGATATTCTTTTAGTATTTTGTTGATATTCTAGTCATATTCTAGTAGTATTCTAGTGGTATTCTAATGGTATTCATGTGTGTTCTTGTGGCATTCAGAAGGTATTCTATATAGTATTAAATTAGCATTCTTATGAAACTACATTAATGTTTTGTAGAAATAATGCATGAATAAATTTAAAAATAATGGGACATTAAAAATATTTGTTTCTAATGACAAAACACACTGAAATTTATTTGTTCCCTTCAACAACTCTTGATTAAATTTATTTGTTCCCAACAACAAAGCATATTCTTCCATTTAGTCAATGAAATCCATGATTAAATTGTTATAAGTTTTAATTGGTTGTGATGCACTTGAGGATACAAAGGATTCGTGCAATTTAAATTACTCATTAAAAAAAATTATAAGAAATACTAACTATATAAATTAAGGATCCATGAAAAAGAGTTTAAACAATGGTGTAAATATCATACCTACATGACATAAGCTTGTATTATAGAAGAAGGGGTAGCAATTAAAGATCCATTGTGTTCTCCATTTGATATAGGTACATTCTACTTTCCAGTAATATAAAACAGTTAATTAGTTAATTCAATGTCAATGTAATGGTAACTGATATTGATAATAAAGTAAAGTTTCATATGATATAGGTTCATGCTATATAAGACAATATAATATTTACTTTTAGCTCTTTTTTTCTCCCAATATCCATTTGACATAGCATTAGAAATATTTTTTGTTTGCATCTCTATTGGACCCTTTAGTTTGACAATGCATTCTTTCTTCTTTGTCTTTCTTTTTTTGGTTCAGGTTATCATTCAATGTGAGATATTTCTCGCTCACTATTGAGTTAACATCATCAGACAATTTTTTTAGAAACTCGAGCATATATTTTCAACCTCTTCATTGCCTTGAGCCTTGATGCTTATTTAGTATGAATCTTTTATGGACATGGATCTGAAATATCACTTGAAGAACCATTCCTCAGCTGCAAATCTTTGAAATTTTGATAACCATTTTCAAAATATAAATTGCACTTAGCATTTAGATACCATCACATTAGAAAATATTTATTCGATATTCTCGCTGCATTTTCGTTGTTGATAACTCTTATGCGGTGGGAACATAATAGCCACATCATCTCAAATTTCTTGCAACTATAACTTATATTAAAAGTTATTTTGTCAAGATTTATTTGTTCCTCAATTAGTCAAATGTATAATGTAATATTATGAAGGACTTCTATTAGATTCCTCTACTGTTACCTATTGACACCATGCAAAAATTCCTTCTAAAAAATGAGTATATCCTTTTTTGTATAGAAAGTACAACTTGCCTCAGCAGAGAGCTGCTTTTAGCAACGAGAATAATTGAGAATCGAGTACATTTAAAGTCCTCATCATTCTCAATTCGTCTCCATGTTTTCATTATATTTTCAAGTCCCAAAAAACAATTGATTAAGGAGCTTGTAAGCTTAAAAATACCATGTCACACATTATTTGTCGACTCACTTTGTTCTGTGGAGAAGATTCACAAACAAAATAAATCATAATTAAATGTTATTGACCACCTCTTCCTAATGTAGTACAAATAATGTATCCAAACATTGTTGTGGAGGTTCCTTTTTTTATGCATTTCTGCCCATATTTGTTTAAACACTTCTTCTAAATTGCATTTACTCATGCATTGATGCGTGGTTTTGTGTTGTGTATTTTTTGTAAATATTTTTCAATATTACAAAACACACACATAACAGTACTAATAATAAATATGAAATTCAAATTCAAATCCAAATAAAAATAACTTTAGTAAAAATAAATTTATCTTTTAAATTCTTTAAACTGTCAAACCCATAATAATAATGTAAGTATACATTTCGCTCAAGTCATAAAAGCTCTATTGGAGTCCTAGATATCGATCCCACAGGGAAGTTAGAAATGCTTATGAATAAATTCTTATGACTATAATGTAAAACACAATTCAAACTACAAAACTTAAGTACAAAATTCAAATCTAAAGTAATTGAGTGTATGTTAAATAAATTGCAGTTACAAGAACTAAGTTAACTAAACTAATTTCTAAACTTTAAAAGTAAAATTCTATAAACTAAACAAAGTTTCTGTGATGAAGAGTTCAAATTTAAGAAAGTTTCATTCCCTTTTATAATGAGTATATGGATTATGAAGAAATTAAAAGCATTTAAAAAAATATATAAAATTTCATTGTGTCAAATAGGAGCAATCTTATTCTTTATCTTCTTTCAAGTCATAAAGAACATTGACTAATTCAGAGTTTGGTTCCTATTTTCGTGGTTAGGTGGGAGGATGCAGCTCTCACTCTAGAGCTCCCACTACTCCCTCGCTTAATGACTAACAATCCCACATTAGTTTCTAATCAACTGGACCAAATTAGGGATTTTAATCTGTCACCATAAAATCTCCAATTATGCATCCAAGAAAGTATATTTCCTTATCTATTGCACTCAACCCCATGGATAACATCCTCACCCATGCAATTGAATGTGATTTTCACCATGTTGTAGAAATCATAACCCTTTTGGATCATATCTTTCTGAATACATTTTAACATTTAAATTGGCAAGATCAAAAATTAAATGAAGATCAGAGTTCAAATCATCACAAAATTTTGACATTTAAAACCGTATAAAACAAAATCAACTCTTCACAAAACTATATCTCAAAGTAGGGAGAAAAATAAAGAAGACGACTAAGATTTCATTAGAAGGATACGACAAAACATAGATTTCATATATAAAAACAAGTTTACAAAACAAAGAAATAAAAGACACAATTTGACTTACAATCCTTCCCAAGCAATTACCTAGAAGTTCTCTTTAAGCACTTTTCTTCTTTACAGGCACTCTCAATTCTCTCTTGAAAATGTAATGAAAAAGAAATCTCTCACTTTCCCTCTCCTCTTACAGCCCTTGAAGAAAATCTTCAAGTCCTTGACTTTCTCTCTCTAACTCTCTCTCTCGCCACAGCTTACACACCTCCACTCTCTCTCACGCACTCTCTCTTCAGCCCAAGATTTCCATTTCTTTTTATTAGAGGCTGCCTCCCTTCTAAAGGAATTCAAACTTCCCTCTAAAGTTCTATCCAAAAATAAAACCTTTTGAATTCTAAAAGACATGTTTATTGATTCAAGAGACATATCCCTTTATCAAAGAGCCTTCCAAAGTGTCTAGATGCATTGAATCACTCTATGGGGTGCTTGAAACATGTGGACCCTTCAAAATTTGCACAAAATTTATCCCGAACTGCCTTAATTCATAAAAAGTCATCTCTGGTGCTTCAGGCACCAAGTTGCTTAAATCTGCGCTGATGTGGCAGATTTGTGTGTGTTATTTTTGCAAATATTTTTCAATATTACAAATACACACAATAGTAACTATAATAATTATACCCAACAACAATAACTTCAGTAAAAATAATTTTATCTTTTGAAACCTCAAAATTGTCAAATCCTCTAACAATAACTTAAATATACGTATCGCTCAAGTAATAAAGGGCTCTAATGGAGTCCTAGATATCAATCTTACAGGGAAGTTAAAAATGCTTATAGATAAGTTCTTATGATTATAATGTAAACCAGAAATTAAACTACAAAAGTGAAGCACGAAATTTGAATATAAAGTAATTGAGTGAAGGCTAAATAAAATACAGTTAAAAGAAATAAATTATTAAACTAATTGATAAACTTTTAAAAGTAAAACTACGAAAACTAAACAAAGTTTTTTTTAATGAAGAGTGCAAATTTAAGAAAGCATCATTCTCCTTTACAATGAGTATATGGATTTTGAAGAAATTAAAATCATTTAAATATATATATATATATATATATATATAATTTTATGCAAAATAGGGGCAATCTTATTCTTTATTCTCTTCCAAGTGCATAAAGAATATTGACTAATCCAGAGTTTGATCCCTAGTTTTGTGGTTAGGCTGGGAGGATACCGGCTGCCACTCCATAGTACCCACTGCTCCCTCACCTGAGGGCTAACAATCTCGCACTTGTTTTCAATTAATTGGACCAAATTAGGGATTTTAATCTATCGCATTAAAATCTCCAATTCTATATCTAACAATTTATATTTCCCTACTTAATTGCACTCAACCCCATGGATGACATCCTCTCTCATGAAATCAAATGCGATTCTCACTACATTGTACAAATCATAGCCCTTTGAGAACATATATTTCTCAACACATTTTAACATTTCAATTGACCAGATCGAAAAGTAAATGAAGATCGGAGTTCAAATCATCAACAATTTTTGACATTTAAAATCATATAAAACAAAATCAATTCTTCACAAAACCACATCTCAAAGTAGGTAGAAGGATAGAGAAGACTACTCAGAATTCATGAGAATGATACAACAAAACATGGATTTCATATATAAAAGTAAGTTTACAAAATAAAGAAATAAAGAATATAACTTATCTCATAATTCTTCCCAAGAAAATCCCTAGAAGTTATCTTTAAGCACTTTCCCTCTTTACAACCACTCTCAATTCTCTCTTAGAAGTGTCATGAAATAAAAATCTCTCACCTTCCCTCTCCACTTACGATACTTGAAGAAAATATTCAAGCCATTAACTTTCTCTCTCTCTCTCTCCTCTCTTTCCTTCTTCGAACTCTCTCTCTCTTTCACGCCTCTCTTTTCCCCCCATTTTAATGTCTTAGACTTCCCTCTCTTTTATTAGAGGCTGCCTGACAACGACTTTATATATGCTTAAAAATACAAGAATTTAATAATGCTGCTAGAAGATTTAATTCCTCGATAATGGCACCAAAAACTTGATAATTGTTATAGATTCGATAAAGATGTATATATAAAATATTCAATAATGGTAAAGTCACAGTTATCAATGCAAGTATACGTATCGCTCAAGTAATACATGGCTATAATGGAGTCCTAGATATCGATCCCACAGGGAGTAATATTAGAGGCTACGAACTAAGATTTTAGAAAATCAATACTTAATCACAACAATATAGTTCAAATTGCTTATCTGTCACTAATAGGAAATTGAAATAAATATGTAATTTTAATAACTCTTAAATAACTAATTCTACTAATAAAGTTTCTAATGTGAAATTCAATATATAAGAAAACATCCTTCTCTTTGTCAAGAAATTAAAGTGAAAGGATAAAGTGAATCAGTTCAAATTAGATTGTGCCAAATAGAAGTATACATATTCTTTACCCTTTGGTCCAGACATAGAGAACATTGACTAATCCTATGCTTGGTTACTGAATCTGCGACTAGGCTGGAAGGATACCGGCTCTCACTTCGGAGCTCCCACGTTTCCCTCGCATGAGAACCAACATGTACACTTCAGCACCCAAACGATAGGACCAAATTGAGGATTTTAGTCTGTCACTCTAAAATCTATAATTCTACGCCCCGGTAAAATTATTTCTCTATTTATTTGCACCCAACTTCCAAGGGCTTTGACCTCCCTGAATTAATTCTACGCCCGATAATTTTATTTTCCTATTTATTTGCACCAAACTTTCAAGGGCTTTGACCTCCCCGAATCTTAGATGTAATCTTCACTTTAGTTGTAAAACTCAACATATTTTAACAAATCAATTAGCCAGATTGAAAGTAAATTAAGATCAAAGTGAAAAGATCATCACAACTTCTTTAATATTTTCATGGCTCAACCAATTCAAATCACCATTTCACAAAATCTCAAGATAAGGAGAAAGACAGACAAAACTACTCAGAACTCATAGGGAAGATACGATAAAACACAGAATTTATATATAAAAGCAAAGTCATACAAACTACAACAAGTAAATACCACTTATCTCTAATTCCTCCGCAAGCAAGCTCCTCGAAGTTCCTCTTAATCTCTTCCTTTCTTTACAGTACACAGAATTCTTCTTCGAAATGACAAGAAATTTATCACTTTCCCTCCACCCTTACAATCTCTCGAAGAATTCCTCACAATCTAACCCTAAATTAAACTCTCTACACACTACTGGGGCTCTTGAAATTCTCTGAACCTCCCTCTATTTTTGGCTAAAATCTTCTCTTAAAGTTGTAGAAGAGTTTTTCCAAGAGTTGCCTAAGCATCCCTTCAAAAATCGTCCACATTCAATGCACCTGTTGAGATAACTGCCGATCTCGCCATCGGCAGCCTCGAGGTTTCTGTCGGTGGGCCTTCTAAAATATTTGATCTAGATTCTCGGGAAAATCTCGCCGTCGGCGTCGTTGGGCTCGCCGTCGGCGCCCTAGTTCAAATCTTCATATTTTGGTCCTTTTTTGCTCCAAATTCACTCCTTTTTGCATTCTTTTGCTCCAATGACCATAATTCATCATACCTACAACAAAACATTAAAAATACCCTTCGTTAAATTGAAATATCATAAAACTCAGTGTAAAATAGGTATGAAAATCTCAACATATTTTCCTTTGGTCAAAATCCCCCAAACGTAACTATTGCATGTCCTCAATTAATTTTAGTACTATATAAAAGTTATGATCTATTATAGTAAAGTTTTAATTCAGAAATACTATAAGTTTGATTTAAGTAAATACCATAGTGAGATTTTCAGAAAAAATTCAAGTAATTGAATTAACTCTATAGGTACAAGATTATCTAGTCATCAAGTTTAAGAGTTCTAATTTTCTATTCATTTCAAGAATGACTATATGTTGTAATATCAAGTCACTTAAAATATTTAAATGATAGGAACTTTATGAGAACACTACTAGTAAAAGGTGCTAATTCATAAATATAAGTTCAAGAATGTATTTAGGTTTTCCCTTTAGATAGGTCCAGTGAAGCCAATTTTTGATTAGGCATCTCCTCAAGCTTCTCCTCACTTTTATATTTTTTTCTTTCTTTTTTTTTTCTCTTTTTCATTTGGGTTGCTTTCAATCCTATATATTTTTCTTTTCTTTTCAGGGATTGTTGTCAATCCTTTCTTTTTCCTTTTTCAAGTGAGGATTACTATATATGAAAAACCTTTAATGATTTTGAACATCACCTTTCTTTTCATAAATTCGAAACTCAAAGCATTCCTTTACCTTATAAATATTTCATAGCTTTTACATCATTGA
>JXCR01090502.1:84050-106688 GCA_002079205.1 Phalaenopsis hybrid cultivar
CGTTCCCCTCGCATGAGGGCTAACATCTACACTTCAGCACCCAAACGATAGGATCGAATTGAGGATTTTAGTCTGGCATTCTAAAATCTCCAATTCTATGCCCGATAATTTTATTTCCCTATTTATTTGCACCCAACTTCCAAGGGCTTTGACCTCCCCGAATCTTAGATGTAATCTTCACTTTAGTTGTAAAACTCAACATATTTTAACAAATCAATTGGCCAGATTGAAAGTAAATTAAGATCGAAGTGAAAAGATCATCGCAACTTCTTTAACATTTTCATGGCTCAACCAATTCAAATCACCATTTCACAAGATCTCAAGACAAGGAGAAAGACAGAGAAAACTACTCAGAACTCATAGGGAAGATACGACAAAACTCAAAATTTATATATAAAAGCAAAGTCATACAAACTACAACAAGTAAATACCACTTATATCTAATTCCTTCCCAAGCAAACTCCTTGAAGTTCCTCTTAATCTCTTCCTTTCTTTACAGTACACAAAATTCTTCTTCAAAACAGCAAGGAGGAAGAAATCTCTCACTTTCCCTTCACTCTTACAATCTCTCGAAGAATTCCTCACAATCTAACCCTAAATTAAACTCTCTACACACTACTAGGGCTCTTGAACTTCTCTGAACCTCCCTTTATTTTTGGCTAAAATCTTCTCTTAAAGTTGTAGAAGAGTTTTCCCAAGAGTTCCCTAAGCATCCCTTCAAAAATCGTCCACATTCAATGCACCTGTTGAGATAACCACCGATCTCACGGTCGGCGGCCTTGAGGGCGCCGTCGGCGGGCCTTCTAAAATATTTGATCTGAACTCTCGGGAAAATCTCGTCGTCGGCGCCGTTAGGCTCGCCATTGGCGCCTTAGTTCAAATCTTCATATTTTGGTCCTTTTTGCTCCAACTTTGCTCCTTTTTGCATTGTTTTGCTCCAATGACCATAATTAATCATACCTACAACATAACATCAAAAATACCCTTTTTTAAGGTGTAATATCATCAAAATCAGTGTAAAATATATATGAAAATCTTAACATATTTTCCTTTGGTCACTGCCTCTCTCCAAAAAAAATTCAAAATTTCCTCCAAAATTTTATCCAAAAGTCAACCCTTTTGAATTTTAAAAGACATTTCTATTGATCCAAGAGACATATCCCTTCATAAAAGAACCTTCCAAAGTGTCTAGATGCATTGAATAACTCTATGAGGTGTTTAGATTAAGTGGCCCTTTTGAAATTTCGACAAAATTCATCCCGTACGGCCTTAGTCTGCAAAAAATCAACTTTGGCGCCAATTCTGGTGCTTCAAGCACCAGCTTTCTGTAAAGTGGCGCTTCAGGTTCTACTTTTGGTGCTTCAGAGACCATAATCTCAAAATTTGTTATTTTGGCTCCAAAATTTCATCCTTTTTGCTACTTTTGCTGAAAATACCTAAAATTGATATAATTGCAACAAAAATATGAAAATACCATTCTTTAAAGTGCAATATCACAAAAAATAGGCATAAAATGTATACTTAAAACAACACATTATTTTGGTGTATCAAAATCACCAAAACTTAAATGTTACTTGTCCTCAAGTGATACTTTTACTACATAAAAACATTTGATGCATGATAGAGATTAACTTATAAACTTCTATTCTTTAGTTTCATAAATAAAACAGTAAAATTTAAGAAAACTTTTAATAACTTAGATTCAAACTCTAAGTCTAAGAGTACTTAGTAATCTAATCTAAGATTTTTGAATATCTATTCGTTTCACAAAGAATTGTGATTTGTCATGTTAAGGATACTTAGAACATTCATATGAAACAGAACTTCATGAAAATTTTACTAGTAATGGTGCTAATACTCTAATACAAGTTTAAAAAATGTAATAATGCTTTTTTCCTTAAGTTGATTCAAGTGAAACCAATTTGAGATTAAGCATCTCCTCACACATTTTTACTTTTCTTCTCTTTTCCTTTTTTTTGTTTTAGGAATTTTCAATCTTTTCTTTTCTTTTTCTTTTCCAATTGAGGATTACTATATCTGTATAGTCTTTAATAATTTTGAACTTTACTATCCTCTTCTTAAAGTTAAAACTCTTTACCCTTCTTCACTTTATAAATTTATATTAGTTTTGTGATTTTCCATAAAGTCTCATTCTTTTCTTCTTACTTGAAACTTTAAGATTCTTAATATTTCAAAAATATAATTTTCTTTACTTTAAATAGAAAAACATAGTCTATCTTTACATACCAAATATCTTTAACTTTAGAATTGACCTTCATTATTAACATTTTTTACCTAAATTTACCATAATATTCACAAACATACGTATAGTCATTTAAAGTTAAATCTTAATATCCCAGGTCATGTTAAATTAATTTTTATAGAAAAGATCGTTAATTGAGTACAAATAAAATTTAGTTTACTTCTTTTTAAAATAAAATTTTTTTCCCCTAAACTTAAATTTTTAAGTAATTTAAAAATGTTTAGTATAAACTTTTGTAGGTGAAAGAAAATAGTAAATACATGGAAATAAAAACTAACCTATAGAGAATTTTCTGAGTATGAACATAAGCTCTAGTATACTACAAATACTAACTTAAACAATGCATACAGGCTTCAAGGCATTAAATGAGAAAATATATTTTAAAGAATTTGCTGACAATTAAAACAGAAACAAGAACTGAAAATACTAAAAATGCAAAAAAGTAAAAGTTTACAGTTACTATTACAATTTTGGTCCACATCAAAATATTAAAATGAAATTTTTTTCTACAATAGTTTCAAATAAAACAAACTACAAACAATCAAAATATCAAACAAACAAACTAAACTCCTAAGAATATCAATCTTCATCACCTTCCTCATCATCATCATCTTATTCTTCTTCTTCTTCATCATCATCATGATCTGGAGTATAAGGAGTGAAGCTGGGGTAAGTTGGAAATTCCACATTATACTCACCCCGAAGATATCTAACCATAGCCTCCTCATAAGCTATATTATGTTGAACTCTCCTCTATTTATATTCATCATTATAAACATTTCTTACTTCAATTCCTTCAATCCTATTTTGCATATTTACTATATCCAATTGCTGAATCATAATCTACTCCATAATATTTTCAAGTGAAGCAGAGCGAGAAGTGGATGGCCCTGCAACTAAAGTTGAGGGTCTATCTCCACCTCCACTCCTAGACTAAAAAATGATTCAACACTTTGAACTGTATGCTTCCCAATAATATTTTGTGGCTGCAACTTTTCTTCATTCCTATGGGACTCTACTCCTAATTGTTCACATAAGGTGAAAATTGGGGCAGGGTAACCCAAACCACTAGTTGTAGCACTATTGGCTATACTCCGAGCATGATGAACTATAAGAGCACCAACATCTACTGCCTTCATTTTATGAATGCAAAAGTTTAGCAAAGTTCTATCCTTTGTTACTTTGCTCAAATGATTTGTTGGGAGTAATTTAGCAGAGATGAAGTAGTGTCATACCTTTGACTGAAAAGTCATCATGGAAGTGGAGAAATTAACTTTCTTATTATTTTAAATTTTACATTCTCCTCTTCCATCAGTCAGAAATGCAATTACTTCATCCATTGATGAATCAATCATCACAAATGCAATATATTCACAATGAAATGCATTTCTCAGTCTATAAAAAGCATTGATCCTTTCTGCTGTAAACTTAACTTGCTTACCTCTTACAAGGATGTAATCATCAGTGATGAACTGCAAGTTGGCATAAGACTCTCGGATCATAGGCACAATAGCTACTGCAGTGAAGTAGCAAAACCTCTCCCAATTTCTAGTGACAATCAACCTCTCGATCTCGCCACCTGGGTTAGCAAATGTCTGTTCCTGGATCAATTTCCTTGATTCCATTTGAGTGTTGTACCAGTGTTGAGCCTTGTAATTGACGAATCTCCTCATGTCAAAATCTCTCATAGGATTTCCTCTTTTTATTCATGGAGCCATCGATACTTCTATGAAAATCCAAGTAAAATCTAAATAAATCACAAGATCAAAAATCTAGTTCTACAAGTAAGATTATTTGGTAAGAAACTTTCACCATGGGTTTTCTTCAAGTTTCTTCATCAATAAATTTCCAATTTTGGATCTCTCATAATGTAGGAAAAATCCATGGTGAAAATAAAAATTTCTAGGTTAAAGTGAAGCTCTTACCAAAAGAAGATGAAATCTAAGATCTTTGACCTTCAAAATCTTCTCAAACATGCACAATGTGAAGCCCTAGGTCACGTTTAGAGGTAAGAGACTACCCAAACAAAAAAAATAGTGTTTTACTTGGAAATTTCATGATTGTTTAGGCAATTTTGGCATTTTCGGTAATTTAGCACTTCAGGAGCCAATCTGGTGCCTCAGGCACCAACACATAATTTTTCCAGATTTCATTTTCTGTGGAAATCAGATGTGTACTGCTTTACATCAACCTCTAATTAACTCAAATAAATATTTATACTCATAATTAACCAATTTCTAACACCAAACTTTCACAAATAACACAAAACTCACTTATATATAAAAATCTGTGCTATTACAAACCAATAAATTTCAAGCCAACAAACTCTAATTCACTGCTTAAAGCAAACCAAACATTCTAACACTGAAATCTAAACATCAAAATACCAAATAAAAATATTAATAGAGTTCAATAATAAAAGTAAATGCAATCCAACAAAATATAATAACACAAGAAAGCGGTATTAAATAAGTGTTCCATGCATAAAGTAAGTTGAAACATCTTCTTTACTCTCATCCTTCAAGATATCTCCCATGGACTGGTAGTGCACGTATAAGTTGTAGAAAGATTGATAAGAAAATTCATTAGTTAAATCTTTCTCACTCTAAGCATGTTTCTTAAACATACGTACCATATCATCTTCAATTCGTCCAGTATGTTCACAATGTTCCTTCAGTCTCCAATTCAGATGATCTAATATTTTATAAATATTCTCAATTGCATTCATATGTGATACACCTAAAATATATAGTGTTTTTAGACACATTTTTATACCTATTTTTGAGATATTACATTTTGATATACACCTAAAATATAGTATTTTTAGACAATACACCTAAAATATATAGTATTTTTAGACACATTTTTATACCTATTTTTGAGATATTGTGCTTTAATGGAAGGTGTATTTTTGCGTTTTTCTTTCAGGTGCTCGTAAAAATGTGAAAAAGGCTTAAAGGAGTTAAAAAAGATCAAATTTGGAGCAAATAGGTGAAAATTGAGCAAGAGTATTTTGGCCCTTAAGCTCCAGATCCGGCGCTTAAGCGTCGGGTAAATAGAGAAGGCTGTGCCTAAGTGTCAGAAGCCCCGTGCTTAAGCGTCAGTGGCAGTTATTGGATGAGTAAATTCAGTTTTCGCAAATTTTGAACTGGTTTTTGAGGCAGGCACACATTGGCTTAATAAGTGGTTAGAACCACCATGGATGAAAATTATTGCAAAAGGAGGTATTTCTTGGAGAAATACATTGAATCAAGACATATTTTGAAGAGATACCAATGCACTTTTTGGAGATTTATAAAAGAATGAAGAATGAGTCTTTGAAAGTGTGCTTGAGAAGAGAAAGTTATGAAAGTTCTTGAATTAGGGAGTTAGTTCGGAGAGATTTTCAGGCACCACATATTTATTTTACTCTTTTTTACTTTAGTTTTTATATTGAGAGTGTTGTAAAAGAGAAGAGATTTGAGGAACTTCATAAGTTTGGTGGAGGACTTGAGATAAGTTTTTATCTTTTGTTTTAGACAACTTTTGGTTTTACTTGAGACTTGTTGTTGGTTTAGCAATGATTTTTACTTCTAAACTAAAGTGTGGTTTTGTTTTCTTCATGGATTCTGAGTAGTTTTCTTTATCGTTCTTCTTATAATGATAAGTAATTAAGACTTGGATGGAAGTTGTGGAGAGTATTGATCTTTAATGTTAGAAGAAGTTGTGATGATTTAAATCCATGCACTTCATTTACATCTTGATTTGGCTAATCCACATATTAAAATTTGTTGTGAGAACATGTAAGAACCGGGCTGGTATTGTCTTAGTCAACAATTGGGAAGAATCACATGAGGTTGTATGGATGAGAATGTAGTCCATATGATTGAGTGCAAATAAATAGGGAAATATTCAATGAAGGGAGTAGATTTAGAGGACTTTAAAGTGACAAGTTAAAGTCTCAAACTTGGTTTATTGTCTTAGGTTCTGATACAAGAATGTTAGCTCACAGGTGGAGGGAATTAAGGGAGCTCTAGAGTGAGAGCTAGTATCTTCCCTGTTTAGCCGGTCTTCAAAACTGATCAAACTTTAAATTAGCCAATGTTCTTTATATCATCTCTAGTAAGGGTAAAGAATGTTATTGCTCCTATTTAGCACAATGAAATTTGCATACTTCCATAATAGAATTCATATTACTTATTACTGATTCACGATAAGAAGAAATATATTTTTCATCTTTAGTACTTGTCTTCTGCAAATGCTCTAGTTATCTTTTTAAATTGTTATTGTTCTATCAAAATATTGAAAATACCAAAAATATTAAATTCTTATTACTATAAGAATTATCTTTAGTTTAAATAATTGTCTTTCTAAAAATAGAATGTTTCTAAAATTGCATATTGCATAATCTCCAGTTTCGATATTCAGGTATTAATAAAAAAGTCCTATATTACTTAATAACGATAACTATAATTGTGTAGTATCCCAATATATATAAATTAAAAATTTAATTCTTATTTTTCTTCAGGATTAAGGTTTTGGTTTTGTTGCAAAATAATGTAATAAAAGTCAAAAATATAATCAAAATTATTGTTATACTGTTGCATATAAGAAGTAATCCGGGATCAAGTTTTTGGTGTCGTTGCTGGGGAGAGATTGATTTTAAAAGTAAATTTCTATTTTTTGAAAGTTTTATTTAAACTTTAAAAGTTATTGTATCTTATTTTGAGTGTTTTTATTTTTATTTTATTATATGTTAGTATATGCGTAGTTCAGGTTCTAAAGAACTAATATCCTACGATTCTGAATTAGAGAGAACTATTAGAAAAATCAAAAAAACCAAAAAATTAAAACTCTTGAAAAATCTAAAAAAATTATAGAAATGGCAGACCATAATGATCAAAATGCTGAAATTCATCAAGAGTTTAGACCTTAAAGAGATTATGCCAACCCTACTGTAGATGAACTTCATTGTAGTATTCAAAAACCTACTATAGTAGGCTAATTCATTTGAGCTTAAACCTGCTATTATCCAAATGATATCAAATAATCAGTTTGGGGGATTACCTTCTCATTTGTATTGTAGTATTCAAAAATCTACTGTAGTGGCTAATTCATTTGAGCTTAAACCTGCTATTATCCAAATGATATCAAATAATCAGTTGGGGGATCACAAAATCATAAGACTTAGGTTATTTCTTTTCTCATTGAGGGATAAAGCTAAGATGTGGTTGAATTTGATATAAGACGTAGATTATTTCCTTTCTCACTGAGGGATAAAACTATAATATGGTTACATTCGTGAAACTTAGGTTATTTCCTTTTTCACTGAGGGATAAAACTAAGATGTGGTTGAATTCGTTAGCCTGAAGATCCAAATTTACATCTTGCCAATTTTCTAGAATTATGTGCTACATTTAAATACGATGGTGTATCAGATGATGCCATAAGACCTAGGTTATTTTCTTTCTCACTAAGGGATAAAGTTAAGATGTGGTTGAATTTGTTAGCACCTGGATCTATCAGAACTTGGGGTGATTTAGCACAANTTTTACATCTTGCCAATTTTCTAGAATTGTGCGCTACATTTAAATACGATGGTGTATCAGATGATGTCATAAGACCTAGGTTATTTTCTTTCTCACTAAGGGATAAAGTTAAGATGTGGTTGAATTTGTTAGCACCTGGATCTATCAGAACTTGGGGTGATTTAGCACAAAAATTCCTTGCTAAATATTTTTTGCTGTAAAAAACTGCAAAGCTTAGAAATGATATTACATCTTTAATCAGTTTGAAGGGGAATATATTTATGAAGCATGGGAATGGTTTAAAGAACTCTTAAGAACGTGTCAACACCATGCTATACCAGATTGGTTAATAATTCAAACTTTTATAATAAATTAATTGGACCTCTCAGATCAATTATCGATGCCGCTGCTGGTGGTTCATGATGTTAAAACCATTTCATGACACTTATGCTTTAATTGAAGAAATGACTGCCAATAATTTTAAATGGCCTTCTGAGAGGGTGAATCCTAAGAAAGTAGCCAATATTCCTGAAACTGATGCATTTACCATGTTAGCAAATCAAGTTGCTGCAATTTCAAGGAAGTTAGACCAATTTGGAATGAATTTTTCTCAACCAATTTCCATGATTGAAGAGAATTCATTAGGCCAAATGGTAGATTCTCAAGCATCATTAGAAACTTTGAATGCCATAAATAACAAACAGAAAACCCATATTCAAATTATTATAACCTAGGTTGGAAGAGCCATCCCAACTTTAACTTGAATAACAATTTTAATGATAATAATCAGCAATAGGGGAACAACTAAGGAAACCCATTAGGAAACTGGAACAACCAAGGGAATTATAATTATAGATCTATTTATCCTCCAGGTTTCAATAGTAATACACAATTTAAGGAGAAAAAGTTATCTATAGAAAAAGTAATGTTACAAATAGGAAATAAATTTCATAGTCAAGGAGCTATAATTAGAAGTATTGAGAATCAACATGGGCAAATTACAAAATCATTAAGTAATAGATCCTAAGAAACACTTCCTAGTAATATTGAATCAAATCCAAAAGACCAGAATAAGGAGCAAGTAAAAGCCGTTCAACTTAGAAGTGGAAGAGAGTTGGAAAGTAGGGTTCAAAAAGAAATTGAAGTAGAGAGAGAAGAAATTGAAGAATCAAAGGAGGACACTCCAAAAGATTTTGAAAGCCCGATTTCTCCTCTGAAAATTGATTTGAAAAAACCACCACCTCCATTTCCTCAGAGACTTCATCAGCGGAAGTTGGATAAACAATTTTCAAAATTTCTGGAAATGTTTAAGAAGCTTAAAATTAATGTTACATTTGCTGAAGCGTTAGAATAAATGCCGAGCTATGTAAAGTTTATGAAGGATATTCTCAACTAGAAAAAAGGAAGTTTGAAGATAATGAGACTGTTTCACTTAGTGGGGGAGTACAGTGCTATAATTCAGAAGAAGCTTCCTGAAAAGCTTAAAGATCCTGGTAGCTTTACAATTCCTGTGGAATAGGAGACAGATTTTATGGTAAAGCTTTATGTGATTTAGGTGCAAGCATTAACCTTATGCCATTATCAATATTTAAAAGATTTGGATTACGAGAAATAACCCCTACTACTGTAACTCTGTAGTTAGCAGATTGTTTGATAACATACCTTAAAGGAGTTATAGAAGATGTCCTAGTGAAACTGGATCAATTTATCTTTCCTGTTGATTTCATTGTGCTAGATATGAAGGAAGATAAAGAGATACCTATCATTTTGAGGAGACCTTTCTTAGCCACAGGAAGAGCAATGATGATGTGAAAAAAAGGAGATTTAACAATGCGCGTGGGAGGCGATCCCTAGCCACAAAAAGAGCAATGATAGATGTCTAGAAAGGGGAATTAACAATGCACATCAATGATCAAACTATTATTTTTAACATTTCAAGATCAATGAAATATCCTGCTAAAGGTAAAGATGATGAATGTTTTAGAATGGATATTATAAGATATCTAAGTGAATGTCATTTCAAAACTAATTTTGAAGAAAAATCTGAAGTACAAGATTTGGAACACGAGCAAGAAGAGGGATTAAATCAATGTGAAGATCTTTTTAAGGAAGATTCAAGCTATCTTCGAGAAAGATTTGAAATTTTGGACACGATAGACAAAGATAAATCATTTTGTCCATCTATTAAAAAACCTCTAGAACTTGAGTTGAAGTTACTTCCTAATCATTTAAAATATGCCTTTTTAGGAGATTTCTCTACTTTACCAGTTATAATTTCCTCAAAATTAGCAATGAAAGAAGAAGAAAGATTGCTGAAAATTCTGAAAATTGTTAAGAAAGCCTTTGGATGGACAATTGGAGATATTAAAGGAGTCAGTCCTTGAATTTGTATGCCTAGAATTTATATAGAAGGGAACTGCAAATCCAAAGCTAATCCTCAAAGGAGACTGAATCCTGTTATGGAAGAAGTTGTAAAGAAAGAAATTTTAAAGTGGTTAGATGCTGGAATTATCTATCCTATTTCAGATAGTGCATGAGTTAGTCTAATTCACTACTTTTCTAAGAAAGGAGGAGTAAGTGTAACAATGAATGAACATAATGAATTAATACCCACTAGACAAGTTATAGGGTGGTGAATATGCATTGATTATAGAAAATTAAATCTTGCCACTAGGAAAGATCATTTTTCTTTACCCTTTCTAGATCAAATGTTGGATAGACTAGCTGGGCATAAATACTTTTATTTTCTGGATGGATATACTGGTTATCACCAAATTCAAATATCTCCTGAGCATCAAGACAAAAAAACATTTATCAGTCCTTTTGGTACTTTGCTTTTAAAAGAATACCCTTTGGTTTATGTAATGCTACTGCTACATTTCAAAAATATATGATGACAATTTTTTTATTTGATTG
Organism: Phalaenopsis hybrid cultivar; assembly: GCA_002079205.1. NCBI lineage: Eukaryota > Viridiplantae > Streptophyta > Magnoliopsida > Asparagales > Orchidaceae > Phalaenopsis > Phalaenopsis hybrid cultivar. Next base: position 94,737 of record JXCR01090502.1, read on the forward strand.
AAAAAGGGATTGAAGTATTCATAGATGAATTTTTAGTGTTTGGAACTTCATTTGACTCATGTTTAGAATATTTATCCAAATTTCTTAAGCGCTGTGAAGAAACAAATCTAGTCCTTAATTGGAAAAAAAGTCAATTTAAGGTAGTAGGAGGAATTATATTAGGTCATCAAATATCAGAAAATGATATGGAAGTAGATCCTGCTAAAATTCAAGTGATCATTAATTTACCTTATCCAACAAATATAAGGGAAATTAGAAGTTTTTTAGTACATGCTAGATTCTATAGGCGATATATTAAAAAATTTTCAAAGATTGCTAAGTCATTATGCCATTTACTGGAGAAAGATGTAATTTTCAATTTTGATGTGGAATGCCTAAAAGCTTTTAAGTTATTAAAAGAAAAAATAATCACTGCACTTGGGGAAAACCTTTTGAATTGATGTGTGATGCTAGTTATTATGCTATTGAAATTGTTTTAGCACAAAGATATGATAAAGTTTTAAAAGTTATTTACTATGCTAGTAAAACTCTCAATGAAACTCAAATTAATTATACAACTACTGAAAAAGAGTTATTAGCAATAGTATTTACTTTTGATAAATTTAGATCATATTTGATTGGAACTCATTGTGTAGTGTATATAGATCATTCTACTATTAAGTATTAAATGAAAAAGAAGGATACTAAACCTAGACTTATAAGATGGATTCTTCTTTTGCTGGAATTTGATTTTGAAATAGTAGATCGGAAGGGGATTAAAAATCAAATTACTGATCATTTGTCCATGCTTGAATTATAAAAGCTACTCTGTTTTGAAAAAAAATTAATGAACATTTTCTAGATGAAAAATTGTTCACTATTAATGTGTGGCGTGTTCCGTGGTATGCCGACATTATAAACTTTATTGTTGGTGATATTAACCCTATGGAATGACATACCAACAAAAGAGAAAATTTATTTTTGAAGTTAAGACTTATTTTTTGGATGACCAAGTTTTATATAAACAAGGAAAGGATTTGATTTTTTGAAGATGTGTACCATTAGAAGAAATTTATGAGATTATCCAAAAATGTCATAATTCTAATTTTGGGGGACATTTTGGTGTTGATAAAATAACATACAAAATACAAAAATGTCATAATTCTGATTTTGGGGGACATTTTGGTGTTGATAAAATAACATACAAAATGGATTCTATTAGCCTACAAATTTTTAGAGATGTTAATGCTTATATTAAAACTTGTGATAGATGTCAACGAGTAGGCAATATTATTAATGCTTATATTAAAACTTATGATAGATGTCAATAAGTAGGCAATAATTCTACAAGAAATGAGATGCCCCTCAATTATATGCTAGAAGTTGAAATATTTGATGTTTGGGGATTAGTTCATGGGATATTATACCATCTTTCGAATATTTATATATTTTGTTAGCAGTGGACTATGTATCCAAATGGATAGAAGTTGTTGCTTTACCTAAAAATTTATATATTCTATTAGCAGTGGACTATGTATCCAAATGGATAGAAGCTGTTGCTTTACCTCGATGTGATGCTCAAAGGGTTGCAAAATTTTTGAAAAAAAACATATTTTGTAGATTTGAAATGCCGAGAGTTATCATTATTGATCGGGAAAGTCATTTCAGAAATGTCATAATGAAAAAGTTATTAAAGCAATATCATATAAATCATATGATTGCTACTGCTTATCATCCTCAGACAAGTTGATTGGCTGAATTATCCAATTGGGAAATTAAAAGAATTATGAAAAAATCTGTGAATCCAGCAAAAATAGATTGGTCAGTCAAACTTGGCTATGCTTTGTGAGCTTATAGGACTTCATACAAAACTTCTATAGAAATGTCCCCATATAGGCTAATATTTGGGAAAGCTTGTCACTTACCAGTTGAACTTTGAGCATAAAGCAAGAATGTTCCCATATAGGCTAATATTTGGGAAAGCTTATCACTTACCAGTTGAACTTGAGCATAAAGCATTATTTGAGTGATTGAAGAGTTCAATTATAATTTGAAAGATGTTGGTAATAAAAGATTGTTACAATTAAACTATTAAAGAGTTCAATTATCATTTAAAAGTTGCTGGTGAGAAAAGATTGTTACAATTAAATGAGCTTGAAGAGATAAGGAATATAAAGATGCTGGTAATAAAATATTATTACAGTTAAATAAGCTTGAAGAGATAAGGAATGAATCTTATGAGAGTGCTAAGATTTACAAAGAGAAGATGAAGATGTGGCATGATCGAAGGATTCATATTAAAAATTTTCAGCCCGTGCAACAAGCTTTGCTATATAATGCAAGGTTAAGATTATTTCCATGCAAACTTAAGTCCAGGTGGATGTGCCCATTTATTGTGATAAAAGTTTATCCTAATGGAGTTGTGGATATTAAAGATCCTAAGTATGAGAAAATATTAAAAGTTAATGGATATAGACTGAAACCTTATTTTATAGGGGATAAACATAGTTTTAATAATGGAATGATGTTGGGTCAACCAGAATAAGCACTTGTTACGTCGGGCTGATGACTTAAAACCAAGCGTTTTGTGGGAGGCAATCCATAATTATCAGAGTGTTTTTGCTTTGATTTCTGTTTTATGTGTGATTAAGAAAATTGGGGTAGTATTTTTGGGACTATTATGTGTTAGTACTGATTTTAAGATTTTATTTAATGATTTAGACATGTTAGAATAAGAATTTGGACATTAAGTTGGCTAGTGTAAAAATGTGCACCGGCGCTTAAGTGCCAGACTTGGTGCTTAAGCGCTATAATTTTAACACATGTGCAAAATTCAGATTCTAGAAGGGAAAACTGATAATTAGTTTGTAAAAACGTGCCAAGGCAGTTTCTAAACATGTCTAGGAGTTATTGGAAGGATTTAGGCTTATAAATAGAAGGGTTTTGTGAAGGAATTTCACCCCAGATCATTTCTAGCCCTAAAGTCTAAGAGAGAGAGAGGTTTTGAGATGATGTCTTCATGGGAAATGGATTTGAAGAATAAGGAAGAAATTCATCAGTCAAAGTGCACAAGAGATGTATAAAGATTTCTTAGCCGTTAATATTGAAGGGATATAAGAGAAGATCAACAAAATTGAAAATACCATGTCTTTACTGGAGACTAAGGTATTGGAGATTCATGCACATCTTGAACATATTTGTTGTCAATTGAAAATGAAATTTAGTTATACTAGTTGTATAGAGGAAGTGAATAAGGAGATGTTTCTTAAGCAAAAGTGGATTGAAGAATATTGTATCAAAGCACGTCCCCCAGGAGAGACTAATGAAAGACCTGAGTTTGTCCCATCAAATGAAGAGTGGAATTAAGTTCTATGTTTGAGTATATTTGTTTAGAGTCATTGTGTTTACATGTTAGTGTTTATTTTTAGTGTTTATGACTAAGTATGAGTTTAATTTTGGAATGATTGTTAAGTGTTTGAATTTAGGAAAAATTTCTCATCCAAGCTATTTGGAGTGAGAATTAAGTGTTAATTGTATTTGTACTCGTTTGTGAATTAATATAAGTTTATTAGTGTGAAAATTTATGTTATTTTTAGCCTCAAATTGAAATAGTTATTATGGAGAATTTTGAGAGAGAGGGGAGTAATAGGAAGTTGAAAATAGTCATTTAAGTGCTATGAGACCATTTAGGGGTGGTTTACTTAGGGTAATAGTGCACTATAATTTAATTTAAAAATTTTAAAAGTCGTGCACTAGCGCCTAAGTGCCACATTTCGCGCTTAAGTGCAAGCCAACCCAAGTGGCAGGTGTCTATCCTCGCTTAAACGCCGATTCACAAAAACCGATTCGTGAACGGTTAAAAGTGAAATTTCAACCCAAAAATCACCATTTTTAACATCACCGTCACCTTAAACCTCTTGAGTTTGTGATTTTTGATGGGATAGGGCACATCTAAAGTGAAGATTTCTTGGTGGAATCAAGTGAAATTTTCTAGATCCAAGTTCTTGAGGTAAGAGCTTGTACTTCTATGCAAAAATTTTGGATTTTCATTATGTATTTTGAGCACATTTAGAGAAATTTGAAAATCCACTATTCATGGTGAAAATGAGGAAAAATCTATGAAAATTGCATGGGAAGTTTAGTTTGTGCTTTTGGAAGTTTAGTTTACTAGTTTAGACTTGATTTTTGAAGATATTTTTGGAATTTATAAAATTTTTAGAATGACAACAAGAATGAAGAGGAGCAAAGGAAAGAGCCCTTTCGATTCCAGTAAATTTGTTATTTGGAAGGCTCAAGATCAGTATAGTGATGTGTTTCAATCATGAAAACTGATTTAGGAGCGGCATTTTAAGAACCCAGGTAGAGAAGTGGAAGATCTGATTGTTCGCGATAATGGGAACAATTTTGTTGTTTTTCTGCTGTTGATGTTATTTTTGTTGCTAGGGAGTTCTATGCTAACCTCCCTGAGGCTGAAGATGATAAAGTTATGGATCGAGGAAAGTTGGTACCTTTTTCATCGGAGGTAATCAACTTGTTCTATCATCTACCACCTGATACCTTATGTTTTTATGCAAATTATAGTCCGACCGAGGCAGAGCTAGACGAGATTATTTCTTACTTGACTGTTGGAAGAGGACTCTGGAAGATTAGTAATGAAAGGAGAGTCAACTTCCCAACTTCAAAGTTATGTGCACCTTCAAAGGACTGGCACTAATTTATTTCTGCTCGTCTGCTTCCAAAAAATCATCTCAGTGAAATTACAAGAGAGAGAGAGAGAGCGACGTTAAATTATTGTATTCAGGAAAGAAAACTCATCAACACTTGTCCTCCTATCTTTCTAGAAATTCTCACTCTTCCTCTATCCACTCTCTAGCTCTTATGCTTACTCGCTCTCTCCCATTCTATTGTTTCTCTCTTTTGATGTTGCTACCCTTTTTTCTTTCTTTTTTTAATCCCTGTCCCTTTTTCTCCCACCCTCCCTCTTGTTTTCTCCCTCCCTTCCTCTCTCTTGCCACTATCTCTAAATTTCTATATCTTCCTCCCTTTCTCACTTCATTCTACCTCTCTCTCTCTCACTCTCCTCCCCATCCTCTCCATTCCTCTTTTGATCTTTCTCTCTTTGTCCTTGCACTTCCTCTCTCTCCTTCTTTTGCTCTACCCTCTCCCTTCCATTGTCTATCTCTTTCACACTTGATATATCTCTTTTATCTCTCTTCCATTTCTATGTCCCTTTCTCTTCCACCCTCTTCTACTCTCCCTCCCTCCCCCTCTCTTCCCTTCCTCCAACCCTACTTCCCTACCTGCCTCTAACTCTCTTGCTCCATACCCCCTCTCTCTCCCCTCTTTCAATCTCTCTCTTTTGAATACTCTTCATCTCTATCTCATTCATTATTTATCTATCTCTCTCTCTTCTCTTACTCTCTCTTATATTTTTTGTCTCTCACCCTTCCTTACTCTTCATCCCCTCTTTCTTTCTCTTGCTCTAATTGCATCTCTCTTTTTACTTCTTCCTCTCTCTCTTTCTCCATCCTTTCTCTTTTTTTCTCTCCCCTTCTCTCTCATTCTCTCCCTAATGCTTTTATTTGTTCACTTCCCTCTCTTTTCTCTCTCTCACCTTTCTCTCTTCCCTATCTCTTACTTTTGTTTCCATCCTCTTTCCCACTCTCTCTCCCTTGCCCATCCTCACTCTCTCTCACTTTCTCTCTCTTACTCTCTTTTTTATCTATTTTCTTTCTTGCCCTCTATTTCTTTTGCAATCTTCCTTACCATATCTATTGCTTTGCACCGTCACTCTCTCTCGCTTTATCTTTCTCCCTCTCACATACACTAATTATCTCTCTCTTCCTGCTCTGCCGAGCTCTCTATCACTCTCCCTCCTCCTCTCTCTTACTCTCCTCCTCTCTCTCCCTCTTTCTCTTCCTCTCCGACCTTCCCTCCCTCATGGTCTCTCTCTTATTATAAGACTTTCTCTCTCTCTCTCTCTCTCGTGCTAAATCACTCTCACTCTCCCTCTCAATCTATTTCTCTAATCTCTTCCTCACTCCCTCTCCCCCTCTCTATCGCTCTATTCGCCTCTTCTCTTTCATTTCTCTCTCTTTGTCTCTTTCTCGTTCAAGCTTACTCTCCTTATTATCTCACTCTCATTATTCTCTTGCTCGCTCTTTTCTCTCTCTCTCATCATCTCTCTTTGATCACTCTATCTCACTTTCTTTATCCAACACTCTCTTTGTCTCTATCTCACTCTTCTTTCTCTCATCTCTTTCCTCTGTCACGTACTCTCTCCCTTCCTCCTTCCCTTCATGTTTTTCTCGCTCACTCCATATATCTTCTCTATTTAACTTCATGTCTTTCTTTCTCTCTATCTCTCCCTAGATTTATCATCCTCATGCTTTTCTTCTTTATATGTCCCTTCCATCCTACCTCCCTCTCTTCCTATTCTCTTCTTATCACTGCCTCTCGCTCTTTTATTTCTTACATTTATCTACCTATCTCCACCTTGCCTCAATAACTTTTTATCTCTTTCCTCCGCTCTTCCCATTCTCTTCTTATCTCACTGTTCTATTTTTCTTGCTCTCTTTTCTTTCCTGTTCCAATCTCTATGACTCTTTCTATCTCTATTTTCTTTCTCCCCCTGCAATGCCCCTATCTTTAACTCTCGCTCCCTCACTCTCACTCAATCCGCACTCACTCTCCCACTCTACCTCTTTCTTTTGTTCTCTCTACCACTTTTCATCCCTTGATGTCTCCCTCCCTCCCTCCCAATCCATCCCTCTACATTGATCTCACTTTATCCCCCATTTTTCTATATTTATCTCTCTCTATCTCTCATCCCATTTCTCTCGCTTGTATCTCTCACATCCACTCTCTCTCCTACTACCTCCCTCCCACTTTCTCTCTCTCACCATTTCTCTCTCAATCTCACTATCTTCAGCCCCTCACTCATCTCAAATTTCTTTATCTTTTTCCTATATTTCATGATATCACTCCTTCTCTCTCTCTCTCTCTCTCTCTCTCTCTCTCTCTCTTACTAACTATCTCTTATCATATTCTCCACCTCTTTGTTTCTCTCCTAACATCTTTATTCCTATTCCCTTTCTTTTTTGTCTGACTTCTTTCTTTTCCGGCTCTCTCTTCTCTCTCAATCTCACTCTTTCTTCTCTCACTCTCTCTCTCTCTCTCTTTCTCACTCTCCATTCTTTTCTTTCTATTTCTCGCTCTTTTTCTCTCCACCCACTTCCTTTCCCTCACTCAGGCCTTCCAGCACTTCTTCACTCCATCACTCTCTTCCTTCTATCTTGCTCTTTCTCCTTCTCTTCTATCTCTCCTCCCTCTCNAGTGTCTAACCACTTGATTTTGTATTGTAAGGTAAATGCTCTCAGATGAGATCGAATAGTGATCTAAGAAAACTTACACTAGGCTATACTATCAAAGAGTCGGAGTGTATATATAACCCATCTTGGCATCAAAAATGAAGGTAGAGCCTTTTATGGATGAAACGTGGATGATTGAACCGCACAGGATAACGGGCATAACGACCGAAAAATTATTTCATACAGATCGGACACCGCACGCAACTTGCGAGATCTACGGTCCGGATGTATTTCGGTGGGCTCCACCTAATTTTAAAAAATATGAAAATAATTCTGACCGTAGATCACCATGATCTAGGGTCAGGATCGGACACCGCATGCAGAGATGCATGCGGTGTCCGTATGCAATAATTTCTCATAACGAACAGCCTGGAAAAGCTAGAATCCAATCTTCATGACAGAGAAAAGATTTTCACAAAGCTTCAAAGGAAATGAACCATAAAGCAACCTGAGGGAATCAAAGCTGAAAGGAATCATGGAATAACTGCACAACATATATGAGGGGATTTATATAAAAGAGTGTTTTGGTTATTTTTCTCTCTTTTATTTTTATTGAAGGAGTCGTTAGTGTGTTTATTTATAATCGTCATATTATTTTCTTATTCGTTTAAATCTCCCTCTCGAATAAAATTAATAATCTAAAGTAAATGGGAACCGAAGGGAATGATGTACGGCAGGTAATAGACAAATGAGAGAAAGAACGTTAAGAAATTTTGTAAAGTAAACTCCTGATACATAGAACTTGTTTTAATGCACTTTTCTTTCGATTTCTTCTACATATCCCTTTATATGGGATTTATATATATATATATATATATATATATATATTGTAAATGTANGCTTGCGAGATCTACGGTCCGGATGTATTTCGATGGGCCCCACCTAATTTTAAAAAAAATGAAAATAATTCTGACCGTAGATCACCATGATCTAGGGTCAGAATCGGACACCGCATGCAGAGATGCATGCGGTGTCCGTATGCAATAATTTCTCATAACGAACAGCCTGGAAAAGCTAGAATCCAATCTTCATGACAGAGAAAAGATCTTCACAAAGCTTCAAAGGAAATGAACCATACAGCAACCTGAGGGAATCAAAGCTGAAAGGAATCATGGAATAATTGCACAACATATATGAAGGGATTTATATAAAAGACTGTTTTGGTTATTTTTCTCTCTTTTATTTTTATTGAAGGAGTCGTTAGTGTGTTTATTTATAATCGTCATATTATTTTCTTATTCGTTTAAATCTCCCTCTCGAATAAAATTAGTAATCTAAAGTAAATGGGAACCGAAGGGAATGATATACGGCAGGTAATAGACAAATGAGAGAAAGAACGTTAAGAAATTTTGTAAAGTAAACTCCTCGTACATAGGACTTGTTTTAATGCACTTTCCTTTCGATTTGTTCTACATATACCTTTATATAGGATTTTTTTTTTATATTGTAAATGTTACTAATCATAGCATATAATGAAATTTGGAGAAAAGAGGAGGCGGGTGCTGCTTTTAAGATAGGGAAATAATTTTGGATTTTTGGGTAGTGATCCCAGACCGTTTTTAGATTTGAGAATGTTTGGATGAATTCATCGACGATAAAGCTAATTTGACATTGATTTGTGTATGTCGTGTCAAATAAGACTCGTGCACGAAATCCTAACAATATAGGTGTCTTTCATAGGCAAAATTGACAGTTTGGATGCACTCGCGCGGTTTGTTTTATCGTTCGGATAAATTTCATTGACGGGCGGGTCAATTTGACCTCAATTGTGTGCATCGCGTAGAATGTGATTCGTGCACAAAACCTCATCAATATGGGTATCCATCATAAGCAAACCCAATATCCACGACAACCTCGCACAGTCTGTTTCATCACTTGAGGTCGTTCGGACAATTTTGTCGATGATCAGGTCAAATTTAAGCGTGATTCGCGTTGAAACGATTTTCATTGACGCTTTGAGTCACGAAAACATGTGTATTAGAAAATATGGTTCCATGACAGCAAAAACTTGTGTCAGCCATAGAAGACATCAAAATTTGATGCCAACAAATGAATCCCAAAAAGTGCATTGCGACGCTAAAGTACAATGAGCTTGTTGGAAGTAGCTAATTTTTTTAGTAGATCAAGGTTAATTGGATCTTCAACACAGTCTGGTCTACCAAAAATGGCTCGACGAACTTGCTATCAAGCCATGAAGACTTGGCCAGTTATGGTGTTATGTCCCAACTCCCAAATAAGCATTATCTTTACTGAAAAGAGAGGAACATGAATATGCTAGGGTGGAAATCTCTAGCACTTACATCCAGCCAAGAAATCGACTAGTTCGAGCACGAATGTGAGGGACTCACATCCATCTGAAACACTGATCAAGGTGATCGGATTATGAAGGAATGCACTAGGACTCAGATTTTGCCTAGGAAATTGACAATGCGACTAGATCGAGGAGGAATGGATTAGAACTCAGATCCTACATGAGAGCTAGTAAAAAAAACAATATCAGGAACAAAAGCACTAAGACTCACATCCAAACTGAGTGGATTCGTCTGACCCATCTTTGAAACGACAAAACAATAAAGACCTCTACCTGAACATATTCACAAAGTAGATGTGAAGGCTGAGTTATATCATGTAACCCATTCATCTATTATGCTTTCCCGTAAGAAGCCGATTGTGCCTTTAGCTATGGTTCTCGTCAAGCGAAACACATACCCGACATCTGCTTGACCATATTCGCAACAACAAATGAGGGATAAAACTTGAGTACACTAGAAAGAAATGCACTGAGACTTATATCCAGCCTAGAAAGTAAGCAAGTTGATTAGTTCAAACAGGAACTGCAAGGGACTCACATATGCTCTAGAGCTAATCAAAATGATTGTATCAGGAAAGAAAACACTGGGAGTCACTTCCAACCTGAGATTCGATCGAAGCATGGAGTTTGTGATAGACTAGGAAAGAAAACTCTGAGACTCACATCCAACCAAGAAGGTGACTAATTCAAGCAAGAATGACGAGGGACTCACATCCATTCGAAAGCTAATCAAAGTGATCATATCATGAAGGAAAACAATGGGGATTCACATCCAGCCTGAGATTTGATTGTGGTACGGAGTCTGTGAAGACTAGGAAAGAAAACCAGGGGACTCACATCCAACCTAGGAATGTGACTAATTCGAGGAAGAATGCCAAGGGACTCATATCCCCTTGAGCTAATCAGATAATCGTATCGGGAAGGAAAACATTGGGATTCATATCCAACTTGAGATTTTATCGAGGCACGAAGCATATGATAACCTCTTACCTGAACACATTCGAAACTGTAGAGGAGAAGGCTGAGTTATCTCGTGTAACTCGGTCATCTATTATGTTTACTCTTAAATCAACCAACCATGCTTCTATTTGTGGTTCCCGTCAAGCGAAACACCTTTTCAACATCTGCTTAATTGTCTTTGCGACAACAAATGAGGCACAAAGTTTGCATATACTAGGAAGGAATATGCGGGGACTAATATCCAACCTAGAGAGTAAGCAGGGTGACTATTCCAAATAGGAAAGTCGGGAAACTCATATCCAATATTGGAAGCTAGTCGAGGAAGATCAAATCAGAAATGAAATCGTTGGAATTCACTTCCAACCTGAATTTTGCTTGAGGCACAAAGTCTTAATGAACTGGAAGGGAAAGTCTGGGCACTGAAATCCATCATAAAATGTGATTAGTTTGAGAAACAATGCTAATGGGCTTACATCCACTCAATGATTAGTCAAGGAAGATAGTGTCTGGAAGAAAAGCACGGGGATTTACATCAATTACGAAATTTTATCAAAGCACATATAACCCAAATATTCTAGAAATGAACGTACTATGACTCATATTCAATATAGAAAGTGAGCAGGGGCTCTATAATAGAAGATTGTTTTGTCTGACATGTCTTTTGAAGCGACAAAATGATAATGATTACTTGATCATATTCGTGATAGTCGAAGAGAAGACTCGATCATCTCATGTGATTTGAGTCATCTATTATGCTCCCCCATAAGAAATCAACCAAGCCTTTTGGTTGTGGTTATCGTCGAATGAAGCTCCTACAGAGGCTCAACATTTGCTTAACCATATTCCATACGACAAAGTGAAGTGCGTAAATCAAGAAAGAAATGAGTCGTCTTTTGGTTACTACCCATATATCATAACAAGTAGTTAGTTACTACCCATATATTTAGCCACCACCGTATAAAATCGAATTCAACACAGAAGGTAAGAATAAAAATAAAACTTTTTAATGCATTCAGCATGTGTTTATTTTAAATTTCCTTTTGAACCTCAAATAACGAAGCTCGTTCTTGCTTTCTTTTTTTAAATTAATTGGGTGGAGCTATAAATTTATAAAAAATTTACATAAATTACTATACTCATGTTGTGATGATTAGGACTGTCAGAAAAGTACTTTGTTACGAACAACTCGTGTTTGACTCGTTAAGTAACTCGTGTTCAGCTTATTTGTTGAATAAACGAGTCGAACACGAACAAATTTTTTTAAGCTCAAATTATAAACAAGCCGAACACAAGCAACTCTTTGTTCGCTTAGTGTTTGTCTCTTTCTAGCAC
>JXCR01090502.1:109470-120138 GCA_002079205.1 Phalaenopsis hybrid cultivar
TCAAAAATATCACTTTCATTAACTTTTTCGAGTCACGTGCATCTCTTTTTATGCATGCATGGAAGGAGTTATAAATAGAAATATCTAACCTTAGCTGTCAGATTTAGACACATAACTACATAAGAATTGCATTGCAGGTATGTAAATTTTCCTAAAAACAATTGAAGATTTACATACAAACCACTCAATTCACATGTATTTATATAAATAGCACCTAAACTACAATTTTTACATACATATCCCCACCTTATCTATGCTTGAAAAGGTGTATTTCGCATTTTAAAAGTTACAATGGTGGTGTTTTTATATGATAAGAAGGATTTGGATGCCATAAATGCAAAAAGCAATGTGAATACATAGGAATTGGGTGCTATTTTTGTAATTGCCCCCATTCTGGAACTTTTGATTCAATCTAACAGCAGAGTACCCAAGTGATTAATTATGAAAATATTTATAGCCTTAATCTAAACTATTAAGAGGGTGTTAGGAAAGCTAGATAAGGATTTGGTTAGCANCAGCACCTAAACTTTGCATTTTACATTTATATCACCCAAATCTTTCATAGCCAAGAAAAAAATATCATCATTTTTAACTTTTACAAAATTAAATACATCTTGTCATGCATAGGTAAAGTGGACATGTATGTAAAAATTGAAGTATAAATGTTAGATATGTAAACATATAGGGAACTGAGTGGTATGTATGTAAATCTTCTAGATTTTATAACACCCATATCTTTCATATCACATCAAAACTGCCACTACTTGAACTTTTAAAAAATGACATACACATTTTAATGCATAGATAAGGTGGCATATATATGTAAAAATTGAAGACTAAGTGTTAGATATGTAAGTACATAAGAATTGAGTAGCATGCATGAAAATCTACCTTATATTTAATATTCATGGCATAAAACTAGCACTTAAATTACAAATGTGAAAACATAACAAGAAGAAAATGTGCAATACACCTTTTTATGCACCGGTTGGTAAGTATGCAAAAATTAAACTTTGGATATTAGATATGTAAATCATAGGAATTAAGTGGTATGTTTGTAAATCTTCCCCCCTTTTTTGTTTGAACAGTATAATAAAAGACAAGCATGCTTTCTGTGAATGTAAGCAATAGAATCACATCTAATAGTAGCACTCAAGATTACAAAGCCATGTATCACAATTTCAATCTTCAACTTAAAAATTTTAATATAATACCAGTAATAGATTTAAGGTTGATATATAAATGAGTGATAAAAAACATTACTTGTCACCAATCCACCGTTATATTTATCATCATATATGATGGCGGCTTCGAATCCAGCACTTTGTGCATTCTTAACTTTGTCATGAAATGAGCAGCCTCCTCTTATTATCAAAATAAATGGAGATAATGAACTGTTAGCCACTGAAGCTTTTAACCGAGTGCACGCATCGAGAGGTTCAGCGAGATGCAAAAACCCAACCTCACCAGATTCTCGAATAGGCGGAGCTACAAAAGTAAAAAAATAATAAAATTATATAATATAAATGAAAGGAACAAATAAGAATTTGCTTCCAAACATATGAACTGTGCATACACTGTGATGTGAACTCGAGATTTATACCTAATAATGACAATAGTATATTTCCAAAAGATAAAAAAAATTTAGGGATAATTGCATACAAAGCACTTTAAACATTGTTATTTGCAAAATTAGTTTCCAAGAGATCTTTTTGAACAATCGAATCGATGCATTTATGCATGCCACGATCAAACAATTGAGAATTTGATAAAAATGAAAAAAATGCGTTGAGGTATTATATTGAATTTTGACTTTCTAGTGAGAATTTAAAAAGTGATTGAAAGAGGGCGTGGCGTTATACTTGTAAATAGCAATGTTTTGAGTGGTACGTATGTGATTGTCCCAAAAACTAATAAATTAAGTTCTCAACAGATGAATAAGGCACGCATATGTGAATCATAAAATAAAAAATTTTCCATGCACGGGTGAGATTGAAAACAACACTTGGACACATAACAATGTATTAGACTAAAGATTTTAGAAGAAGCATGCTATTCTAGTCTGCATAAATATAAGTCATTAACTTTCACTCAGTTATAAATAAGAAAACTTTCGCTCGGGTCTTCAAATATTATTCTTAAGTGGCAAGCACTGGCAGAACTTTATGATGCACTGATCTAAACATAAATTTGTACGTAATTACATATCTAACACCTAAACTGTTAAACTCGCACAAATTTTTACACCTAAACTTCAATAGGCGATGAAGTTGGCTAAGTTGCAGGTGAAGCTGAATGTGGAAGTGCCGGTGGCATAACTAACTAAAGAATGAGGAATGAAATTGGATGTAGAGTTGCACACAACACAACCGCATAAGTATGAAAGTACGTTTTGTGATTCAGGAAATTAAGCTAGTTACAAAAGATTCGAACAAAGCAATATGAAACCATGCAAAAGACATGATTGGCAAAGCCGGCAATGAAACTAAAGTAAGAGATACAAGTAATTTGTCAGTACGAGTGGACGAAAAAAATGAGAAATTTACGTACCTAGCACAAAATTCTTATGTATTTACATATCTTACGACTAAACTTTCATATTTACAAATAAAGCAATGGGATACCTTAAACCTATGCATGAAACGGTGTAATTTACTTAAAAAAAAAGGTAATAACACCTAATTTTTCAGTGATATTAAATGTTTGAGTGCTATGTGTGTGAATATGAAAGTTTAGATGTGAGATATATAAATACATAAGAATTGTGTGCCACGTATGTAAATGCCACAAAAGACATATATGGTGAAGCAAACAATGGAGTGAGTTGAGGTGGCACAGAGCCGCTTAAAGCAATGCAAACAATGAGGATAAATGTCTTAACCTTGGTTCACAATTTTGAACTCGAGTTGGCAAAGGATACTAAGGAGGTGTTTGGTAACCGAATTTGAGCAGGTTTATGACATTATTTAACGTAAATTCAACCCCCCCAAAAAAGATTCCAAGAAATTAAATTCGCACTTCGCTAAATCCAATTCTCCTTCCCTTCCATTACTTTTTTTTTGAACATAAAACAAAATTTATTAAATCCGATCATTGCATGAATTTATCGGATTTAGCTTACGAAGAAAGTACAAAAGTGGATTAATGTGAAACACGATAAACGGATTGATTGAATTTAATTTTAAATTGAATCAAACACTACTTTGAACCAACAGAATTTAATAAATCCGAATTTACCTGATTTACTAATCATATATATATATATATATATATATAACCTAAATCTTATAGGCATCCAAACACACCCTAAAAGTCAATCAACATTGATGATGTCTTCGATTTATGATCCAAGAAAACTTTGTAGTTAGCAATACTGTCGTGAGTGCATGGGCGGCAACAGAACAAAAGTTTGTTGAAAGTGTTGGTTAAGATATTTGAAAAGATTTACTGCCTCCTCGCATGTATCATGTAAAAATGGAAAAAAATGCAGCTCTATTGACTCCAATAACATAACGACAAGTGTATTTCAGTTGGCCTTCTTTTTAAAAAATTATAATTTTATGAGGCGAAATGCAAGTGATCTTTTAAATTTTGGATACTTGCCTTAATTTTATTGGAGTTCGGAGCAGAGCTGCGTGTAAAATTTTCTCGGAAAAATGGGGTTCTAAATTCTAACAAATTTTGTGTTCGTCCCATAACTCAAAAGTAAAGTTTACATATGAACAAGTCACAAATAAAAGAGCACAAAAGACAAATGTTTATATTTGTTAAAATTTTTCATAACAAAGAAAGCAATTATCTTTGAACAGATTCTTTCAGTTCAAAATCATTCGCCCCCAAGCCCAGGCGTTCCATGCATCCTTAGCAGAAAACAATTAGCTTCTTTATATAAAGACAGAACGAATCTGTCTAAAAGGATGTCCTCAATCAACTTCTCATGAAGAATATGATTCAACAACAAACTATTGCAAGCAGTTCAAAAAATGTAAATAAGAACTTACTGAACGTCGCTTCAACATCCAGAAAGGATTTCGATACGTTCCTTCCGATTAATACAACATTAGCAACAGCTAACCTAAACAACAGAAAAAGCACAGCGCAGGCACACAAATCTCGCCTCCCAGCTCCGGAAACCTTTGTCCAAGCCATTCCGNACTCCCTCGCTCCATGCCTCATATTCACTCTCTCTTGTCCCTCCCTTTCTCCTCCCAGCATCTCTCCCTCCTTGCCTCTCTCTGTGTCTCTCTTCTCTTACTCTCCTTATATCCCAGCATCTCTCCCTCCTTGCCTCTCTCTGTGTCTCTCTTCTCTTACTCTCCTTATCTTATTCTTTATTTCTCACTCTCAGTCTTCTTCTCTCTTTATCTTACTCCTCATTGTCTCTCGTTCTTTATCTCTCTCCCTTCCTCTCATTTAATTCTTTTATCGGTCTAAAACTCTCCAGCTCTCTCCCAAATTATCTTTGATTCTCACTTTTTCTTCCTTATTACTCAGTCTCTCTCTTCTCTCTCTCACTCTGCTAATTTCACCCTATCTATTCTCTCTCTCTTGCCCATCCTCTCTAGCTCGATTTCTATCCCTCTCTCCCTTTCTTTTTATTTTACTCTTATTTCTCTCTCTTGTCTTTCAAGCTCCCTCAATTTCTTGTTCTTTTTTTCCTTTCCCTATCTTTTTACTATTTCTATCTCTCCTCTGTCACTCTTCTTCTCTCACTTTGTCTTCTCACTCTCTCTTGCTATCTATCTCTCCCTCCTTCATTCTTGCTTTCCCTCCTCTCTCCTTCTCTCACTCTCCCTCTTTGATCTTTCCTCCATCTATCCCTCCTCAGCTCCGTCAATTTTTCTTCTGGCTCTAGCTTGTTCTTCCTCTTCTTTCACTCTCTCTATTCTCTTGTTCTCTTTTTCTCTTTCCTACAGTTTTTCTATATTGTTATCTCTCTCTCTCTCTCTCGCTCCCTCTCTCTTCCTTTATACTATTTTCTTTTTGCTACCCTCTCTCTACCTCTCTCTCTCTTGGCCTCCTCCACCCTTTTTATATATATATTTCTTTCCTCCTTCCTTTTTTCTCTCTCTTCCTCATTCTAACACACTCGTTCATCCCCTCTATCTACCTCTTAATCTCCCTTCCATCCATCTCACTCTTATATCTCTCCTCTTTCTCTGACTATCCTTCCCTCCCTCCATCACTACCCTTCTCTCACTCTATCTCCTCTCTCAATCTCTTCTTTATATTTTCTCTCTCTAATACTCTCTTACGCTCCCTCCCTCCCTCCTTCCCACCATCCCTCTCTATGTCGTTCTTTCACCCTCACTATCCTTCTCTCACCCAATCTCTCTTCCTCTCTCCCTTCTTTTTTCCTTAACTATATCTATCTTCTCTCTTTCATTCTCGTCTTCTCTACCAATCTCTTTCTATCCCTCCCACTCTCTCCCTTCTTCCTTCTCTACCTTCTCTCTCCCTCTCTCCCTAATGAGCTCTCTCGCTCTCTTATGATCTCTCTCCTACTCTCTCACTTACTCCCTCTCTTTATCGCTCACTTCCTCTCTCCCACACTCTTTTTCTCTCCCTCTTTCTGTTGCTCTCTCTGTCTATCACCCACTATCACCAAATCTCTACCTCTCTTATGGACTCTTTCTCTCTCACTCTACCTCTACCTCACTCTCCCTTTATACCCCTTATTATCTTTATATCACTTTCGCCCTTTTTATCTTCCACTCTCTCACACTCTCTTCTGCTGAGTCACTTACTCTCTCTTGTTTCTCTCTCCCAGTCTATCTTTTCTTTTCTATCTATTTGCTTTCTCATCATCCCTCTCACTTTCACTTTCTCAAAATCTCTATTGATCTCTCTCTTCTCTCACTCACACTTTTCTTACTCTCTCTAACTCCCTCTCTTTCCCTATCTTACTCTCTCTCCTCTCTCCCGCTCTATCTCACCCTCTCGCCCTCCTTCCCTCCCTTCCTTTGTCAATATAATTCTTACCTTTTTCCTCACTCCCTATTTCACTTTCTCTATCTCACTCTTTTATCCTTCTCTCACTTTCTCTCTCCCTCCCTCCCTCCCTCCCTATAACTTGATTCATTCTTCCTCTCTTCTCCCTTTCTCTATCTCCCTCTCTCCCCCTCCCTCCTTCTCCCACTATCTCACCCTGCCTCTCCCATGCCTTTCATCTCTCTTCCTCCCTCATTAGCTCTCTCTTTAACTCTCTCTCCCTCTCCAACCCTCCCTCCTCTCTTTCTCTTTTTTTATCTTCTTATTTTTGTTCTCTCTTTCCTTCTCTCACTCGCTTTCTCTTTCATTTCCTACATCACTTCTCTCTAACATTATCCTTTGCTTTCTCTCTCTCTCTATATTTAACTTTCTCTTGATCTTTCTCATTTCTCTCTCCTCTTCTATCATTTTCCTCCACTCTCTCCTTCCCTTTCTTTCTCTCTTGGCTCGTCCCACTCATTTTGACTCTCCCTCTATACTGTTCTCTCTATCATATTCTCTCTCTCACGCTCTATACGCTCCCTCCCTTCATCTCTCTTTTTATTTCATTCTTACTCATGCATGCTCTCTCTATTCTCATGCTTCCACTTTTCTTTCCCTCATCTCTCTCCTCTTCTATCCCTCCCTAGCTTCTGCTCTCTTCCGCTCTCTCTTTCTCTCTTGGCTTGTCTCTCTCACTCTGACTCTCTCCCTCTCTACTATTCTCTCTGTCATATTCTCTCTCTCATGCTTTGCACCTCTCCCTCCCTTCAACTCTCTCTGTATTTCATTCTCTCATACATGCTCTTTCTTTATTCTCATGCTTCCTCTCTTCTTTATCTCTCTCCCACTCTCTCTATCTAACTCTTGCCCACCTCCCCCATCTTCCCTACTTCTCTCCTCTTTCTTCTCATTCTCTCTTACTCTCTACCTTTTTCTCACATAATCTCTCACCCACTCTCTTCCCGCTTCTCTCTCTTCCTCTCCCATCTACTCTCTCTTCCTCCTTCTACCACTTCTACCCTCTTTTCTCTCTCTCTTCTTCTCTCCCTCCCTTCCTTTCTCTCTTCCTCCCTTTATATCTCCCTCACTTCTCTCTCTCACTCAATCTCTTTCTAATTTTATCCCTCTTTCACCCCTCTCTTTCTCTCTCCCCTTTGTCACTTTATCTTTAACTTTTCTTCTTTCTCTCCTACTATCACACACTCTCGTTAGTCTCTATCTTCTCTCATTTCTCTAGCTCTCCCTTCAATATCTTACTCTCTATTCCTTTGTCTCTCTCTCTTCTTCTACCTCAGCATCTCTCTGCTCTCCCCATTTCTTCCTTTCTCTCTCTTCTATTGCTCTCTCTCTCTTGCCCATTATCTCCCTCTCTCTTTCTCTATGTCTTTCTACTTTTCCCTCACTCACATCTTCCATTTCTCCTTCACTCCCTCCATCTCACTCCTTCCATCCTATCCTCTTTAAATCTCCTTCCCTTTCTCGCTCTCTTTCATCAACCCTCTCTCCTTTCATCTCTCTCACTCTCTCTTTTTATATTCTCTCATGATCCATCCTTTCTTTCACTCTGTCTTGTGATCTCCCTCTTTCTTGCACATGATCTCTCTCTCTCTTTCTTTCCCTCTATCTCATTCTCTGTCTGTCCCTCCCTCCCCCCTCTCTCTCTTTTTGTATCTGTCCTCTTGCTTTCATCCCCTTTGTCCAATATATCTCTCTCCTCCCTTCTTCTCTCCTCCCTTCTTCTTTCTTGCTTGCTCTCCCTCCCCCTCACTCTCTCCCTCTTTCTTTTTCTCTCACTCACATTCTTATTCCCCCTTCTTCCCTCTCCCCCTCACTTTCTCTTCATCTCTCTCTCCCTCACTCTCTCCTGCTCTCTCTATAATATAACTCTTACTCTCACACACTCTCTAAATCTCCTCCCCTCCTCTCTCTTGATCTCTCTCTTCTCTCTACTCTCTCTCATCCTCCCTCCCACCTTCCCTTTCCCTTTCACCATCTCTGTAAGCTTCATTCAATCAATCTCTTTCTTTCTCTTTCTCTTTCTCTTCTCTCTCCCTCTGTCACTTTCTCTATCTATCTTAACCTCCCTCTCCCATTCTCTAACTTTCTCTCCTATCCATCCCTCTCTCCTCAATTTCCTTCTCTCTTATCTCTTTGTCACTCTCTCTCTATCACTCTCATTCAATCTACGACAATTCTCTATCTCTCCTCTCTCTTGATCTTTCACTTTCTCTTACTCTGTCTCAAGTTGGCTCACCATCTTCTCTCCCTTTTATATTTTGCTCTCCCTCCTTCTCTCCCTATCTCTCTCCCTCCGTCCCTTCCTCACTTTTCCTCTCCCTTCTCTTGTTTACTCTTCTCTCTCATTTTTTTTGCTTACACTCTCTCTTAGTATCTCTTCTTCACTCCTTTTTCTCAGTCAAAAAGTCCCACTCACTTTCTCGATCTCTCACTCTCCCTATCCATAATCCCTCTCCCTCTCACTTTTACACTCTCTACCTCTCTCTCATCATCTTCAATTCTCTACCTCTACATCGCTCTCCCTCTCTCCACTTCCTTCCTTTATTTATATCTCTCTCCATTCTTCTCACCCTCCCTCTCTGTCTCCAACTCTCTAAGTTTCATTCTTGTATTTCTCCTATCTCTCTTTCCCCTTGCCCTTCTTCTTTTACACTCCCTCCCTCTCCGCCCACCTCTCTTTATCATTTTATGTTTTTCTTCCCTCTCTCTCTTTCACTCCCTCCAGATTTCTCTCACTCTTGCTCCTCTCTCTCTCTCTCTCTCTCATCTGCATCTAGCTATCTCTTTCTCCCTATCTCAACCATGTCTTCCATCACAATCTCACTCTCTCTCATTTGCTCTTATCTTTTTCTCTCACTAACTCTCCCACTTTCTCTTTCCGAGTCTCTCTCACCTGCTCTTTTACCTCTCTATCTCTTGCACTCTCTTCTCTCTCCATTCCTTTGCTACCCTCTTTCATATTTATCCTATCTCTTTATATATAATCTCATGCTCTCTCTTCTTCTCTTTCTTTAGCTCATTCTAATTCCCTCTCTTTATCTTTCTCCCTCCATCTGGCTTTATTACTCTCCCTGTCACTTTATCGCTACTTCTCTCAATATCTTGCTCTCTCACCCTCTCACTCTCTCCCTCTCTTTTATTATCTCTCTTGCTCTTTTCTCTCATTCTTTGTCACTTGCTCTCAATCAATTTTTCATTTCTTGCTCTATCTCTCTCCCCACTACAACACACTCCCTGTTTCTCTATCCCTCTATCCCTACCCCACTCTAACTCCATACACACCTCCAAAACCTCTCAAGAATTATCTTTATCAATTTTCTCTTTCTTCCACTCCACCCTTTCTTTAACTCTCTCTTTTTTTGCTTCCTATCTTTACCCATTCGTTTGAATCTGCCTCTCTCTTCCTCACTTTATCTCTCTCTTCCTCTCCCTCTCTTATTCACTGTAACTCTCCCTCCCCTTTATCCCTCATTCACTCAATCTTTCTCTCTTGGTTACTTTATCTCTCTTTTTCTCTCTCAAACCTCTCTTTCTTCTCCCTCTCACTATCTCTCTCTTTCTTGCTTTATCCTTCTCCCTATCTCCCTACATCTCCCTTTCTCTTTTCCTACCTCTTTTTTCCTCTCTCGCCCTCTCTCATTATCTTCATCTCTCTCTCACTATCTCTAATGCTCTCTTCCTCTCCCTCTCTCTCTCACTCTCTCTTTCTTTGTTTACATCTCTTGGTAGCAAGCGTTATCCTTTCCCCCTGCACTGTCTCTCACTCATTCTATATATTTCTTACTTCCTCACTTCTCTATTTACATCTGTTGGTTGCAAACGTTATTCCTTCCCACTGCACTCTCTCACTCATTCTATATCTATCTCACTTCCTTGCTCTCTCTCTCATACACACACACTTGCTTTGGCACTCACTTACTCTCCCCCCTTTAGTTGGGTACCTCTCCCATATTCACTTTACAATTTTTTTAAATTTTTACTAAGCCCTTTTTTTATTCCTCTCTTGGTCATCCTTACATTCTATCTCCCTCTCTCTCTCTCTCTCTCTCTCTCTAACTCTCTTCTGACTCTCTCCATCTGCTCCCTATTCTCTCACTCCCATATTTTTTCCCTCCCTTCCTCTCTCTCTTAAAATCTCTACTTTATGATCCTCTCCATGTCTCTTGTCCTCACCCAAAATTTTTCTTTTACTTCCTTCTATATTGTTCATAATTCACTCTCCCCTTCCCTCCCACTGTCTCTATTCCTATTCCACCCTCTATCTATCTCGTGCTCTATCTTTATTCTTCACACAATAGCTTCCACTATTGATCTCTCTCTCTTTCATGCTCCCTTAACCTTGTTCTCACTTTCTCTCCACTATTTCTATAACTTTCCCTACTTTTTTCCCTCTCTCTCTCTCAATATATCTTTATCTCTCTCCCTCACAATCCTATTTTTGCTATATTTCTCTTGCTATTTATTCCTCTCTGTTCCAATCTCACTAATTTTCTCCATCCCTATTCTCTCTCTTCTCTATCTCAATTCTCTCTCTTGTCCCCTTTCATCCCTTTCTCTCTCTCACTCAATCACTCCCTCCCTCACTATTGCTCGCTCCCTGCCTCACTCCCTCTCTTCATCTCTGTTTCTCTCTATATCCTTCTTTAATTATCTTACTATCTCTCCCATCATCATTTT
>JXCR01090502.1:130137-145447 GCA_002079205.1 Phalaenopsis hybrid cultivar
AGAGAGGAATGTAGAACTCTCTAGAAACTAGAATAATTTAATGTATTCTAGAATATTCCATTAGGCTTGGAGGAGGTTATAAATAGGAGCTCCTCCCCTCATTTGTAATCACCCAAGCATTGAATCAAACCTAGATTGTTCTAGGGCTATGTGTAGAATAAGAGAGGAATGTAGAACTCTCTAGAAACTAGAATAATTTAATGTATTCTAGAAAATTTCATTAGGCATGGAGGAGTTTATAAATAGGAGCTCCTCCCCTCATTTGTAATCACCCAAGAATTGAATCAAAGCATTTAAGTATTCAAGTGTGAAGTATTCCTTTCTCTCTACTATTCTTCTTAAGAGTGTTTGGTGCTCAAAAGTCCAGTTTTGTGATGGAGTCTGAAGCCACGAATGTGGAGTCATCTCAAGGGCGAGGCCGCTAAGTGCAAAGAGACTCCATTGCACCCAAGCCATATGGGAGGTCCAAGGAGATCATGCATGTCTTTGATTCACGTCTTGCTCGGATAGAGGGGGCAATGAATGACATGGAGGGCCAAGTAGAGAATCTTGGCCAAAGAGTTAATGGACTCGAGGAGGAGGACGTCACCATCCATTCAACGATCAAATGTATGATGCTCCAACTTGAAGAAACCTTAATAGGCCATATGGCTAAGTTGCAGGAAGATTTGTTGGGGAAGCTCCAAGAGATGCGAAGAGCCTATAAGGAGGAGATGAGGGACATGCGTGCTAGCTTAGAGAAGATGCGTGGAGACATTTTGCTGTGCAAGAGAGCACTAGCAACATCCACAAGCCATCTCACTTTCGAAACCAAGATGATTGAAGTTCCAAAACCTATGAGTTTTGGAGGGGTTCGCAGTGCGAAGGAAGTAGACAAATTCCTATGGGGACTAGAGCAATACTTTGGAGCGATGGGGATTACTGATGAAGATGCAAAAATACAATTTGCCTCTTTTAACTCTCGGACATTGCTATGCTTTGGTGGAGAAGAAGAAAAGGAGATGTAGAGAAAAATTTGTGCTCCATTTCCACTTTCAATGACTTCAAGAGAGAGCTAAAGAGACAATTTTACCCCGAGAATGCCGAGGATGAGGCTCAAGCCCGACTGAGAAGGCTTAAGCAAGAGGGGTTGATTCGAGACTATATCAAGGAGTTTACAAGCTTGGTTCTTGAAATCCTAGATATGTCAGACGAGGATGCTCTGTTAACTTCATGGATGGGCTTCAACATCGGGCAAAGACTGAGCTCAGGAAGCGAGGAGTGCAAGATCTTGCCACTGCCATTGTGGTTGCTAAAAGCTTGGTTGATTATGTAATGGAGTCTAGAAAGCCTGAAGCTAAGAAGAGTTGTGATGTCAAAGGTGGAGATGACATGGACATAAACAAGGAGGAGAAACGCCTCGAATCAATTCCAACAAAGGCAAGAGACCAGGGGAAAACCAACAACAAGCCATATCAAAACCGCTGCTTTCTTTGTGAAGGACCTCATTGGGCATGTGATTGCCCTCAGAAGAAGACCCTCAACTCTCTTCTTGCAAGCCATAAGGAGGAAGAAGAGAGAGATAGGGAAAATGGCATGGATGCACACGTGGGATCCTTCAATTACTAAACGGGATGCAAACTCCGACAAAACCACCCCAAGGAAAGGGGTTGCTCTTTGTAGAGATGACAATAGGAGGGAAGACCACTAGGGCAATGGTGGATACATGTGCTTCCCACAACTTCATCTTTAGCGAGGAAGCAAAGAGGTTGGGGTTGCAGATGACTAAAGGAGGGGGCTCCATTAAAGTCGTCAACTCAGCAGAGATGCCAATCGACAAAGTAGCTAAGGGAGTCAAGACCAACATTGGGGCATAGTCAGGTACTCTAGATTTCTTTGTCATTCCTTTGGATGATTACAAAGTTGCGGGAATGAACTTCTTGGAGCAAGCAAGAGCATTTCCAATGCCATTTGCCAATATCCTGTGCATCACGGATGGGAGTCAAGCCTGCTCAGTACCGATGATGAGGTTAAGCAAGCAAGGATCCAAATCGCTATCGGCAATCCAACTCAAGGATGACATTGCACAGGAGGCAAGGGATAAGCCGCCGACCAGCAAGACGTGCGGCATGACACCACTCTCCCATAACACCAAGGGGAAACCAAAGTTTTCCAAAACTGGGGGCGAATCAAAAAGGCAGTTTCAAAGGTGCAGGGGAAGCCACAATGAGTGCATTGCGAGTTTAAGTAGGGGAGAGTGCCGCGCACCGATATATTCAAGAAGTTGGCAAGGCANAAGGGGAAACCAAAGTTTTCCAAAACTGGGGGCGAACCAAAAAGGCAGTTTCAAAGGTGCAGGGGAAGCTACAATGAGTGCATTGCGAGTTTAAGTAGGGGAGAGTGCCGCGCACCGATATATTCAAGAAGTTGGCAAGGCAAACATGGGGCGGAAGATTCTAGAGAAGGCTGGAATGTAGGGTGCCATCTAGGGGGCTCTAGAAGATTCCACCCAATTCTAGGGAAAATAAGAAAGAAAGGCTCCAAGGAGAAATTAAGAAAAACCTAGAATGTTCTAGGGCTATGTGTGTAATAAGAGAGGAATGTAGAACTCTCTAGAAACTAGAATAATTTAATGCATTCTAGATATTCCATTAGGCTTGGAGGAGGCTATAAATAGGAGCTCCTCCCCTCATTTGTAATCACCCAAACATTGAATCAAAACATTCAAGTATTCAAGTGTGAAGTATTCCTTTCTATCTACTATTCTTCTTAAGAGTGTTTAGTACTCAAAAGTCTAGTGTTGTGAGGTGTAAGGTTGATTTAGTGCTAAGAAAGAGTGTTAAAGCCGCACGGGTGACTTAAAGAAAGTTAGTCCGTGACATTGTGCTGTAGTGTTTTTCCATCTGAATTTGTTGATAGATGAACTTGTTTGATAAAAACTATTGTGATAGTAATTTGAATTAGTTACATGACCAAAGCAGATATGCTCAGCACATAACAAATCATATGTATTTATTTTTAGCATATGGTAATTCTATTGCTGTTAATGAATGCAAGATTGATGATTAATATTTGCGTGTCTATGAATTAAATTAAAACTTGAATGCTATACGATTATACTAAATTAATGAAGTAATGATATATGCTATTTTCTTAAATAAAAATGATTTCTATAACATCCATTCATGACAAGTCAAGAAAGAGAGAAGGGAAAGGGAAAACCTATGTTTTTAATGACCGATATAAGAAAGATACATTCAAAGAAAAACCTCCGCATATAATGTGATCTCGCACTTAGCCATTGTCATGTTTTGATATTCAACCTCAGAAGTTGACATGGAAATGACACAAAGACTTTGCCCAATTTGCATTATTGTCGATCACTTGATTATTTCCTTTACATTCACCTAACATGCTTTGACCTAGTATCTTGTTGTATATGAGAATACAAATGAGATAAATTAAATGAATAACTCATGGAGATTGCATAAATCAGGGGACTTGATTTGATCAATATTGTCCATTAGAATACATCCGTTTTAATGGCCTTGCAGCCTAAAATGCATGCTTCCTCTAATATGCCTAATACATACTTTCTTTGAGAAATAAGAACAATACTACTCAAGCAAGTCACCTCAATGCCTGTAAAATATCTGAGTTTGCTTGAATCTATTGTTTGAAAATAATTGGAGTCTGATAGTTTAACCAATTAATACTATCTTGATCACATGATTTGACATCCATGCATACTCTACAAAATGGATACTTTGATAATGAGAAAGGTGCCAATAGAAAATAAGTTGATCCACCTCACTACAGTTTGTACAAAAAATTTAAACAGTTTGTGTTGAGCATGGAGGAAGATAGTTTTAATGTTTAAGTTGTAAATGAGCCTTGTGACATACAATAACTACGTGTAAAAACAAGTAAACGTAATCTTGCCCCCATAGTTTCGAGATAACGTTGCTCATAAAGTGATAATTCAGGCAATCAAGGCCAACTTTGATAGTATAACCAATGAAAACTAATAGTATATTAACGAAGTGTCAATGAAACCAATTCTCTAGTACAACTATATTGTAATGCATGTATATTTTCTATCACTGCTTGATGCCACCTTTGATGAAAAGGCATTATATGTTATTTTTGGAATGAAAATGGAAGATAAGGTTAAAACATAGACATAGTAGGGTGAAAGTAGACAATGATAACCCATAAAATTATATAGGATGAGATTTACGAGCAAAAGAGTGCCTCCTTTTTTAAAAGCAATATGTTCTAAGTGAGCAGGAGGCATGGTCATGATTGGTAATGGCATTGGAGTAGGAGGTGAGTTGTCTATCTTCTTTAGTTTGAACAAGAATACAACATCAAGAGCGATGATGATCAGGTAGACAATTAGAGGCCAACGCATGTTTAGGTTCAGAGGAGGCCTAAGCAGGGAGCCAAAAGTTTATAAAAAATGACATCAGGCTCAACATGATACAAACAATAATTGTAGTTTCTCATTGAGAGGTAACATATGCTAAAGTAAAGCAACAATTAGTGTCTGAAGAATAATGTGCTTATCCTTTCTAATGTTGATAGTTGACTTGCATATCCTTTCTAATGTTGATAGTTGCCGTAAAGCGATTGTTTATTTTTTTTTGGAGCTAGATTATGTACAAAATAGTACAACAAGGATGCAAAATAGAAGAAAATTTAAAGGTTGGCAATCATAATTAAGCAATGATTTTGCATTTAATCTTCTCATTTTACTAAGCTTGAAAATATGAAAATCAATGAAGGATGTCATCCGAAGACTTGAATTTTTTGTATGTATAAATTTAGAACTCTTGTATTGTCATTACATAAAATTTGAACAAGAACACTAAATTGTGCTTGAATACAACGTAGAATTGTTGAAAGATAAAGGACAAGTCAAATTAGTTATCACATAGAATAACGATGTGCCATGATAATATTAATAAATATAACGAAATAACTAAAATCGAGATTAGTGGACAATACTAGGGCCCCCAATGTCAGCGTATAAGTTAGAAGGAGATTCTTAATTGTGATTGGAAGTTCGAACATGTTTGTTTGCTTGAACTTGACTTTAGCCTAAGGATGGTAAGTAATTCAGTGATGCGAAGGTGGAAAGATGTGGAACCATCTTTTGAAGTTTGGGAATGTTTGAATGGTCCAAAAAAATATATTGACACATGCCACTAATTATGTAGGCACAATAAGATGATATAAGTTATCAATAAAGTTAGCCAAAAAAAAATTATGTTAGATGTCAAGTTTTTAATAGAAATCAAGTTTAGAATTTGTTCAAATACTTGAAGAACTCAACAGTCGAGCATGAAAGTATGTAGCTTGATCAGAGCCTTTAGGAATTTTTGTCGTTGTCTGGAAGCTAGGGTGATGATGCTGAGAGACAAATGGTTGAATTGGTTTGGGTAATCAAGGAAACTGGTGAAGGAATTAATTGGTTGTTTAATACTTGTAAAGATTCAACAATCTTTATCTAGACAAGTAAATAGTTATAGGAATCTAAGGGCATTAATATATAAGTAGAGCAGGTATGGACAACTATAGCAGCATGGTGGAAGGCCACGTGGAACATAAAAACTATTTCAAGGATGTATAATGCAATTACAATGCGTTTATTATAGGCAAGGCATTTTTCAAGTAATAACACATGATGCACAAAATAACTTTTGTAATTCGATTCATAAGAACTTTGATGGGTGACAAGATGTTTGTGTTGTGGATGAGACCGAAGATGGGCCATGCAAGTGCTAGTCTCTCGCTGAGCTTGCGAGTAGGCTCATTTTGAATTGTGTTTGCTAACCTGTGGTTCGGGTGAAGTTCAATTAAGTTTTGATTATGGCTCGATTGAAAGTCATGTTAGCTTGAGTAAAGTTCATGAACTAAATATAATATTTTAAATAATCATTATCATTATCATTATCTATGTGAGTTTATTTGAAATGTCTTTATGAAGATGAATTTTAATTTGTATTACTTATAAATGCGCAAGAGCTTATAAATATGCCATTTCATATGCTAAACAATTTGGAATAAATATATATGTATCAACATAAATTAAATCCACGAGCTGTCTAGATAAGCATGAAATTTTTAATTTTCTTAAAGTTGAAAATCCTATTAAAATTATGCATATTTGAACACCAATTAGAATCCAATAAAGCTTTTTTTCATTCAATATTTTTAAATTTTAGATAACGAGAATTAAATTTTATCATTTTTCATATCAAATATCTCTTATTTAAATGTCAAGCTTGTTGATGTTCTAAAATCATTAGGAGATGAACTTTGATTTTAACTATATGTATATTATTGTTAACTAAATTTTTTTGGTCTGTCTTAATTGATGGTTTTGAGTTTAGCCATGAAATTTTGATGCAGTTTATATGAGTTAATGTAACAAAATTTGCTTGAAATAGAGAAAAAATGAGTCAAGTGAGCATAGTTTGTTGTCATAACAACATAAAAATTTTCTTACACAGTTTAATATTGAGCATACAACTCGAGGATCACCTCCTTTTTTATAAAATGTCTATTGATGATGATGTTATAAGGGCACATAGTTTAAGGACAAATTTGTCTTTTGTACGTGTAAGGGCAATTTAGTATTTATTATTATTATTGTTGGGTATAAATAGGCTTGTTATGTCTAGGGTTAGGCGGATGCATGAAATTGAGTTGTGAGTCTTAGATCTAGGATTTGGGAGAGATTTTCTATCTCTCGAATTGTAGGAATTGGGAGAGATCGCCTACCTCTCGAATTGTAGGTGTTTATCTTCGTGTTCTTGTTGAGTTGTTTGGAATATTACAATAAAATTCGTGTTTGCCCTAGTTTATATGGAAATACATTTTGATTTTGACGTCGGATTGTTTCAAATTGGTATCAGAGTTTAAAAGTTTTGGAATTGGATTGACAAAAGAGAGGATCAATGGACGTGCGACTTACCTGACAATGACTTCAGCGTATAGAGCTGGTTGATCCGTCTTTGCGTACAGGCGCGGGCAAGGCGACGAAGGGATGGCGACTTACTGAGACCTGACACTTCATCTGCTACGCACGGGGAAGGCTTTGAAGTGATGATCCCCACAATTTAAATCGCCGTACAGAGACCCGATAGAGTCGCGATCGAAGCTAACTGAGAAGGCAGCGCTAGGATTGCAGAAGGACAGAGTTCGCTAGGATGGAGATGACACAAAGTGATCATCCCGTGGGAAAGGATCGCGTTTTTTAATGACAAACGACTAATTATGCGAATCAAGGTTTTGTAGGGTGCTGACAACAGGCAGTGTGCCTCGTGAGATACAATCAACGATTCACGTTGCTGGTAAGCAACAACGGGAACACAACATACAGAGTGACCAAACCCCTCATTTTTTGAAAGCGTGAACTCAAAAATTCCGGAACTTTTAGTGGTTTGATTTGGAACACATTTCCTNCTAATTTTTTTATGAAGGCTATCTGATGGCAAGAAGCAGTTGCTTCAGTTTACAATAGTTGTTTCTATACTAAAATGTGCATCCCTTCATTTGTCTTTTAATTAGGTCTTCTTCAGTAATGTTAGCTTGTTGTCACACACTGATATATTCAAGAAGTTGGCAAGGCAAACATGGGGCGGAAGATTCTAGAGAAGGCTGGAATGTAGGGTGCCATCCAGGGGGCTCTAGAAGATTCCACCCAATTCTAGAGAAAATAAGAAAGAAAGGCTCCAAGGAGAAATTAAGAATAATCTGGATTGTTCTAGGGCTATGTGTAGAATTAGAGAGGAATGTAGAACTCTCTAGAAACTAGAATAATTTAATGTATTCTAGAATATTCCATTAGGCTTGGAGGAGGTTATAAATAGGAGCTCCTCCCCTCATTTGTAATCACCCAAGCATTGAATCAAAGCATTTAAGTATTCAAGTGTGAAGTATTCCTTTCTCTCTACTATTCTTCTTAAGAGTGTTTGGTGCTCAAAAGTCCAGTTTTGTGATGGAGTCTGAAGCCACGAATGTGGAGTCATCTCAAGGGCGAGGCCGCTAAGTGCAAAGAGACTCCATTGCACCCAAGCCATATGGGAGGTCCAAGGAGATCATGCATGTCTTTGATTCACGTCTTGCTCGGATAGAGGGGGCAATGAATGACATGGAGGGCCAAGTAGAGAATCTTGGCCAAAGAGTTAATGGACTCGAGGAGGAGGACGTCACCATCCATTCAACGATCAAATGTATGATGCTCCAACTTGAAGAAACCTTAATAGGCCATATGGCTAAGTTGCAGGAAGATTTGTTGGGGAAGCTCCAAGAGATGCGAAGAGCCTATAAGGAGGAGATGAGGGACATGCGTGCTAGCTTAGAGAAGATGCGTGGAGACATTTTGCTGTGCAAGAGAGCACTAGCAACATCCACAAGCCATCTCACTTTCGAAACCAAGATGATTGAAGTTCCAAAACCTATGAGTTTTGGAGGGGTTCGCAGTGCGAAGGAAGTAGACAAATTCCTATGGGGACTAGAGCAATACTTTGGAGCGATGGGGATTACTGATGAAGATGCAAAAATACAATTTGCCTCTTTTTATCTCTCGTACATTGCTATGCTTTGGTGGAGAAGAAGAAAATGAGATGTAGAGAAAAGTTTGTGCTCCATTTCCACTTTCAATGACTTTAAGAGAGAGCTAAAGAGACAATTTTACCGCGAGAATGCCGAGGATGAGGCTCGAGCCCGGCTGAGAAGGCTTAAGCAAGAGGGTTTGATTCGAGACTATATCAAGGAGTTTACAAGCTTGGTTCTTGAAATCCCAGATATGTCAGACGAGGATGCTCTGTTTAACTTCATGGATGGGCTTCAACATCGGGCAAAGACTGAGCTCAGGAGGCGAGGAGTGCAAGATCTTGCCACTGCCATTGTGGTTGCTGAAAGCTTGGTTGATTATGTAATGGAGTCTAGAAAGCCTGAAGATAAGAAGAGTTGCGATGTCAAAGGTGGAGATGACATGGGCATAAACAAGGAGGAGAAACGCCTCGAATCAATTCCAACAAAGGCAAGAGACAAGGGGAAGACCAACAACAAGCCATATCAAAACCGCTGCTTTCTTTGTGAAGGACCTCATTGGGCATGAGATTGCCCTCAGAAGAAGACCCTCAACTCTCTTCTTGCAAGCCATAAGGAGGAAGAAGAGAGAGATAGGGAAAATGGCATGGATGCACACGTGGGATCCTTCAATTACTGAACGGGATGCAAACTCCGACAAAACCCCAAGGAAAGGGGTTGCTCTTTGTAGAGATGACAATAGGAGGGAAGACCACTAGGGCAATGGTGGATACATGTGATTCCCACAACTTCATCTTTAGCGAGGAAGCAAAGAGGTTGGGGTTGCAGATGACTAAAGGAGGGGGCTCCATTAAAGTCGTCAACTCAGCAGAGATGCCAATCGACAAAGTAGCTAAGGGAGTCAAGACCAACATTGGGGCATGGTCAGGTACTCTAGATTTCTTTGTCATTCCTTTGGATGATTACAAAGTTGTGGGAATGAACTTCTTGGAGCAAGCAAGAGCATTTCCAATGCCATTTGCCAATAGCCTGTGCATCACGGAAGGGAGTCAAGCCTGCTCAGTACTGATGATGAGGTTAAGCAAGCAAGGATCCAAATCGCTATCGGCAATCCAACTCAAGGATGACATTGCACAGGAGGCAAGGGATAAGCCGCCGACCAGCAAGACGTGCGGCATGACACCACTCTCCCATAACACAAGGGGAAACCAAAGTTTTCCAAAACTGGGGGCGAACCAAAAAGGCAGTTTCAAAGGTGCAGGGGAAGCTACAATGAGTGCATTGCGAGTTTAAGTAGGGGAGAGTGCCGCGCACCGATATATTCAAGAAGTTGGCAAGGCAAACATGGGGCAGAAGATTCTAGAGAAGGCTGGAATGTAGGGTGCCATCTAGGGGGCTCTAGAAGATTCCACCCAATTCTAGAGAAAATAAGAAAGAAAGGCTCCAAGGAGAAATTAAGAAAAACCTAGAATGTTCTAGGGCTATGTGTGTAATAAGAGAGGAATGTAGAACTCTCTAGAAACTAGAATAATTTAATGCATTCTAGATATTCCATTAGGCTTGGAGGAGGCTATAAATAGGAGCTCCTCCCCTCATTTGTAATCACCCAAACATTGAATCAAAACATTCAAGTATTCAAGTGTGAAGTATTCCTTTCTATCTACTATTCTTCTTAAGAGTGTTTAGTACTCAAAAGTCTAGTGTTGTGAGGTGTAAGGTTGATTTAGTGCTAAGAAAGAGTGTTAAAGCCGCACGGGTGACTTAAAGAAAGTTAGTCCGTGACATTGTGCTGTAGTGTTTTTCCATCTGAATTTGTTGATAGATGAACTTGTTTGATAAAAACTATTGTGATAGTAATTTGAATTAGTTACATGACCAAAGCAGATATGCTCAGCACATAACAAATCATATGTATTTATTTTTAGCATATGGTAATTCTATTGCTGTTAATGAATGCAAGATTGATGATTAATATTTGCGTGTCTATGAATTAAATTAAAACTTGAATGCTATACGATTATACTAAATTAATGAAGTAATGATATATGCTATTTTCTTAAATAAAAATGATTTCTATAACATCCATTCATGACAAGTCAAGAAAGAGAGAAGGGAAAGGGAAAACCTATGTTTTTAATGACCGATATAAGAAAGATACATTCAAAGAAAAACCTCCGCATATAATGTGATCTCGCACTTAGCCATTGTCATGTTTTGATATTCAACCTCAGAAGTTGACATGGAAATGACACAAAGACTTTGCCCAATTTGCATTATTGTCGATCACTTGATTATTTCCTTTACATTCACCTAACATGCTTTGACCTAGTATCTTGTTGTATATGAGAATACAAATGAGATAAATTAAATGAATAACTCATGGAGATTGCATAAATCAGGGGACTTGATTTGATCAATATTGTCCATTAGAATACATCCGTTTTAATGGCCTTGCAGCCTAAAATGCATGCTTCCTCTAATATGCCTAATACATACTTTCTTTGAGAAATAAGAACAATACTACTCAAGCAAGTCACCTCAATGCCTGTAAAATATCTGAGTTTGCTTGAATCTATTGTTTGAAAATAATTGGAGTCTGATAGTTTAACCAATTAATACTATCTTGATCACATGATTTGACATCCATGCATACTCTACAAAATGGATACTTTGATAATGAGAAAGGTGCCAATAGAAAATAAGTTGATCCACCTCACTACAGTTTGTACAAAAAATTTAAACAGTTTGTGTTGAGCATGGAGGAAGATAGTTTTAATGTTTAAGTTGTAAATGAGCCTTGTGACATACAATAACTACGTGTAAAAACAAGTAAACGTAATCTTGCCCCCATAGTTTCGAGATAACGTTGCTCATAAAGTGATAATTCAGGCAATCAAGGCCAACTTTGATAGTATAACCAATGAAAACTAATAGTATATTAACGAAGTGTCAATGAAACCAATTCTCTAGTACAACTATATTGTAATGCATGTATATTTTCTATCACTGCTTGATGCCACCTTTGATGAAAAGGCATTATATGTTATTTTTGGAATGAAAATGGAAGATAAGGTTAAAACATAGACATAGTAGGGTGAAAGTAGACAATGATAACCCATAAAATTATATAGGATGAGATTTACGAGCAAAAGAGTGCCTCCTTTTTTAAAAGCAATATGTTCTAAGTGAGCAGGAGGCATGGTCATGATTGGTAATGGCATTGGAGTAGGAGGTGAGTTGTCTATCTTCTTTAGTTTGAACAAGAATACAACATCAAGAGCGATGATGATCAGGTAGACAATTAGAGGCCAACGCATGTTTAGGTTCAGAGGAGGCCTAAGCAGGGAGCCAAAAGTTTATAAAAAATGACATCAGGCTCAACATGATACAAACAATAATTGTAGTTTCTCATTGAGAGGTAACATATGCTAAAGTAAAGCAACAATTAGTGTCTGAAGAATAATGTGCTTATCCTTTCTAATGTTGATAGTTGACTTGCATATCCTTTCTAATGTTGATAGTTGCCGTAAAGCGATTGTTTATTTTTTTTTGGAGCTAGATTATGTACAAAATAGTACAACAAGGATGCAAAATAGAAGAAAATTTAAAGGTTGGCAATCATAATTAAGCAATGATTTTGCATTTAATCTTCTCATTTTACTAAGCTTGAAAATATGAAAATCAATGAAGGATGTCATCCGAAGACTTGAATTTTTTGTATGTATAAATTTAGAACTCTTGTATTGTCATTACATAAAATTTGAACAAGAACACTAAATTGTGCTTGAATACAACGTAGAATTGTTGAAAGATAAAGGACAAGTCAAATTAGTTATCACATAGAATAACGATGTGCCATGATAATATTAATAAATATAACGAAATAACTAAAATCGAGATTAGTGGACAATACTAGGGCCCCCAATGTCAGCGTATAAGTTAGAAGGAGATTCTTAATTGTGATTGGAAGTTCGAACATGTTTGTTTGCTTGAACTTGACTTTAGCCTAAGGATGGTAAGTAATTCAGTGATGCGAAGGTGGAAAGATGTGGAACCATCTTTTGAAGTTTGGGAATGTTTGAATGGTCCAAAAAAATATAT
This sequence comes from Phalaenopsis hybrid cultivar, assembly GCA_002079205.1. NCBI lineage: Eukaryota > Viridiplantae > Streptophyta > Magnoliopsida > Asparagales > Orchidaceae > Phalaenopsis > Phalaenopsis hybrid cultivar. The sequence goes on from JXCR01090502.1 coordinate 142,783, forward strand.
TGACACATGCCACTAATTATGTAGGCACAATAAGATGATATAAGTTATCAATAAAGTTAGCCAAAAAAAAATTATGTTAGATGTCAAGTTTTTAATAGAAATCAAGTTTAGAATTTGTTCAAATACTTGAAGAACTCAACAGTCGAGCATGAAAGTATGTAGCTTGATCAGAGCCTTTAGGAATTTTTGTCGTTGTCTGGAAGCTAGGGTGATGATGCTGAGAGACAAATGGTTGAATTGGTTTGGGTAATCAAGGAAACTGGTGAAGGAATTAATTGGTTGTTTAATACTTGTAAAGATTCAACAATCTTTATCTAGACAAGTAAATAGTTATAGGAATCTAAGGGCATTAATATATAAGTAGAGCAGGTATGGACAACTATAGCAGCATGGTGGAAGGCCACGTGGAACATAAAAACTATTTCAAGGATGTATAATGCAATTACAATGCGTTTATTATAGGCAAGGCATTTTTCAAGTAATAACACATGATGCACAAAATAACTTTTGTAATTCGATTCATAAGAACTTTGATGGGTGACAAGATGTTTGTGTTGTGGATGAGACCGAAGATGGGCCATGCAAGTGCTAGTCTCTCGCTGAGCTTGCGAGTAGGCTCATTTTGAATTGTGTTTGCTAACCTGTGGTTCGGGTGAAGTTCAATTAAGTTTTGATTATGGCTCGATTGAAAGTCATGTTAGCTTGAGTAAAGTTCATGAACTAAATATAATATTTTAAATAATCATTATCATTATCATTATCTATGTGAGTTTATTTGAAATGTCTTTATGAAGATGAATTTTAATTTGTATTACTTATAAATGCGCAAGAGCTTATAAATATGCCATTTCATATGCTAAACAATTTGGAATAAATATATATGTATCAACATAAATTAAATCCACGAGCTGTCTAGATAAGCATGAAATTTTTAATTTTCTTAAAGTTGAAAATCCTATTAAAATTATGCATATTTGAACACCAATTAGAATCCAATAAAGCTTTTTTTCATTCAATATTTTTAAATTTTAGATAACGAGAATTAAATTTTATCATTTTTCATATCAAATATCTCTTATTTAAATGTCAAGCTTGTTGATGTTCTAAAATCATTAGGAGATGAACTTTGATTTTAACTATATGTATATTATTGTTAACTAAATTTTTTTGGTCTGTCTTAATTGATGGTTTTGAGTTTAGCCATGAAATTTTGATGCAGTTTATATGAGTTAATGTAACAAAATTTGCTTGAAATAGAGAAAAAATGAGTCAAGTGAGCATAGTTTGTTGTCATAACAAAATAAAAATTTTCTTACACAGTTTAATATTGAGCATACAACTCGAGGATCACCTCCTTTTTTATAAAATGTCTATTGATGATGATGTTATAAGGGCACATAGTTTAAGGACAAATTTGTCTTTTGTACGTGTAAGGGCAATTTAGTATTTATTATTATTATTGTTGGGTATAAATAGGCTTGTTATGTCTAGGGTTAGGCAGATGCATGAAATTGAGTTGTGAGTCTTAGATCTAGGATTTGGGAGAGATTTTCTATCTCTCGAATTGTAGGAATTGGGAGAGATCGCCTACCTCTCGAATTGTAGGTGTTTATCTTCGTGTTCTTGTTGAGTTGTTTGGAATATTACAATAAAATTCGTGTTTGCCCTAGTTTATATGGAAACACATTTTGATTTTGACGTCGGATTATTTCAAATTGGTATCAGAGTTTAAAAGTTTCGGAATTGGATTGACAAAAGAGAGGATCAAGGGACGTGCGACTTACCTGACAACGACTTCAGCGTATAGAGCTTGTTGATCCGTCTTTGCGTACAGGCGCGGGCAAGGCGACGAAGGGATGGCGACTTACTGAGACCTGACGCTTCATCTGCTACGCACGGGGAAGGCTTTGAAGTGATGATCCCCACAATTTAAATCGTCGTACAGAGACCCGATAGAGTCGCGATCAAAGCTAACTGAGAAGGCAGCGCTAGGATTGCAGAAGGACAGAGTTCACTAGGAAGGAGATGACACAAAGTGATCATCCCGTGGGAAAGGATCGCGTTTTTTATTTGCGTCTTCGTGATTGCAGCACCCGGCTTCGATGAGAAGGAAAACAACTAATTATGCGAATCAAGGTTTTGTAGGGTGCTGACAGCAGGCAGTGTGCCTCGTGAGATACAATCAGTGATTCACGTTGCTGGTAAGCAACAACGGGAACACAACATACAGAATGACCAAGCCCCTCATTTTTTGAAAGCGTGAACTCAAAAATTCCGGAACTTTTAGTGGTTTGATTTGGAACACATTTTCTTTATATTCCTTTGTTGGATCACAGTTTTGCAGCACTGAACATTGAGATTTAACTATTTGGAGATCATCTTTCGTCTTTTGTGATCGAAAATTTTTCTAAGAAAAATAACAGTGAAGAAAGCAGATGATATGGAGAAGAAATTGGAGGAAGAGACGAGTCAAATAAAATTTGGGATGGAAGAAAGGTTCGCCACCATAGAGAAGTGGTTCTCATCTATGAAAAACTGACTGGAGGATCGATTTGAGAGTATGGGAGAAATTGGAGAGTTGCTAAAGAGACTTATTGAGATGCATTCCAAGAACTCATTGACAGCTGAATTTCCAAACGCTAACCTATGTTGCATGGACACAAAT
>JXCR01090502.1:156644-175033 GCA_002079205.1 Phalaenopsis hybrid cultivar
AATAAATAAAAGAGAAGAATTAATAACATTAACTTTCAAAAATTTAGATGCTCATAGATATATCTTCAACTTATGAAATACAAAATGCAAGCATAAGAACATCTATTATCTTGTATTACATTAAAATTTAACTCCGTTGTCGGTGAGAAGATAAAAAGAACGACACTGACTAGCGAGCCAATAGTAGTGAAGCTGAAGTAGCAAAGCCCTAGTGAGGCTCTCACTGGCGAAATCGCGAAGCTGAAGCAAACCAAAGGAAGGAGGAAGAATCGAGGAAGACGGCTGTCGGCGGGATCTTGGACTTGTAAAGCCGAAACAATAAAAAATAAAAGATAAAACCTAATAAGTATTAGGTAATAACTAGTAACTAATAGGTAATAAGTAATAAATTAATAAATGAGAGGTATCTACCTTAAATTTTAGGGTGTTTACATACACACCATCGAATTCTTATGTATTTATATATTTTACACCTAAAAGTTGATTTTTATATTTATGCCACCCAAATATTTTATATCAAATCTAAATATTTAAATTAAATCAAATGAAATATTTCATTTTAATTTTTATACACATATGTAAGATGGCATATATGAAAAAATTAAAATTTTGATNTTTTTTATATTTATGCCACCCAAATATTTTATATCAAATCTAAATATTTAAATTAAATTAAATGAAATATTTCATTTTAATTTTTATACACATATGTAAGATGGCATATATGAAAAAATTAAAATTTTGATGTTAGATATGTGAGTACATAAGAATTGAGTGGTATGTATGCAAATCATTCCTAAATATTTCATTTTTTTAATTTTAATCTTAAATATATTTTAAGAATTTTTGTTATTCATTAATTTGGACACGCCTGTCCGACACACGTGTCCCCCATTTTTTTAATATTATTTAATTTAGACACTTCTATGCTGTTTGATATGTGTCTGAGCCATGCCGAAGCCGTGCCAGTGTCTGACCTTGCACAACTCTGTAATTAGGAGTTTCTGTGCAACATAGACTCTAACCAATGGTTGACTGGAGAATCTGNGTGCTGTTTGATATGTGTCTGAGCCATGCCGAAGCCGTGCCAGTGTCTCACCTTGCACAACTCTGTAATTAGGAGTTTCTGTGCAACATAGACTCTAACCAATGGTTGACTGGAGAATCTGTAGCAAGATCGAAAGGAAAAAAGATCAAATGTGAGGAATATGAGGAGGAAAACATTCACCATCACGAACCTCCTCTCAGAACTCTGATTAGGGGTGGGTTAGAGATTTCTGGTGTAGACGGTTGGGCTGAAACATGGAGAAGGGATTATATTATAGGTATGTAAGAGCATGAAGAAGAAGGGAGGGGATATGACTACGGTTGAAGGAATGAGTTTTACCCTCGATANTGTCCTCTCAGAACTCTGATTAGGGGTGGGTTAGAGATTTCTGGTGTAGGCGGTTGGGCTGAAACATGGAGAAGGGATTATATTAGAGGTATGTAAGAGCATGAAGAAGAAGGGAGGGGATATGACTACGGTTGAAGGAATGAGTTTTACCCTCGATACATGGGGGGAAACAACGGAGGAAGAGGAAGAGGAAGTTGGGGCGAAGATGTTAGAGTTAAGAAGTTGAAGATGCCGATCTTCGAGGGGGAAGTCACACATGTGTTGGTGTATCAGACAGAACGATACTCGTAGTGAATGAGTTAGATGGGGAGGAGAAACTCATGGACCTTAGCTTGGTGTTAGTGGAGGGAGACTACATACCCGATTTGTTTGTGGGATGAATTTAAAGATTATTTGTTGGAACGTTTCTGCGCCTTTCAGAAAGGAAACCTACATAAGCAATTATATGTCTTGACTTAGGAGGAACTGTCATGGAATATAGAAAGNCGTCTTTCAGAAAGGAAACCTACATAAGCAATTATATGTCTTGACTTAGGAGGAACTGTCATGGAATATAGAAAGAGATTTGAACTATTGTTGGGACGACTGTGGGGGATTTCTGAATCAGGATGAAGAGGAATTTTATGAAGGGCTTAAAGACCGACATGCGGGCAACATTCTGACCATTAAGACCGCGGGGATTAAGAGAGATGATGGAGCTAGCCCAGATGGTGGAAGATAAGAACCAAATTAAGAATGTCAGCAGGAGCAACATAGATGGAGCATCGTACAAAACTGTTGCAATTATGACGATGCCAAAATTTCAGACAGTGGAAGTTCAGAGGGAGGCTACACGAGAGACGAATAATGGACCACAACCAGGAGTAACACTCAAGCGCATTACAGAGACAAATTCGGGAGAAGCGAGCTAAGGGGTTATGTTTTCGGTATGATGATAAATTTACCCTATGACACTGTTGCAATGATCAAAGATTTCAAGTTCTCATAGTGCAAGATGAGGAAACAAAAAATAAAGAAATAGAGACTGCTGTGGTGGAGAGGAGGAACACTCCCATTTTTTCCTACCTTGAGGACAAGGTGTCTTTTGGGGCGAGGGGGAGTATTGTTACGAGGGCGCCCAACCTAAGGGCAAATTTGTCTTTCGTATGTCTAAGGATAATTTAGTTTATTATTATTATTATTATTATTATTGGGTATAAATAAACTTGTTATGTCTAGGGTTAGATGGATGCATGAAATTGAGTTGTGAGTCTTAGATCTAGGGTTCGAGAGAGATTTCCTACCTCTCAAATTGTAGGAATTGGGAAGAGATCGCCTACCTCTCGAATTGTAGGTGCTTTTCTTTGTGTTTTTTTTTTGAGTTGTTTGGATTATTTGCTCTAGTTTCTGTGTAAATACGTTTAGATTTGACGTTGGGTCGTATTAGATGACAAGAACAGTCGGATAGACTTTCAAACCTTTTTGGTATTCTGTTAGGGCTTCTATATTTTTATCCCCATTTTGATTTCTAAACTCTTGATTGTAATTGATTTTGGAGGATGATAAAATTGAAAAAAAAAAAAAAAATCTGCATCTCTTGTAAATCTTCCCAACGAGGTATATCTTTTCCTTCCAAGATACTATTTGCATGAAATGCAAAAAAAGCTACGTTAAATTCTTGTAGTTATTCAATGCACATGTTTTTCCTGCCACTTGCTGCAGAATTTAAATGAGGTTTTGAAAAAAAAGGAAGGCTGATGGCTTTAACACGTCAATGGGCTTGACAGTGACATATCTGTCATTGGATATAATAAATGATGAATTGAATTCTATAATTTGAAATTGAAATAAATTAAATGGTAAAAGCTATAGTTGATTCCGAAACGTGTTCAATTGTGCACAACTTTAACAAGGTTTATGAATCGGAATTGCTAGGTCACAGACATAATGCAGAACATTAATTTATGATTAATTTGTAGCTGGCTTGACAATTGCTCGAATTTTATTCTACTCAAAATCAAATTGTCCTGACTTTAAGATGTTTTGTTTAAAATAAGCTTGAATCTATTTGGAATCAATCAGGTATCTGATATAAAAAATTTATGCATGATTAAAAACATGCATATGCGATGGTATATGTATTCCTAATTACATAATAAATAAAATGGTGTTTGCACACATATTTGCACATTTATAATTTACTCAATAGGATACGATGGTGAAAAAGGATTCATGTAACCGACCACACTGAGTGTGATAAAAGCTTGTTGTTGCTCTACATTTTCATAAATAAAACTTTAATAAAGCTATACGGATTATAATGATGATTGCTAATTAAAAGGTATTATATTTTGTTTATAATTTTACTCAAATTAATACAAAGCTCACACCAAAATGAACACAGAATTGGCTAGTTGAAATTGAAATGTATAATTTTGGCTTGCTTGAATTTGACCCTCAACGCCCCGATACAACCACCTGTCTAAATGAAGGAAGGCATAATGGGTGATTTGTTCCCTATTATATTGTTTTGAGATTCATGATCTATAATTATTTTGTGTACCGCATGTAATCTTAAATTATTGCTTTATGAACAAGAACCTTGGTTATGCTAACCTTCTCATCTTCCTCATCTATGTGCTCTCTCTTCACAAATGTGGGATGCCAAAATAGAGGAGTATATGGAAGGACATTTAATAATAAATGCTCATGATCTTGAAAAGAGCAGTAGACTTGCAAACACATCTTCCATGGAAGGAATGGTAGGGCTGTCCATCCATAATTACTGATGGATGGAGTTCAAAACGTCTAAGGTAAAATTGTGCAAGTGTTGTAAAAAGTTTGCCTCTTTAGTGCTCTTGTTTTGCTGCATCAATGGTGATTGGCATGCAATGCCTTAGCCTTTCTCTACAAAAAAGCACCACATGTCTTATCAGCTGTCATTTTTCTACAACTGAGCATTGATTTTCTTTTAAGATAATTTAGTGTCATAAAAGATAGCAGCTAGCCCTATAATTGAATGATTTTTATAACCAAGATAGAAGCTAGCCCTTCAAGATGTTCCTCTTCCAATAATTTTTGTTGGTATGAAATATATATAAATATTAGTAATGGAGGAAAAAGTACATATACTCTAAAAAACTATTTCTTTAGAGAAATTATTAAGAGAGTTTTCAAACTACTCGTGAAAGATCTAATCTAACTAGATGAACATATTACTGCATTCACCATCTTTGTAGGAAGTGAACTTATATAATCATTTAGAACTCACCCACCTGTACTAAATACAAATTTTGAAACAGTTGTTGTTATTGGAATTAACAATATATCGTTTTACCATTTTGGATAAGCAATAATACTTGAGAGTATTCAACTTCTACACTCAAAAATATCAAATTATTCATTACTAGACAAAAATACACCATTCTCAAGATAGACTTATAAATCTGACTTTGAAGGTTGAATTGAACCAATTAAAACAACAAAATTAGTAAATGCAAACATACAATCAAAATTTTGTGGATTAATAAATCACTTGATAACCCTGAAGATACATTGTCACTTGTAGAACCGGCTTTGTTAATATCTCTCACTTAATTATTTTAGAGTTCCCGCATAACATCTTAAACCTATTAGATTCTTAAGTCTAATTCAACAAATTTGTATATCCTGACAATACTAAAATGTATAAATTTTATTTTCAATCGCTGATCCAAAACAACTACAACAGACATAAAAAAAATTGCACTCACCACAATATTTATCAGATTTACTTCTCATGGCTATAGCCATGTTCCTGCCATACTCATTGGATGAAATCGACTCATCCAACAACAATTTCTTTATATGCATAACAATAGTTAAAAAAATATTTGAGATTGGTAGGAAGAACCAAAAATTATTTTTGTCACACATTTAAAAACAAGAAATTTTCTGACTTTCTCATACTTCTTCCACTCTAGATCTGATGAAAACCAATTGAAATTATTATTTCGATCTGTATAGTGAGTTAACACATTCTGAAAAACAAGAACATATTCAAACATTAAGTATGTTGAATTTCACCTTGTAGGTACATCAATGCACAAACCCTTTGATGTTGATATTCTTAATTATTTATATATCTCAACAAACTTATGCAACATCGCTGGTGACTTCTTGAAATATTTAACACTTTTTAATATTATGAATGATGTCACGTATCTATTTCAAACTGACTTACAACATAATATTTAATATGTGAGAACAACAAAGAATATGAAAGAAATTCTCCTTAAAATACAATTTCTCTCTTACCATAAAATTTGATTTAAGCAAGCTAACGAAAACAACATTATTACTAGTCTTATGTAAAGTGATAGTAAAAACTTTATTTCGTATCTTCAAATCTAACAAACAATCACATATATCATCACAAATGAATGTACTGATATGAGGTGGATTCAATTCAATGAAATTAATGATTCATTGAATTTTTATTGATTAATATAATGAGCAACTAGACACATATATCCGATTGTTTGATTGAAGAAACAATCAGAAGTTAATGAAAGCCTGTGAACATTCCTAAATTGTTTTCTCAAAATTTCTTTTTCAAACTCACAAATCTTCATAAAATCATTTTTTATTGTGTTTCTTGAAAATTTTTCATAATTTGAATTTAAAACTTTAATAAAATGTTAAACCATGTATGTTCAACAATATGGAATGGATACTCATGCACTATAATTATTTTAGAAATTATCCCTTATGTTAATTATAGCTATTTGGATCGTGAAACTTTGAGATCTCAACATCTGCATCAACATCAAGTGACATGAAATTAAAAAAATTGTCTTTTTTTAGAAAGATCAACTGCTTGCTTACTCGTAAATTTTATTTGTCCACATTTTCTCATATGTCATAGTAGTTGAGAAGTAATTCACGTTTTAGATTTGTGAAATTTTGTTCGACAACATATGCATTGTCAAAAATGAGTTGGGACTCTCTCATCAGGAAATGTTGCCTCCACAAAATGCCCTCACATTGTTGACTTTTTCTTCCTACCTTTCTTAGCAAGGAAGTCTTCATTGCTATTATCAATGACAACTTCTGGTTCTGTATTTTGTGAATTAAAATTCATATTTTTATTGATATTTTGAAATTTTGCTAGCAACTTATTGCTGGATGATTCAGATTATGAAAGATCTAATATGGACATGTTTGCACATTATATGAAATAAAAAATGATATTCATGGAATTATGAGCAAGATTCTAAATAATAATCATAATAGTATTCATGCTGACAAATATTTAGTTCTAAAGACCGTTGTATAGGATTACTAAGGTATTCAAAGACTTATTCACNACTATTTGGATCGTGAAACATTGAGATCTCAACATCTGCATCAACATCAAGTGACATGAAATTAAAAAAATTGTCTTTTTTTAGAAAGATCAACTGCTTGCTTACTCGTAAATTTTATTTGTCCACATTTTCTCATATGTCATAGTAGTTGAGAAGTAATTCACGTTTTAGATTTGTGAAATTTTGTTCGACAACATATGCATTGTCAAAAACGAGTTGGGACCCTCTCATCAGGAAATGTCGCCTCCACAAAATGCCCTCACACTGTTGACTTTTTCTTCCTACCTTTCTTAGCAAGGAAGTCTTCATTGCTATTATCAATGACAACTTCTGGTTCTGTATTTTGTGAATTAAAATTCATATTTTTATTGATATTTTAAAATTTTGCTAGCAACTTATTGCTGGATGATTCAGATTGTGAAAGATCTAATATGGACATGGTTGCACATTATATGAAATAAAAAATGATATTCATGGAAATATGAGCAAGATTCTAAATAATAATCATAATAGCATTCATGCTGACAAATATTTAGTTCTAAAGACCGTTGTATAGGATTACTAAGGTATTCAAAGACGTATTCACACAAATACAGAAAGAATAGCTGTTGAAGCTTTTTATTTCAAAAGAAGAGCTAAAGCAAGAGGTATGACCAACAATCTTTTGTAGCAATAGTCATAGCAATTTAAGTGGAGCTTTAGCTCTATGATGATTGATGAGATAAAGATCTTGTATGTTGATATATGTGGCGTTTTAACTTCAATAGTCAGCAATTTAAGTGGAGCTCTTGCTTCTAAATAACAATCTTATAAGGATCTCGTTTTGTCCCATTCAATCATTCAACAACGGCTAACTGGTTTTAAAAATTTAATGTCATCCACTTTTGTTATCAAGGGAAGAAAAAATGAGAGATGGAAATGATAGTATTTAAGGTTATTTTCAAGAGAAATTTATTGACTCATATTCTAATATTCTTAATAAATTAAACAAGCGTGCCAAAAGACAAATGATAGCTCTTTCCTGCACTTTACCGTTACCTCCACATATCACATGCATAACTCAGACTTTATGCAGAAAAAAAAACTCAATGCTGAAAATTGATGATTAGATAATACCTTAGCCGCTGTAAAACTCATTTGAAATGATCTCATTTTAAAATCGCATTTGATAAACATTAATGCAGAGATTAAATTCATTACCCGCTGCTATAAAACTCCAAAATCATAATAGATAAACAATAATGCATATAATAAAACTCATTTTGAAAGGTTCTTATCAAATATTTCAAGCCGCTGTAACTGTAAGATAATTAGAGAAACATGATATAAGAAAATAAAGCTCATTTTGAAAAGGTTCTCGCTAAAGCTCGACTCGTTTACATTAAAAACAAGCAAGAATATCGACTCGAAGCCATAAAAAATTAGAATCGTAGTACTGTTTTGACAACCGAATCACATGTAACAACACAACAAACCCTTCCAAAACTCTTATTTGAGCTCTCAAAGCCCTAAAAAATAGAAGTAGAGGCAATGCCGACTAGTAACATTTCACTATCAAAACCTAGATTTCAATAAAAAAAATCTCAATAGATCTAAAATAAATCTAAGAAAATTTAAGCTAAGAAGCAAACCTGAGGATAAATATGAAACATTAGAGACTCAGAAAAAATACTCAAAGATAACACCTCGACAGCCTTCCAAGCAAGAATAGAGTAGTCGGGCCAACTTTGAAGACAAATAGAAGCAGGGATTGAACGCAAACCAAACAAGAATATCGAGCGACAACCTCTTAAACTTGGCGGTTTTGAGAGAAGGAAAGAATAGATGCGGTCGAAGTTTTCTCTAGGTCTTTCGAGAGGATTAGAGGAGAGGGGAAAGGGAATTGAACGCGTTTCGCGATTTAGGGTCAAGAGATAGATGTAAAGTATTTATATTATAAATTTAGTAGTATAATATATATTATATAAAAATATAATTCTTATAAGTTATAAGTTATATAAGTACATAACTATTACTAACATATTATTATTATTAATTTATTATATATTATATGATTTGACTTTTTAAAGTAGGATTTAAATTTTTTTAAAATATGATAATTTTTTTGTTTAAAAGAACTTAATTAACTATAATTTATAAAATTTAATTTCATGAATATATATTCGAGCTGAACACGAGCAACACATGTGCGACAAGCTAAATGGATGGCCCTAGTTGGGAGAGTGTACGTAGATGGCTGGTAGGCTGGTTAGTAGTTTCGGGAGGCTGGAAAGCAAGTCTGGGTTGCTGGACAACAGATTTGGGTGGCTGGACAATCAGTTTGGGAGGCGGGACAGCAGGCTGGAAGGCTGTAGAGGGGATTGCAGGGCAACTGGCAAGGAAGGGACTGGCTGGACATCAATGTTCTGCTGCATAGAAGGGGTGTTTGGGTGTTGGGATGAAGTCTGGGATATGTAGGAGTTGTAGGTGGGAGATCGAAAGACGGGAGAACAAGTTCGGGAGGGGCTGGGCAGCAGGTTGTGGCCACATGGATGGTAGTTGCTGGAAGCGATGTTAGGGGGGGCTATGGAAGTATAATTGTCTCGTAGGGTTGAGCTACAATCAAAGCACCACCCAGACCATTGGAGACAGTCACCACCACAGACGAGTTACAACCGGAGAATATTCTCATTGTAGGGGAAGAACGCCTCAAAGGCGAAACTCAGAATCCTCCACTCATTCCAAACTTTTGCTGCCTTCAACGGACAACATCTATAAATGAGATGGACAATGAAATACTAGGCAAGTAGAAGAATAGACAAGGAATAAAGGAGTGATTGGAAGGGAAAGAATTTGAAATCAGGATAAATGTGGAAGGTTGTAGAAAAGGTAGGCAATGAATAGGGAGAGAATAGGTGGGAATCTAAAAATGAAAGAAAGATAATAAGAAAGAGATATTTTCGTGGTTACTGTAGTTTCAACAGTAACGCGTTCGAGGTACTGCAACAGCTATAGTACTGTGTGTATCGTACACTTTTGAGTTAATCTCTCGGGTTTGGGGAGATTCGATTTTATCTGTCGAAGTTTTTAGGGCAAACAAATTTGGTTAGGATGGCTTGTATAGGAGCGGATGCTAGGAAACCCTAAGATAGGACTAGGGTTGGGCTAACTCTGATACCAAATGATACCGGAGGAAACTTAAAACACCATGAAAAAAAAAAACACAATTATTATACTGAATTCACAAGGGTGCAAACGAGACACTTGCGAACATGAAATAAATGACAATGCATGTAAACAAAATAAACAACAATAATTAGTCTCGGGCTAGGAATGGAAGAGAAGTTCCAAGGGCGTTGGTGGTGTCAGCACGGTGGCGAGTGGGAAAGGCGGAAGTGTTGAAGGCGGTAGGGGAGGTTGGATGGTTGGGAGAGTGTAGGTAGATGGCTGGTAGGCTGGTTAGCATGTTCTGGGCGGCTGGACAACAGATTTAGGCGACCGGACAACAGATTTAGGCGACCGGACAATCGGTTTGGGAGGCGGGACAACAGGCTGGTAGGCTGTAGAGGGGGCGGCATGGTAGCTGATAAAGAAGGGATTGGTTGGACAGCAATGATCTATTGCTGAGAAGGGGCGATTGGGTGCTGAGATGAAGTTTGGGAGATGTGGGAGCTGCAGGTGGGCAACTGGAAGATGGGACAACAAGTTCGGGATGGGTTGGGTAGCAGGTTGTGGTTGCAGAGATGGATGACAGTTGCTGGAAGTCGGAGGGGGCTGTGGAAGGATAAATGTCTCGTTATGGTCGAACTACAACTGGAGCACCACCTGGACCCTTGGAGATGATCACCACCTCAGACGATTTACATCTGGAGCACCTTCTCGTCGTTGGGTACAACCCCTCGTAGGGCTAGAACGCCTTAAAGATAAAACTTAGAGTTCTCCATTCATCAAAAACCTCTCTGCCTTCAACAAATAATATCTATAAATAATGGGGAAAAAGAAATACTAGGCAAGTAGGATAATAGGTAATGAGTAAAGGAGGGGTGATGGGAAAGGAAAGAATTTGAAATTATGATAGAAGTGGAAGGCGGTAGAAAAAGTAGTCAATGAATAGAGAGAGAATATGTGGGAATCTAAAAAGGAAAGAAGGATAATAGGAAGGAGATATTTCCGCAGTTATTGTATTTGCTACAGTAACACGTCCGTGGTGCTATAGCCGCTACAGTACCACACGTCTCGGTACGCTCTTGCATCAACAACTCAATAGAAGGTAACCTAGACAAATAGTTTGAGCAAGTCATGTTCTCTATAGTCATGACCTAGATTTTGAAGAATAAAAAACGACATCTAAATTTGCTATGTGCGGAAGGATGATTGCCTCAAGAAGCTCACACAAGATCTTAAGAAGCTATTTTAATGTAGAGAGAAATGAATAAAGGTTGGAAAAAGAGATTGGATTTGAATTCATGTTGAATAGGAGGCTAGCGCTTGAATGCGTGTGTTTGCTGGCTTAAAGATGAGATATTTGGTTTCTACAACCACATATTGAAGGACTCATAAAAATGTCTAAAATTAACGAGTATCTGGAAGTAGCAATCATGTAAGAGAAGCAGAGTATAATGATAATGATAATAGTGTTTGAAAGAGAGAGGGCATGTGTTTCAGTCTTTAGAGTGAGTTAGGGTTTTCTTTTTTGATTTATTTACATAAAAAAAAAAAATGAGAGGAAAAGCCTATATATTTTATTGACCGACGTATGAAAGATAAATTATTTACTAACACTTAATGACATTTAAAAATAATAAATATAACTAAAAATAGTATTTTTTCATTCCAACAAAGATAATAAATACCATTTACAACTCCAACGATAAGAGAACGTACACAATAGTTAAAATGGAACAAGGGGTGAGGATGTTTAAGAAAATCAGGTATCACTAGGTATTACAAGTTGGTCAAGGTCCTTTATTTAAAAAAAAAAAAAATTTTAATACAAATTTTAGGAGTTTTAAGAAAAAAATATTTGCTCATATTTTTTTGATAATATTTCTATTTTAGCTTTCATAATTTGATTTTCCTTTTTTTAAATAGTTGCTGGTTGCAGTTCATAAAATTCTAAAAAATTGATTATATTATCTAAAAAAATCTATAATTTGGCAAACAAAAAGGCATTTGCAAGTGATATTTTTTNTGAATTGAACCAATTGAAACAACAAAATTAGTAAATGCAAACATACAATCAAAATTTTGTGGATTAATAAACCACTTAATAACCCTGAAGATACATTGTCACTTGTAGAACCGGCGTTGTTAATATCGCTCACATAATTATTTTAGAGTTCCCACATAACATCTTAAACCTATTAGATTTTTGAGTCTAATTCAACAAATTTGTATATCCTGACAATACTAAAATGTATAAATTTTATTTTCAATCGCTGATCCAAAACAACTGCAACAGACATAAAAAAATTGCACTCACCACAATATTTATCAGATTTACTTCTCATGGCTATAACCATGTTCCTGCCATACTCATTGGATGAAATCGACTCATCCAACAACAATTTCTTTATATGCATAACAATAGTTAAAAAAATATTTGAGATTGGTAGGAAGAACCAAAAATTATTTTTGTCACACATTTAAAAACAAGAAATTTTCTGACTTTCTCATACTTCTTCCACTCTAGATCTGATGAAAACCAATTGAAATTATTATCTCGATCTGCATAGTGAGTTAACACATTCTGAAAAACAAGAACAGATTCAAACATTAAGTATGTTGAATTCCACCTTGTAGGTACATCAATGCACAAACCCTTTGATGTTGATATTCTTAATTGTTTATATATCTCAACAAACTTATGCAACCTCGCTGGTGACTTCTTGAAATATTTAACACTTTTTAATATTATGAATGATGTCACGTATCTATTTCAAACTGACTTACAACATAATATTTAATATGTGAGAACAACAAAGAATATGAAAGAAATTCTCCTTAAAATACAATTTCTCTCTTACCATAAAATTTGATTTAAGCAAGCTAACGAAAACAACATTATTACTAGTCTTATGTAAAGTGATAGTAGAAACTTTATTTCGTATCTTCAAATCTAACAAGCAATCACATATATCATCACAAATGAATGTACCGATATGAGGTGGATTCAATTCAATGAAATTAATGATTCATTGAATTTTTATTGATTAATATAATGAGCAGTTAGACACATGTATCCGATTGTTTGATTGGAAGAAACAATCAGAAGTTAATGAAAGCCTGTGAATATTCCTAAATTGTTTTCTCAAAATTTCTTTTTCAAACTCACAAATCTTCATAAAATCATTTTTTATTGTGTTTCTTGAAAATTTTTCATAATTTGAATTTAAAACTTTAATAAAATGTTAAACCATGTATGTTCAACAATATGGAATGGATACTCATGCACTATAATTATTTTAGAAATTATCCCTTATGTTAATTATAGCTATTTGGATCGTGAAACTTTGAGATCTCAACATCTGCATCAACATCAAGTGACATGAAATTAAAAAAATTGTCTTTTTTTAGAAAGATCAACTGCTTGCTTACTCGTAATTTTTATTTGTCCACATTTTCTCATATGTCATAGTAGTTGAGAAGTAATTCACGTTTTAGATTTGTGAAATTTTGTTCGACAACATATGCATTGTCAAAAATGAGTTGGGACTCTCTCATCAGGAAATGTTGCCTCCACAAAATGCCCTCACATTGTTGACTTTTTCTTCCTACCTTTCTTAGCAAGGAAGTCTTCATTGCTATTATCAATGACAACTTCTGGTTCTGTATTTTGTGAATTAAAATTCATATTTTTATTGATATTTTGAAATTTTGCTAGCAACTTATTGCTGGATGATTCAGATTATGAAAGATCTAATATGGACATGTTTGCACATTATATGAAATAAAAAATGATATTCATGGAATTATGAGCAAGATTCTAAATAATAATCATAATAGTATTCATGCTGACAAATATTTAGTTCTAAAGACCGTTGTATAGGATTACTAAGGTATTCAAAGACTTATTCACACAAATACAGAAAGAATAGCTGTTGAAGCTTTTTATTTCAAAAGAAGAGCTAAAGCAAGAGGTATGACCAACAATCTTTTGTAGCAATAGTCATAGCAATTTAAGTGGAGCTTTAGCTCTATGATGATTGATGAGATAAAGATCTTGTATGTTGATATATGTGGCGTTTTAACTTCAATAGTCAGCAATTTAAGTGGAGCTCTTGCTTCTAAATAACAATCTTATAAGGATCTCGTTTTGTCCCATTCAATCATTCAACAACGGCTAACTGGTTTTAAAAATTTAATGTCATCCACTTTTGTTATCAAGGGAAGAAAAAATGAGAGATGGAAATGATAGTATTTAAGGTTATTTTCAAGAGAAATTTATTGACTCATATTCTAATATTCTTAATAAATTAAACAAGCGTGCCAAAAGACAAATGATAGCTCTTTCCTGCACTTTACCGTTACCTCCACATATCACATGCATAACTCAGACTTTATGCAGAAAAAAAAACTCAATGCTGAAAATTGATGATTAGATAATACCTTAGCCGCTGTAAAACTCATTTGAAATGATCTCATTTTAAAATCGCATTTGATAAACATTAATGCAGAGATTAAATTCATTACCCGCTGCTATAAAACTCCAAAATCATAATAGATAAACAATAATGCATATAATAAAACTCATTTTGAAAGGTTCTTATCAAATATTTCAAGCCGCTGTAACTGTAAGATAATTAGAGAAACATGATATAAGAAAATAAAGCTCATTTTGAAAAGGTTCTCGCTAAAGCTCGACTCGTTTACATTAAAAACAAGCAAGAATATCGACTCGAAGCCATAAAAAATTAGAATCGTAGTACTGTTTTGACAACCGAATCACATGTAACAACACAACAAACCCTTCCAAAACTCTTATTTGAGCTCTCAAAGCCCTAAAAAATAGAAGTAGAGGCAATGCCGACTAGTAACATTTCACTATCAAAACCTAGATTTCAATAAAAAAAATCTCAATAGATCTAAAATAAATCTAAGAAAATTTAAGCTAAGAAGCAAACCTGAGGATAAATATGAAACATTAGAGACTCAGAAAAAATACTCAAAGATAACACCTCGACAGCCTTCCAAGCAAGAATAGAGTAGTCGGGCCAACTTTGAAGACAAATAGAAGCAGGGATTGAACGCAAACCAAACAAGAATATCGAGCGACAACCTCTTAAACTTGGCGGTTTTGAGAGAAGGAAAGAATAGATGCGGTCGAAGTTTTCTCTAGGTCTTTCGAGAGGATTAGAGGAGAGGGGAAAGGGAATTGAACGCGTTTCGCGATTTAGGGTCAAGAGATAGATGTAAAGTATTTATATTATAAATTTAGTAGTATAATATGTATTATATAAAAATATAATTCTTATAAGTTATAAGTTATATAAGTATATAACTATTACTAACATATTATTATTATTAATTTATTATATATTATATGATTTGACTTTTTAAAGTAGGATTTAAATTTTTTTAAAATATGATAATTTTTTTGTTTAAAAGAACTTAATTAACTATAATTTATAAAATTTAATTTCATGAATATATATTCGAGCTGAACACGAGCAACACATGTGCGACAAGCTAAATGGATGGCCCTAGTTGGGAGAGTGTACGTAGATGGCTGGTAGGCTGGTTAGTAGTTTCGGGAGGCTGGAAAGCAAGTCTGGGTTGCTGGACAACAGATTTGGGTGGCTGGACAATCAGTTTGGGAGGCGGGACAGCAGGCTGGAAGGCTGTAGAGGGGATTGCAGGGCAACTGGCAAGGAAGGGACTGGCTGGACATCGATGTTCTGCTGCATAGAAGGGGTGTTTGGGTGTTGGGATGAAGTCTGGGATATGTAGGAGTTGTAGGTGGGAGATCGGAAGACGGGAGAACAAGTTCGGGAGGGGCTGGGCAGCAGGTTGTGGCCACATAGATGGATGGTAGTTGCTGGAAGCGATGTTAGAGGGGGCTATGGAAGTATAATTGTCTCGTAGGGTTGAGCTACAATCAAAGCACCACCCAGACCATTGGAGACAGTCACCACCGCAGACGAGTTACAACCGGAGCATATTCTCATTGTAGGGGAAGAACGCCTCAAAGACGAAACTCAGAATCCTCCACTCATCCAAAACTTTTGCTGCCTTCAACGGACAACATCTATAAATGAGATGGACAATGAAATACTAGGCAAGTAGAAGAATAGACAAGGAATAAAAGAGTGATTGGAAAGGAAAGAATTTGAAATCAGGATAAATGTGGAAGGTTGTAGAAAAGGTAGGCAATGAATAGGGAGAGAATAGGTGGGAATCTAAAAATGAAAGAAAGATAATAGGAAAGAGATATTTTCGTGGTTACTGTAGTTTCAACAGTAACGCGTTCGAGGTACTGCAACAGCTATAGTACTGTGTGTATCGTACACTTTTGAGTTAATCTCTCGGGTTTGGGGAGATTCGATTTTATCTGTCGAAGTTTTTAGGGCAAACAAATTTGGTTAGGATGGCTTGTATAGGAGCGGATGCTAGGAAACCCTAAGATAGGACTAGGGTTGGGCTAACTCTGATACCAAATGATACCGGAGGAAACTTAAAACACCATGGAAAAAAAAAACACAATTATTATACTGAATTCACAAGGGTGCAAACGAGACACTTGCGAACATGAAATAAATGACAATGCATGTAAACAAAATAAACAACAATAATTAGTCTCGGGCTAGGAATGGAAGAGAAGTTCCAAGGGCGTTGGTGGTGTCAGCACGGTGGCGAGTGGGAAAGGCGGAAGTGTTGAAGGCGGTAGGGGAGGTTGGATGGTTGGGAGAGTGTAGGTAGATGGCTGGTAGGCTGGTTAGCAAGTTCTGGGCGGCTGGACAATAGATCCAGGCGACCAGACAATAGACCTGGGCTGCTGGACAACAGATTTAGGCGACCGGACAACCGGTTTGGGAGGCGGGACAACAGGCTGGTAGGCTGTAGAGGGGGCGGCATGGTAGCTGATAAAGAAGGGATTGGTTGAACAGCAATGATCTATTGCTGAGAAGGGGCGATTGGGTGCTGAGATGAAGTTTGGGAGATGTGGGAGCTGCAGGTGGGCAACTGGAAGATGGGACAACAAGTTCGGGATGGGTTGGGTAGCAGGTTGTGGTTGCAGAGATGGATGACAGTTGCTGGAAGTCGGAGGGGGTTGTGGAAGGATAAATGTCTCGTTATGGTCGAACTACAACTGGAGCACCACCCGGACCCTTGGAGATGATCACCACCTCAGACGAGTTACATTTGGAGCACCTTCTCGTCGTTGGGTACAACCCCTCGTAGGGCTAGAACGCCTTAAAGATAAAACTTAGAGTTCTCCATTTATCAAAAACCTCTCTGCCTTCAACAAATAATATCTCTAAATAATGGGGAAAAAGAAATACTAGGCAAGTAGGATAATAGGTAATGAGTAAAGGAGGGGTGATGGGAAAGGAAAGAATTTGAAATTATGATAGAAGTGGAAGGTGGTAGAAAAAGTAGTCAATGAATAGAGAGAGAATATGTGGGAATCTAAAAAGGAAAGAAGGATAATAGGAAGGAGATATTCCCGCAGTTATTGTATTTGCTACAGTAACACGTCCGTGGTGCTATAGCCGCTACAATACCACACGTCTCGGTACGCTCTTGCATCAACAACTCAATAGAAGGTAACCTAGACAAATAGTTTGAGCGAGTCATGTTCTCTATAGTCATGACCTAGATTTTGAAGAATAAAAAACGACATCTAAATTTGCTATGTGCGGAAGGAAGATTGCCTCAAGAAGCTCACACAAGATCTTAAGAAGCTATTTTAATGTAGAGAGAAATGAATAAAGGTTGGAAAAAGAGATTGGATTTGAATTCATGTTGAATAGGAGGCTAGCGCTTGAATGCGTGTGTTTGCTGGCTTAAAGATGAGATATTTGGTTTCTACAACCACATATTGAAGGACTCATAAAAATGTCTAAAATTAACGAGTATCTGGAAGTAGCAATCATGTAAGAGAAGCAGAGTATAATGATAATGATAATAGTGTTTGAAAGAGAGAGGGCATGTGTTTCAGTCTTTAGAGTGAGTTAGGGTTTCCTTTTTTGATTTATTTACATAAAAAAATGAGAGGAAAAGCCTATATATTTTATTGACCGACATATGAAAGATAAATTATTTACTAACACTTAATGACATTTAAAAATAATAAATATAACTAAAAATAGTATTTTTTCATTCCAACAAAGATAATAAATACCATTTACAACTCCAACGATAAGAGAACGTACACAGTAGTTAAAATGGAACAAGGGGTGAGGATGTTTAAGAAAATCAGGTATCACGAGGTATTACAAGTTGGTCAAGGTCCTTTATTTAAAAAAAAAAAAACTTTTAATACAAATTTTAGGAGTTTTAAGAAAAAAATATTTGCTCATATTTTTTTGATAATATTTATATTTTAGCTTTCATAATTTGATTTTCTTTTTTTTAAATAGTTGCTGGTTGCAGTTCATAAAATTCTCAAAAATTGATTATATTATCTAAAAAAATCTATAATTTGGCAAACAAAAAGGCATTTGCAAGTGATATTTTTTTTCCCA
>JXCR01090520.1:17456-37198 GCA_002079205.1 Phalaenopsis hybrid cultivar
TATATATATATATATATATTATACAACTGGTGAGTAGTATTTCGAACCAAAACGAGCCGGACAGGCTTCTTAAAATGTCGAACACAAGCTTTTCAAGAACCACAAGCAGTTTTGACAGCCTTAATTTCGCCAAATTCTATCGTCGCTTTTTCGAGTAATTCCAAAGCGCCGGTTTTTGTTAGTACATATAACTGACAATTGCTTCGTTAGAAAAAAGCGATAGCTTCTACATCAGAAAAGTGTCGCAGTCTTCATTTTTTTTTTTACCCGGGCTCGCCCTCGGTTTGGTTTTCCTGATGAGTCGGTTTTGATAACCGACGAAAAAAAGGTCGAAAAAATGTCACGCAGCTCTTTTTCTTATGACTCAGGCAAGTCGTCGGTTCAATATCGATGATACGTCCGTAAATAAGTCCACCAACTAACCGTCAATTATGGTTACTAATATGCAAAAAGTAGCTGCTAAACCTTTGGTAAGCTGTAAGAAACCAGTAGCATCAGCAAAAAAAAAAAAAAATCCCACTTTCGCATTTATATTATCATACATGCAATCAGAACATTTAATTTACCATTCCAAACATTTAACGAACTAAAATAGCATTCAAAAAATAAATTATCCAATCAAATAGCCAAATAAACAAAATGCAATTAATCTAACATAAATACAACAATGTTCATAGAAAAAAAATTTTGTTCAACTTTACAACATAATCATTAAAAAAAATATTCCCACCAATGTTACCTTACCACGTTGCCTCATTTGTTGCGAGAATGAATCGAGTTTAACCTTCAGCTTGGCCTCTTTTTCTTAGCAGCAAATGAAGCAACACGCCCGGAGACCTCCTTCTCCTCAGTGGCTGAGGTAGAAGTTGCAAATGCACTGGTGGAGATGTGAGCATCCTAGGTAAACAGATGTGACTCAAGCTCATAGAATCGACTATTCTTCTTCCCTTCAGCAGCCTCCATCCACAGTTCGTACTTGGAACGATCATGATAGTGGATCATTATACTGCCCGATACATAAAATTGGTTATCCTTCAATAGTTGGACTCTCTCCTACAAAAAACAAAAAAAGTTATCTAGTGTTAGAACTAGCATGCATTAACATCATACTGGTTTAGCTCGTGAACTACCTAGGTCGCTTGGAATTTGTCGTTGATCCAAAGCCGGTCAGACTATCTCTTGTGNTCGAACACAAGCTGTTCAAGAACCATGAGCCGTTTTGACAGCCTTAATTTCACCAAATTCTATCGTCGGGTTTTTGAGTAATTCCAAAGCATAAGTTTTTGTCAGTCCATATAACTGACAATTGCTTCGTTAGAAAAAAACGATAGCTTCTACATCAGAAAAGTGTCACAGTCTTCATTTTTTTTATGCAGGCTCACCATCGGTTTGGTTTTCCTGATGAGTCGGTTTTGATAACCGACGAAAAAAAGGTTGAAAAAAATGTCATGCAGCTCTTTTTCTTATGACGCAGGCAAGTCGTCTGTTCAATATCGATGATAAGTCCGTAAATAAGTTCATCAGCTAACAGTCAATTATGGTTACTAATATGCAAAAAGTACCTGCTAAACCTTTGGTAAGCTGTAAGAAACCAGTAGCATCAGCAAAAAAAAAAAAAAACCCACCTTTTCATTTATATTATCATACATGCAATCACAACATTTAATTTACCATTCCAAACATTTGACGAACTAAAATAGCATTCAAACAGTAAATTATCCAATCAAATAGTGAAATAAACAAAATGCATTTAATCTAACATAAATACAACAATGTTCATAGAAAAATTTTTTTGTTCAACTTTACAACATAATCATTAAAAAAAATATTCCCACCAATGTTACCTTGCCAAACTGCCTCATTTGTTGCGGGAATGAATCGAGTTTAACCTTCAGCTTGGCCTCTATATTTCCTCCAACTCCAACTTCATATGAGTGAAGCAAGCCTCCATCTTAGCAGCAAATGAGGCAACACGCCCGAAGTCCTCCTTCTCCTCTGTGGCTGAGGTAGAAGTTGCAAATGCATTGGTGGAGAGGTGAGCATCCTAGGTAAACAGATGTGACTCGAGCTCATAGAATCGACTATTCTTCTTCCCTTCAGCAGCCTCCATCCACAGTTCGTACTTGGAACGATCATGATAGTGGATCATTATACTGCTCGATACATAAGATTGGTTATCCTTCAATTGTTGGACTCTCTCCTACAAAAAACAAAAAAAGTTATATAGTGTTAGAACTAGCATGCATTAACATGATACTAGTTTAGCTCGTGAACTACCTAGGTCGCTTGGAATTTGTCGTTGATCCAAAGCCGGTCAGACTATCTCTAATGGCGTGGTCACGTCGATGGTGGCTTCGAGCAATTTAAGGGAAAGTCCAGTGTGGTCATGTCATTCCATGGTGTAACTACGTCGTGGGCTCTATCTAGCGGCATGGTTACGCCTCCTTCAAGCGTGGCCATGCCAAGGGCAACCCTCTCAACTTTTATGGGGAGGGTGTTAGGCATGGCTAGGCCCGATCTGGGCACGACCATATCATGCCCTTAAGGACATTTTTTTTTTGCTCTAGGAGTCCGTCAATCGTGCTTCATGACACGGAAAAGCTCTTAATAAATAGATCAGACCCCACAAGCCTCAAATTGATCGTTCAACTTGCCCTATAATGGAGAAACATCACATATCAATGGTAGTCAATGTCGAGCACCATCAGGATTGAGAAATCCTAGTCCTAAAACATAGTGCATCTGATAATATTCCGACATACTCCTCGAGTTACAAGAGGGCACACGTGATATAGAAAGAATTTATACATTATTGATTTGTGTGTAAACTACACTGTGTCATACTATAAATGTGATATTGAAAGGCGTAGGTTCAAAACTGGCTATTTATTTACATTAACAAAAGGTTCAATCAGTTAAAGATCAGTTTTTCAGTATACTATTATTTTATCTACCATGAAGGTTGAGTATATGATAATTCTAGAGGTGATGAAGGAAGTGCTATAAATGTACGACCTACTGGATGACTTGAGAGTTGATCATGAGTCTCTAACGGTGATTTGTGATAGCAATAATGTGATATTCTTTTCCAAAAATTCAATTCATAATGACCGTACCAAGCAAATTAATGTGTGGTATGTTTCATTATGCTAGGGACTTAATTGATGATAATAATTAATATTTTGTTGAAGAAGAAAAATATGAAAGAAAATCTAATAGACATACAAATGGTACTATCATTTTAAAAGTCCACCTACATTCGAAGTTTGGTGTACATCTGAACTCATGATTGATTGCCTATTCTGACATTTTAAAGATCTATGTGAGCTTGATCCTTTCGAAAGGGAAGGCAGCCATCTTAGTGCAGTTGTTTTGGTATGGGGAAGCTCATTTTGGTTATCTCTCGCTCATCTGGAAGTGAAGGATAAGGCGATGATTTTTATGAGAAGTATTCAATCTAATGGTTGAATATTAGGAAGTGTGTATATTATTAAGATTTATATTAGGTAACCTAATCAGAAGAGATCTAATTATAAATTTTTTTTCTATATTAGAAATAATCCTAATTTATATGCCCTAATCCTCTCTTATTTATAAAAGGGACTAAGACTGATTTTTGTGTTTGAAGTTATAACCCTATATGAGCCATTTTTTCTCTCTCCACCTGTGATAGTGGAATAAGCGTGGGTGGATTGGGCCAAACCACGTAAATCGCACTATGTTTGATTGTTTGTTTGTTGTGTGATTTTATTTTTTGCATTGTTTTGCACAATAAAAATTTCATAAAAAAAAAAAANATGTAACTACATGCCTAAAACCTAACCTTGCTTCGTGCATTTATCTCACCCAAATCATTCATGTCACATCAAAAATACTGTTATTTTGACTCTTAAAATATGAAATACACGTTTTCATACATATATAAGATGACATATATGAAAAAATTAACATTAGATGTTATATATGTAAATGCATTTGAACTGAGTAGTATTTATCTAAGTATTCCTTTTAAAGTATATATATATATATATATACATTTACGTAATAAGACAATCTTTTGAGATTTTTATAAGAGAAATGGAGTATCTAATTTATTTGATATCTTTGAATTGAATGATGTTGATGATGATGATGATTATTATTATTATTATTATTATTTTGGCTATTGCAATCGATGTCTTTTTGTACTTATGATAATCATAAACACTTCTTCTAGGAACACTTCTATGTTTTTAGCCTTTTGTTTAAAGAATTTATATAATATAATTTAAAATATATGAGAAAACTGTGATAAGAAAAAGTCAACGCTCTACATCTTCTTTTAGGACTCAAATTTTAGGGTTTTTAAAATGTTTGGAATCACATGGAGCATTGTTGAAGAGATGTTGCATGAATTTAATGATTAATTAGTTTGATGAAAAATATAAGTAAAATTAGATTTATTTATAAATATTTTAATAAATCACAAAAAATAATGAAACTCAAATCAATTGCTATTAATCTGCTATAGATTATAATTAATTATATGGTTTTCAACTCTAAAGATAATTCAAAAAGAGATTNGAAAATATAGGTAAAATTAGATTTATTTATAAATATTTTATTAAATATAATTATTTTTTTAATATATTTTACAATTAACTAAATCTTCATAAAAATAATGAAACTCAAATCATTTGCTATTAATCTGCTATAGATTATAATTAATTATATGGTTTTCAACTCTAAAGATAATTCAAAAGGAGATTGTTTCAAGGAGAAAACAAGAGATGTCAGTCTTGCAAAGCATCTCCCAATTTAAAAATTTATCATAAGAATTGTTTGAAGATCTTACAGTTTCTTTGTAGTTTCAATTCCATGTTGCTTGACCGCGTCCAAAAAGCGACAGCCTTGGGCGGCACAAAACATGGAAGGAATATTTACATACGTATCACTCATTTGCCATGTATTTACATATTTATCACCAAAATTTCAATTTTTACATAAAAATACACAAATTACCATTATTTTAAAATTATCCTCATGAAAAGATGAGAAAACATCTTAACCTAAATTGACTTATCAAAAAGCTTTAAAACACATGAATTTTTTAGGGCATGAAGCAAAAACTATAGAAATGTTATAAAAGTAGATAATATTTATATTTAATCGTTGTATTAAAAGTTTTTGTGTAAGTAATGTTAACAGATTTCATTTTTTTGGACAAAAGAAGATGAATTTAGCAAATGATATTTATTTGACAGAAGAAGAAGAAGAAGAAGAAGAGAAATTGGGAGAAATGAAGATTATTGAACTATTNATGCGCGGTAGCTCTAGAAGAAATCTGTTGCGGATAAGCTAGCTATCTGTTTAGTTTTTGCAGTTTAAAAATAGATGTGCTGCAGTTGTTTCTGAATAAATGATCATTATGCTCATGTATTGTACTGTTGTTTACAAATGAGAAGTCGATGTTATATTTATAAATTTCTCTAAAAATCTCATATAAGTGCAAATAGATATCATGAATATAAACACGTGAGTAGTGGGCCTTCTTTGGAGTCAAATATTTTTCCCCCAAATAATCCTATCATCCAAAACCTCTTTTTCTATAAAAAATTCTTTTAGAAAAATTTCACCCAAATATCAGACACCAATCCGACATAATTCAACATCCAACAAAGTCCATTTAGATACACAACACACAATTATATTGAATTTACATATCTCACACAATAGCTTTAAAATTCATGCATGCAACACTGAAATCCGCAAAACCAAATAAACAACATACGGAAACTATGATGAAGCAGTTAAATACGCACGAGCTGCTATCATTATCCCTCAAACAACAAAATATGGAATCAACTATTATGAATACAAACACGTAAGAATTGTGTGTTGAATTGTAAAATTGTAAGTTCCCAATAGAAAAAGGAGCACTCGAAATCATCAAATAACTGAACCATGTAATATGAAATTAAGGAAAGGATCTTAACAAATGGTCAACCCTCCAATATCCTTTCTTAATGGTTTTACTCAAATATAAAAAATGATGATGAAATCCTAATCCTTGTTTAACCAATTTAAATATTACTCCAACCATTTCTTAAATTCACATTCACATATCACAAATCAACGTAGGAAGAAGAAAAAAAAACCAAAACAAAGAATTTTTTTTATAGGTATGTAATCATTCCCAAAAAACAAAACCAACGTAAAAACCACTAAATGTATGCATCAACCAAAGACCGCAAACCTTTCAAACAATTGTATAACATATGGTGTTTTGTATATAAAAATGTAGTTGTAGCCACCAAAAAAAGAAAAAAAAATGCAAGTCTCAAATGCTTTGTATGTAAAAAATCCTTGTGTAAGTACCATACAACTCATAGGGCAAATCCACGAAGAAGATATGGGGGGAAAAGAATGCCGGAGGAAGAAGGAGGAAAATGCAGCAAAAAACCCTATCCAAATGTGTCGGCGAGCGAATAGAAGGTATGGAGAAGAAGCACTAGAGAGATCTCTTGCGAGACAAGGGCGACGGGGGGAGGGCACAAAAGGAGGAGTTACCAAATAATGAGGAATAATCCATCATCCGATCCTGACCCCTACCACGCCGCAGCTCCATAGTTCCGCCAAACAAACCCTTAATAATTCACCATAATAAAATTAAAATATGATATTGCACACTTTATTTTTGACAAAATATGATACTTTTTTTATATTTCTTAAGAAAATTGTAACAATAGGCTACCATGCTGTAGTTTTGAGCTGTAATTATTTTTTAAAATATGTGTAAAAGCTTTTTTAGACTCAATTTATATATTTAATTTTTAATCTTATTTTCAATAATGTGACCCTTGATGACGGGGCTAAAAGTATTTACGACTATAAGTAAAAAAAATTATTTAATCACAATTTCTTATGTTGTAATCACTCTCTTAATGAAGTGCAACAACATATAGATGATGGATGATATAATTTCAAACCACTTATACCATCAATTGCCATATTTTTTTTATAAATATAATTAAATTCTTAAAAATATGTGTAAAAGACACTTTGCTAGCCAACATAATTAGGCGCATGAATTATGAATTTAATTTATCAGAATTTTTTTTTTATGCAGGATTTCATAAATCCGATATCAAAATTTCAGCTGTTGTTGCTGTGGTAATTGTTCGATTTCTTCTTTTGCCTTTGACGGGTGTTTGTATAATTAAAGGAGCAATTCATATTGGCATTTTGCACCCAGATCCACTTTATCATTTTGTATTGTTGGTGCAATATGCTCTTCCACCTGCAATGAATATGGGTAATATGTTTTATCTGTCATAGTAAAGCTCGCTTAGTTATCTTTGAAATGTCACTCATATTATTTATTTCTCTTCTTATTTAACTTGTTTATCTAAGAGATTATCTTCTAATTATAAAAAATATTGGCCAATATTTTTTTTTAGCAAAATAAATAAGGAAAAATTTACTCCGATAATACTTAATTTTTAGCTATTTACATGTCTATCTTCTAAACTTCAATTTTTACATATACATATGTACGTNCTAATTTTAGCAAAATAAATAAGGAAAAATTTACTCAGATAATACTTAATTTTTACATATACATATGTACGCAAATACAATCATACATTCATACATATACATATTAACTTATTTATGCAGGAACATGTGTATGTCATTTTCCTAAAGCTAAAATAGTGATATTTTTTATGTGATATAAAATATTTTGGTGGTAAAATTATAAAAGTAATATTTAAATGTTAGCTATTTAAATACACTGACATTAAGTGATATGTATGTAAATGCTCCAAAAATGAAATTTTTTTATGAAATTGTTATTCAAAGATGGAATCAAGTTAACAATTAATATATGCTAATACCATAACATTACTTACGAGTGAGCATGCAATAAATCAAAAACTTTTAATTTTCTTAATGCAAAAAAAATACTCTTAGCACTGCTGTTGTGAATGTCTATACATATTCCGTTGTCCTTGGATATTTGAATTTTATTTTAAATTTTCAAATAAAAAATAAGATTAAATTAATATAAATTAGAAAATGAATTGAACAATTAAAGTTGAGTATTTTTTTACATTTAAAATAAATAAAAAAAATTAAATAATTTATTAATGCACATATTATGGATAATAAGAATATAATAAACATTTTACTAACTTATATTACATCATCTGTGTTGTAAACAGGTGTGATCTGTCAACTACTAGGTGCCGGTGAAAGTGAATGCTCCGTCATATTCTTCTGGACATATATTTTAACTTTCCTTTTATTTCCTCTATGGTCAGCATTATTCATGTGGCTAGTAATTTAATGTAGATTTTAGTATATTCATTTATTCTTTTCTAGCTATAAAGTTCGGTATGATAAATTTTTTTTTTATGTAGAACAATAGTACTAATAGAAATTGTGAGGTTATGATTGTAAGGCATCAAATAATAGTATTCTTGATTGTTCATTTCACTAAGTGATTTACATAAATATAAAATAAATTTCAAGTATTTACATGTATAACATCTAAGATTGCTGTACTAATTTAACATCCAAATCCTTAACATCATATCAAAAGCTTGTGTATGCTAACATTTTTTTGTGTGAAATATGCTTTTTAATGTATATGTTTTAATACGGTTATAATATTATAAAATGTCANTATTCTTTTTTTAAGAAATAATTTTCAGTCATTTTAATAATTAGTCATGTAAAACAACTTTGAATTCGGTAATTATCTATTAAACTAAGCTCATTCCATTAGAGAGAGTGACGAATATTGTATATAATAATACCTTTCACACAGAATGGCATAATAACGCCGGATGCAAAAATTGTTAATAAATAGTAAATATTACCAACATATTGTAAAATAAAAATATTAAAGACGTGGACCTACACTGACATGAGGCATCATCGTGTCTATATATATAACATAATAATTTAACTTCATTTAAAACTAAAAAAAAAATATTTAATATCTTATGCAGATTATTGGGCTTGCAATTGGCATCGTTTCTCCATTCCGAAGGGCACTAGTAGGAGAAAATGCGCCTCTTCGTTCCCTTCAAGGTGCCCTTAGCTTGTTGGGGTATGTTACTTAATTATCATTGGCTTATTATAACTTTATTATAATACAATCTTTGATTATCTAACTTTTTTTTGGGTAAAATTAACGTGGTGCAATATATTTAATTTCGTATAGTTCAATGAAGTATTGTCTTCAATTTTTTAATATAAATTAGGGTTAAGTTCACATGAGTATTTAATAAGGCTGATAATTATAGTAATATAATACTTTTGTTTTTTTCAATCACAGTGATGGAGCTGTTCCTGCAACTACTTTAATAATGGGAGGAAATCTTGTCAAAGGTATGTATAATTTATTTTTCATATAAATATATAATGTTCTAGAGAATGAAAACTTTCTTTTATAAATTAATTAATATAATATTAAAACCTCATTTAGAGTCCGTTTAGGGCAGTTGCAGCTTATTAAAACCAACGTAAAAACCACTAAATGTATGCATCAACCAAAGACGCAAACCTTTCAAACAATTGTATAACATATGGTGTTTTGTATGTAAAAATGTGGTTGTAGCCACCAAAAAANCTCATTTAGGGTCTGTTTAGGTTAGTTGCAGCTTATTAAAACCAACGTAAAAACCACTAAATGTATGCATCAATCAAAGACCGCAAACCTTTCAAACAATTGTATAACATATGGTGTTTTGTATGTAAAAATGTGGTTGTAGCCACCAAAAAAAGAAAAAAAAATGCAAGTCTCAAATGCTTTGTATGTAAAAAATCCATGTGTAAATACCATACAACTCATAGGGCAAATCCACGAAGAAGATATGAGGGGAAAAGGATACCGGAGGAAGGAGGAGGAAAATGCAGCAAAAAACGCTATCCAAATGTGTCGGCGAGCGAATAGAAGGTATGGAGAAGAAGCACTAGAGAGACCACTTGCGCGACAAGGGCGAGGGGGGGAGGGCACAAAAGGAGGAGTTACTATATAATGCGAAATAATCCATCATCCGATCCTTACCCACTACCACGCCGCAGCTCCACAATTCCGCCAAACAAACCCTTAATAATTCACCATACTAAAATTAAAATATGATATTGCACACTTTATTTTTGACAAAATATGATATTTTTTTTTATATTTCTAAAAAAAATTGTAACAATAGGCTACCATGCAGTAATTTTGAGCTGTAATTATTTTTTAAAATATGTGTAAAAGCTTTTTTAGTCTCAATTTATATATTTAATTTTTAATCTTATTTTCAATAATGTGACCCTTGNCGACAAAATATGATTTTTTTTTATATTTGTTACATGCTGTTTTGAGCTGTAATTATTTTTTTAAATACGTGTAAAAGCTTTTTTAGACTCAATTTATATATTTAATTTTTAATCTTATTTTCAATAATGTGACCCTTGATGACGGGGCTAAAAGTATTTACGACTATAAGTAAAAAGAATTATTTATAATCACAATTTCTTATGTTGTAATCACTCTTTTAATGAAGTGCAACAACATACAGATGATGAATGATATAATTTCAAACCACTTATACCATCAATTGCCATATTTTTTTATAAATATAATTAAATTCTTAAAAATATGTGTAAAAGACACTTTGCTAGCCAACATAATTAGGCGCATGAATTATGAATTTAATTTATCAGATCTTTTTTTTTTTTGGTGCAGGATTTCATAAATCCGATGTCAAAATTTCAGCTGTTGTTGCTGTGGTAATTGTTCGATTTCTTCTTTTGCCTTTGACGGGTGTTTGTATAATTAAAGGAGCAATTCATATTGGCATTTTGCACCAAGATCCACTTTATCATTTTGTATTGTTGGTGCAATATGCTCTTCCACCTGCAATGAATATGGGTAATATGTTTTATCTGTCATAGTAAAGCTCGCTTAGTTATCTTTGAAATGTCACTCATATTATTTATTTCTCTTCTTATTTAACTTGTTTATCTAAGAGATTATCTTCTAATTATCAAAAATATTGGCCAATATTCTAATTTTAGCAAAATAAATAAGGAAAAATTTACTCAGATAATACTTAATTTTTACATATACATATGTACGCAAATACAATCATACATTCATACATATACATATTAACTTATTTATGCAGGAACATGTGTATGTCATTTTCCTAAAGCTAAAATAGTGATATTTTTTATGTGATATAAAATATTTTGGTGGTAAAATTATAAAAGTAAAATTTAAATGTTAGCTATTTAAATACACTGACATTAAGTGATATGTATGTAAATGATCCAAAAATGAAATTTTTTTATGAAATTGTTATTCAAAGATGGAATCAAGTTAACAATTAATATATGCTAATACCATAACATTACTTACGAGTGAGCATGCAATAAATCAAAAACTTTTAATTTTCTTAATGCAAAAAAAATACTCTTAGCACTGCTGTTGTGAATGTCTATACATATTCCGTTGTCCTTGGATATTTGAATTTTATTTTAAATTTTCAAATAAAAAATAAGATTAAATTAATATAAATTAGAAAATGAATTGAACAATTAAAGTTGAGTATTTTTTTACATTTAAAATAAATAAAAAAAATTAAATAATTTATTAATGCACATATTATGGATAATAAGAATATAATAAACATTTTACTAACTTATATTACATCATCTGTGTTGTAAACAGGTGTGATCTGTCAACTACTAGGTGCCGGTGAAAGTGAATGCTCCGTCATATTCTTCTGGACATATGCTTTAACTTTCCTTTTATTTCCTCTATGGTCAGCATTATTCATGTGGCTAGTAATTTAATGTAGATTTTAGTATATTCATTTATTCTTTTCTAGCTATAAAGTTCGGTATGATAAATTTTTTTTTTATGTAGAACAATAGTACTAATAGAAATTGTGAGGTTATGATTGTAAGGCATCAAATAATAGTATTCTTGATTGTTCATTTCACTAAGTGATTTACATAAATATAAAATAAATTTCAAGTATTTACATGTATAACATCTAAGATTGCTGTACTAATTTAACATCCAAATCCTTAACATCATATCAAAAGCTTGTGTATGCTAACATTTTTTTGTGTGAAATATGCTTTTTAATGTATATGTTTTAATACGGTTATAATATTATAAAATGTCATACAAAGAAATATCAGCGCTATTATCGCAAGTATTCAAGAAAACCTGGCTAGATCGATCTTATTGCCGTGGCAAGCACTGCTACTTAGCAATATAATTCACTTCGATTGAGACCAAAACCAATATAAGATATTTTTCCTTCTATTTTATGTCTTGCATTGATATATAAATTTTAAATATATAATCTTACCAGTTGTAGTACTTTTTATATGATGTTTGAGCTCCTCTTCCTCGTGGAAAGCGAACACATTTCATGCATGAGCATAATAATATTGATATTGAAATCAATGGACTTATGTAGAAAGAAAATTCTAAAGAAGTCTTGATGAAGTGCTCTTGATTGGTCCCATTACTTAAAAGTTTATCCTCCACTGAAAATTGTACAAAATAACATGCTGACTCGAGTCATTAGCTCGTCAACCCCAGTCAGAAGATATTAACATGTAATATAAAAGATAAGTATACTTAATATGTCTTTATCAAAGGTTATATGTTTTATAGGGGAGATAAAAAGTGCGGACCACACATTGAGTTTGGAAAATTTTCATTTGTCATGGAACACAACATCAAGAATATCAATCACCTTGAAATGTATCCAATTATGAAACGATACTTTCACTACTCTGGGGATCAACGTTACCAAGAAAAAGTTCTACTACCCTAAGAAAATGTGACAAGTTTATTTTATCTCGGGTCAGAAATCATTAAAGGAATAATGCTCTTTTCCGACGGCTACATTTCATCGGTTATTTAGAGAAATACTATTGCTTTTAATTATTTTGGCAGCTCATCGACTATTTTAAGGTCGCAGCTAAAATGCTTATCGATAATTTTCAAACAGACTAATATTCCGACTGCATAAAATTACTGATGCATAACCGACTAAATTTTATCATCACTTTTTTGAGTAATTCCAAAGCGTCGGTTTTCATCAGTCCATAAAATTGATGATTGTTTCGTCAGGCAAAAGTGACAGCCTCTACATCAAAAAAGTGTTGTGATCGTCATTTTTTTTTACGGAGGCTCTTCATTGGTTTGGTGTCGATGATGAGTTGATTTTGATAACCGACAAAAAAACAGTCAGAAAAGTGTCGCGACCGTCGTTTTCCTATGATGTAGGCAAGCCACTCGGTTTGGTGTCGATGATGCATCAGTAAATAATTCCATTGGCTAACCGTCGATTATGGTTACTAATATGCAAGGAGTAGTATTCAAACCGCCAGTAAGCTCTCAGAAACCTGTATCATCAGCAAAAAAATTACTACTTTCGTATTTATATTACCACACCTGCAATCACAACATTTAATTTATCTTCTCAAGAATTTAATGAATTAAAATAGCATTCCAACATCAAATTATCCAACAAAATAACCAAATAAACAAAATGCATTTAATCTAACATAAATACAACATTGTTCACAGAAAAATATATATTCAAATGTACAATATAATCATCCAAAAAAATATCCCCGCTAATCCTCCTCTTCTATCTCCTCATCCTCATCCTCATCCTCTTTTGTCCTCTTCCAATGCTAGCTTGTCATGTTGTCTCATATGTTGTCGGAATAACTCAACATTCAACTTGACCTCCAAATTTTCTCTTACTTCGACCTCATATGAGTGAAACAGACCTCCTATCAGTAGCAAATGCAATAACATGCCTAGAAACTTCTTTCTCCTGTGTTGTCGAGATAGAGGTTGCAGATGCACTGGGGGAGGGGTGAGCATCATAGGCAATCGCATGTGACCCGAGTCCGTAGGCTCGACCCTTCTTCTTCCCTCCAGCAGCCTCCCTCCACAGGCGGTCCTCGGAAGGATCATGATCTCATATCGTTATACTTTCCTACACATGGGATCAATTATCCTTCCCTGCGCATGAGATCAGTTATCCTTCAACTGTTGGAATCTCTCATGAAAAAAAAAGTTATAAATTGTTAGAGCTAGCATGCATTAACATCAAACTACTTTAGCTCGTGAGTTATCTGGGTCGCTTGGGATATGTCGTCGATCCAAGGCTAATCAAACTGTCTTTCATGAGTGTGCTCATATGCATTGGCAACCAAGGGCTCTTATCCCATTATCATAGTCTATCCATGTAGCGAAATAGTTAAAATATATATATTTGATATATAGAAAAGTTTAAAGCAGGAATAAAATCTTATCAGCCTCTGTTTGTGTTTTATTTGTGAGAGCGCTCCACCAGTATGCTTGAAGGGTATTATGCTTCCACGGTCCAACAGCCTATTTTACTTTGCCTGCTCTCTCTTCTTCTGCTACTCTGGAGAATCCCAGCGCTTGAACAACTTGCAAAATTATTCTCCCCAAACCACAAAGGAAGCTGCTGCAATTTTTTATATCATTGAACATGTCTCGTAGCCTATCGCCACCCTTGCGCTCGAAGTTGTGCCAGATGTGTGCTTCATACTCAGTGCACTAGGAGAATTAAAATTACAGTGATTATGCTAGTTCCTAGAAGAACAAACTAATGTCAATCAAAGGATAAAGGACTTCGCTTGGTAAACAACTAATTGCAGTTGATATCAAATTTTGTAGAAAATTATGATAGTCATGATTTTTTACTCCAAATAATTTTTTCTACACTCACATTAACACAACTGATCAAATTAGAAGCATATCCACTCAAAACTTTTAGTGATTGGAGCCACTCAGAAATTGTTCTTCGTTGAGACAAAGTAAGGGAATATTTCAATTTGGGCTTGATGATCTTGCCGACAGTTGTTTCTTGGATCTCCATCTCTCACCTTTTGCATCTCTCCTTCAAATTAAGTTTTAAATTCATGTTATTGTTAGTTTTTGTTAACATCCATCACAATGTTGATGTTGTTATGAAAATATTTTTTTCCCTTTGTGCATGAGATCCAATTTGTGTCTAATCATGTTATCCTTATAATATGACAGATCTCAAAAAATTAATTTATTTGTCCAATTATGAGTGACACCAAATATGGGTGAATGATGTGAAGAAATGTCAGAGCATACATTAATCTTTGGGATGTCATTAATAATTTGCATTATATCTTCCCCAAATATTATTGGAGGTGTCGATAATTTCTCAATTTTGTTCCTTTTGAATGCATTCATTTTCCTCGTGAAGAGTTGTTCGAAATCTAGAAACACACGGTGACAGTCAAACAATGAATTCTTTATAAATGTGAATTTGTGAGTTTTAATCACGGTTAATGAGGTTTTGGATTTTATGTGCAGAGAATGTTCTAATTTCCATATTTGTGCATTTGTGTGTACATATTATGATTTTCCTTTTCTACCTACGTGTCCCGATTTTTATTTATAATAAATAATGCAAGTTATATAAATGTGAATTTATGCAATAATAATAAAATGTGAGTTTTAATTCTTTTGAAATATTTCAGATAGGCGACTTGATCTTTTGGTCATATGTCTACAACGCTGTCAGATTATCAATGAGATTTGAATAAGAAAGGATGAAGATCATGCAACTAGATTCATCAGCACCAATGTCTATAGAGGAAGAGACGACAACAACTCATGAAATTGACTCTGTTTGGTTTGATACTAAAGACTCATTTTCTACTAATGGTGAAATTATTCAAGAAACCTCAGGCACCAATGTTAGTGAGCCTTCAACAAATAGCAAGGNAAAACCTCAGGCACCAATGTTAGCGAGCCTTCAACAAATAGCAAGGTAATTGATATTCACATTCTTAATTGCTTTATTAGAGTTTTTTTTTTCTTCATTTAAATGTTAGTTCTATAAAATCATAAAATAATAGTCCAACATATTTTTATAAATTTACTAAGATGAGATAACTTGCTTTTCTTCCAGAATAATATATTTTTTATAATTCAAATAGATTATTGCATATGTATAATGCATCCATTAAATGTTTTTTATTTTGTTTCAGGTCCAATCATTAATGAAAATGACAAAATCACTCTCGGAGAGGCCAGCAGTTATAGCATTGAGGAGGTTGTTTACCCCATCAATATTTGGAGCGGTATGTTATCAACACNATTTTGTTTCAGGTCCAATCATTAATGAAAATGACAAAATCACTCTCGGAGAGGCCAGTAGTTATAGCATTGAGGAGGTTGTTTACCCCATCAATATTTGGAGCGGTATGTTATCAACACTTAACGCCGTTGATTAGCTTAATAGTGACATAACCTAATTTAGAATCTCTTCAAAGTCAAATTATTCTTAGCAGCTTTTTTATTTAATTTTATTAAGAAATAATTTTCTATCATTTGAATTTGTCATGTAAAACTTATATTTTATGACAGTATGAGAACTTTGAATTTGGTTCTTATGTTATTAAATTAAGCTCATTCCATTTGGGAGACTGACAACAATTGTATATAAATAATAACATTCATTCAGTATGGCATTGCAAAAATTGTATATAAATAANAATTCTTTTTTTTTTAATTTTATTAAAAAATAATTTTCTGTCATTTTAATAATTAGTCATGTAAAACAACTTTGAATTTGGTAATTATCTATTAAACTAAGCTCATTCCATTAGAGAGAGTGACGAATACTGTATGTAATAATACCTTTCACACAGAATGGCATAATAACGCCGGATGCAAAAATTGTTTATAAATAGTAAATATTAAGGACTAGTATATTACCAACATATTGTAAAATAAATATATTAAAGACGTGGACCTACACTGACATGAGGATCAACGTGTCTATATATATATATTGTGCAGATTATTGGGCTTGCAATTGGCATCGTTTCTCCATTCCGAAGGGCACTAGTAGGAGAAAATGCGCCTCTTCGTTCCCTTCAAGGTGCCCTTAGTTTGTTGGGGTATGTTACTTAATTATCATTGGCTTATTATAACTTTATTATAATACAATCTTTGATTATCTAACTTTTTTTTGGGTAAAATTAACGTGGTGCAATATATTTAATTTCGTATAGTTCAATGAAGTATTGTCTTCAATTTTTAAATNATCACTTGAATTTGTCATGTAAAACTCATATTTTATGACAGCATGAGAACTTTGAATTTGGTTCTTATGTTATTAAATTAAGCTCATTCCATTTGAGAGACTGACAACAATTGTATATAAATAATAACATTCATTCAGTATGGCATTGCAAAAATTGTATATAAATAATAGATATTAAGGACTATTATATTACCAACACATTGTAAAATAAAAATATTTAAGACGTGGACCTGCATGGTGCATATTTGAACACATTGATGTCTCCTAACATGAGGGATCATCATGTCTATATCATAATAATGTTATTTCGTTTTTTAAAAGGATTTAATTTACTATGCAGATTATTGGACTTACAGTTGGGGTCGTTTCTCCATTCCGAAGGGCAGTAGTATGTGAAAATGCACCTCTTCGTTCCCTTCAAGGTGCCCTTAGTTTGTGGGGTATGTTACTTAATTATCATAGGCTTATCATAACTTTATTATAATGCAATCATTCATTATCTAACTTTTTTTGGGGTAAAATTAACGTGGTGTGATGTAATTAATTTCGTATAGTTCACTGAAGTATTGCCTTCAATTTTTAAATACAAATTAGGGTTTAATTCTCATGAAGTGTTTAATGGTACTGAATAATCATAATATTGGATCATGAAATCATCAAACTCAAATAATTGATATAAGACAGATAGTAATAGTAATATAATACATCTGTTTTATTCAATCACAGTGATGGAGTTGTCCCTGCAACTACTTTAATAATTGGAGGAAATCTTGTCAAAGTTATGTATAATTTATTTTTCATATAAATATATAATGTCTAGGGGAATGAAAACTTTCTTTTATAAATTAATTAATATCATATTAAAACTTCATTTTGCGTATGTTTAGAGCAGTTTGCAGCTAATTAATAAGCTGTTGCGCAGTAGCTTTAGAAGGATGTTGTTGTAGTAAGCTAGTTATCTGTTTAGTTTTTGCAGTTTAAAAATAGATGTCTTGCAGCTGTTTCTGGACAAATGAACATTCTGATTATGTATTGGAATATTGTTTACACATGATAAGTGGGTGTTATATATATAAATTTCTCTATAAATCTCATATAAGAGCAAATAGATGTCATGAATATAAACACATCAAAAGCGGGCCTTCTTTGGAGTCAATTATTTTTTCCCCACTACCACGCTGCAGTTCCACAGTTGCGCCAAACGAACCTAAATAATTCACCATAATAAAATTAAACTACGATATTACACACTTTAGTTTTTACAAAATATGATATTTTTTTAAAATATTTCTTAAGAAAATTGTAACACTTGTCTACCATACTTCAGTTTTGAGCTGTAATTTTTTTTTTTATATGCGTAAAAGCTTTTTTAGTCTCAATTTATATATTTATTTTTTAATCCTATTTTCAATAATGTGACTATTGATGACGGAGCTAAAAGTATTTAGGACTAAGGTAAAATATATCTTTACTCTCAAGTTCTTATGTTGTAATCACTCCTTAATGAAGTGCAATAACATACAGATGATGGATGATATAATATCAAACCAAGTATATCATCAATTGCCATATTTTTTTTATAAATATAATTAAAGTTTTAAAAATATGTTAAAAGACACTTTGCTAGCCNATATGCGTAAAAGCTTTTTTAGTCTCAATTTATATATTTATTTTTTAATCCTATTTTCAATAATGTGACTATTGATGACGGAGCTAAAAGTATTTAGTACTAAGGTAAAATATATCTTTACTCTCAAGTTCTTATGTTGTAATCACTCTCTTAATGAAGTGCAATAACATACAGATGATGGATGATATAATATCAAATCAAGTATACCATCAATTGCCATATTTTTTTTATAAATATAATTAAAGTTTTAAAAATATGTTAAAAGACACTTTGCTAGCCAACATAATTAGGTGCACGAATTATGAATTTAATTTATCAGAATTACTTTTTTTTTGTTTTTTTTGTGTGTAGGATTTCATAACTCCAATATCAAAATTTCAGCTGCTGTTGGTGTGGTAATTGTTCGANTTTTTTCGTGTAGGATTTCATAACTCCAATATCAAAATTTCAGCTGTTGTTGGTGTGGTAATTGTTCGATTTCTTCTTTTGCCTGTGACTGGTGTTTGTATAATTAAAGGAGCAATTCATTTTGGCATTCTTCACCCAGATCCACTCTATCATTTTGTCTTGTTGGTGCAATATGCTCTCCCACCTGCAATGAATATGGGTAATATGATTTTTTTCTTATGATGTTAATAATTAATTAATTAATTAATTAATTTTTTGTCTCGTTTATTTGATTTTATCATAATATTAATGTGTTATAGCCATATAGGTAAATGATGTATCTATCATAGTAAAGNGCTCTATCATTTTGTCTTGTTGGTGCAATATGCTCTCCCACCTGCAGTGAATATGGGTAATATGATTTTTTTCTTATGATGTTAATAATTAATTAATTAATTAATTAATTAATTTTTTGTCTGGTTTATTTGATTTTATCATAATATTAATGTGTTATAGCCATATAGGTAAATGATGTATCTATCATAGTAAAGCTCGCTTAGTTATCTTTGAAATGGTGCCCTCAG
>JXCR01090520.1:38031-71223 GCA_002079205.1 Phalaenopsis hybrid cultivar
TACATCAAAAAAGTGTTGTGATCGTCATTTTTTTTTACGGAGGCTCTTCATTGGTTTGGTGTCGATGATGAGTTGATTTTGATAACCGACAAAAAAACAGTCAGAAAAGTGTCGCGACCGTCGTTTTCCTATGATGTAGGCAAGCCACTCGGTTTGGTGTCGATGATGCATCAGTAAATAATTCCATTGGCTAACCGTCGATTATGGTTACTAATATGCAAGGAGTAGTATTCAAACCGCCAGTAAGCTCTCAGAAACCTGTATCATCAGCAAAAAAATTACTACTTTCGTATTTATATTACCACACCTGCAATCACAACATTTAATTTATCTTCTCAAGAATTTAATGAATTAAAATAGCATTCCAACATCAA
Organism: Phalaenopsis hybrid cultivar; assembly: GCA_002079205.1. Classification (NCBI taxonomy): domain Eukaryota; kingdom Viridiplantae; phylum Streptophyta; class Magnoliopsida; order Asparagales; family Orchidaceae; genus Phalaenopsis; species Phalaenopsis hybrid cultivar. The sequence continues at coordinate 38,406 of JXCR01090520.1, forward strand.
ATTATCCAACAAAATAACCAAATAAACAAAATGCATTTAATCTAACATAAATACAACATTGTTCACAGAAAAATATATATTCAAATGTACAATATAATCATCCAAAAAAATATCCCCGCTAATCCTCCTCTTCTATCTCCTCATCCTCATCCTCATCCTCTTTTGTCCTCTTCCAATGCTAGCTTGTCATGTTGTCTCATATGTTGTCGGAATAACTCAACATTCAACTTGACCTCCAAATTTTCTCTTACTTCGACCTCATATGAGTGAAACAGACCTCCTATCAGTAGCAAATGCAATAACATGCCTAGAAACTTCTTTCTCCTGCGTTGTCGAGATAGAGGTTGCAGATGCACTGGGAGAGGGGTGAGCATCATAGGCAAACGCATGTGATCCGAGTCCGTAGGCTCGACCCTTCTTCTTCCCTCCAGCAGCCTCCCTCCACAGGCGGTCCTCGGAAGGATCANAAGCAAATGCAATAACACGCCTAGAAACTTCTTTCTCCTGTGTTGTCGAGATAGAGGTTGCAGATGCACTGGGGGAGGGGTGAGCATCATAGGCAATCGCATGTGACCCGAGTCCGTAGGCTCGACCCTTCTTCTTCCCTCCAGCAGCCTCCCTCCACAGGCGGTCCTCGGAAGGATCATGATCTCATATCGTTATACTTTCCTACACATGGGATCAATTATCCTTCCCTGCGCATGAGATCAGTTATCCTTCAATTGTTGGAATCTCTCATGAAAAAAAAAGTTATAAATTGTTAGAGCTAGCATGCATTAACATCAAACTACTTTAGCTCGTGAGTTATCTGGGTCGCTTGGGATATGTCGTCGATCCAAGGCTAATCAAACTGTCTTTCATGAGTGTGCTCATATGCATTGACAACCAAGGGCTTTTATCCCATTATCATAGTCTATCCATATAGCGAAATAGTTAAAATATATATATTTGATATATAGAAAAGTTTAAAGCAGGAATAAAATCTTATCAGCCTNGCAACCAAGGGCTCTTATCCCATTATCATAGTCTATCCATGTAGCGAAATAGTTAAAATATATATATTTGATATATAGAAAAGTTTAAAGCAGGAATAAAATCTTATCAGCCTCTGTTTGTGTTTTATTTGTGAGAGCGCTCCACCAGTATGCTTGAAGGGTATTATGCTTCCACGGTCCAACAGCCTATTTTACTTTGCCTGCTCTCTCTTCTTCTCCTACTCTGGAGAATCCCAGCGCTTGAACAACTTGCAAAATTATTCTCCCCAAACCACAAAGGAAGCTGCTGCNCCTTTCATGAGTGTGCTCATATGCATCGGCAACCAAGGGCTCTTATCCCATTATCATAGTCTATCCATATAGCAAAATAGTTAAAATATATATTTGATATATAGAAAAGTTTAAAGCAGGAATAAAATCTTATCAGCCTCTGTTTGTGTTTTATTTGTGAGAGCGCCCCACCAGTATGCTTGAAGGGTCTTATGCTTCCACAGTCCAACTGCCTATTTTACTTTGCCTGCTCTCTCTTCTTCTACTACTCTGGATAATCCCAGCCCTTGAGAAGCTTGCAAAATCATTCTCCCATCAATTTTGTTTCAGGTCCACACATTAATGAAATTGACAAAATCACTCTCCGAGAGGCCACCACTTATAGCATTGAGGAGGTTGTTTACCCCATCAATATTTGGAGCGGTATGTTATCAACACTTAACGCCGTTGATTAGCCTAATTTAGAATTTTTTCAAAGTCAAATTATTCTTAGCAGCTTTTTTATTTAATTTTATTAAGAAATAAATTTCTATCACTTGAATTTGTCATGTAAAACTCATATTTTATGACAGCATGAGAACTTTGAATTTGGTTCTTATGTTATTAAATTAAGCTCATTCCATTTGAGAGACTGACAACAATTGTATATANGTAGAAATGTTATAAAAGTAGATAATATTCATTTTGTTTGAAGTTATAAACTGGAAGAAATCTTGTTTTTGTGTAAGTAATGTTAACAAATTTCATTTTTTTGGACAAAAGAAGAAGAATTTAGGAAATGATATTTATTTGACAGAAGAAGAAGAAGAAGAAGAAGAAGAAGAAGAAGAAGAAGAAGAAGAAGAAAAATTTGGAGAAATGAAAATTATTGAACTATTTATTGCGGCATGGATTCCAGTTCTGAAGATGCTCATTGTGACTGGCGTTGGATTATTTATAGCTCTTCCTTCCATTGGTCTCTTAACTGAAGAAGCCAGAAAAAACATGAACGCTGTATGACTTTAATTGCTTTTATTTTTTTCACATTTTAACAATAATTATTTTATGCAACATTTGTTATTTTAATTAATGGATTGCCATTTCTCAAAATGTGGTGATTTTAATATTAATTAGAAAACAATTACGCTGTATGACTTTAATTAATCTTATCTTTATTTAAAATATATAAAAATATTTAAATACATTTTTTTTATATTAAATAAACAAGTTTAGCATGTGTATTTTTGAACTGGATTTTTATAAAATGTATAATGATATAGAAAACTACATTTATTTTTATTTAGCAATATAATTGATTTGACTCTAACCAGCCAAGCAATGACATGCTGAAATAAAATATGAAACATCCAAATTAAAGAGCTTGGTATGAGCCAAATTGATCATTGGCCACGTAAAATTTGAAACATCCAATGAAAGCAATTGCATGATTTTCTTTTCATTCGGTGTAGATATGCTAAACCCCTCTAAAATTTTGTAATAAAAAGTAAAATAAGGTAGCCAACAAGAATAAATTAAACATATTTTTATGAATAGTTTAAAGCAGAGAGATTTTAATATATTATGACAACTTTTTTACTTTTGTCTGCTTTTTATCTTTTCTTATCATTTTATTTTATTGTATATTAATTTCTTATAGATAATATATTTTATTTAAACCCTAAGAGTTTTTCAGATGTAAAATCTTTAAGTGAGACATAAATATAACTCATTTTGCCATATCTTTTATTTTGCTTATTTTGTTTTGCATGCATTTCTTTTGTTAGTTTTAATTGTCATTTTATACATTCGTTTGTTTATTTTGAAAATGCTAATAGCAATCTTTAATTAACAGGTTGTATATTTTGTACTTAACCCTTCACTTGTGACGAACAATTTATCCTCCACATTCACTTTGAAAAGTGTGGCTTCAACGTAAGTTTCATCTATCTCAAACCATATTTTACGAATAAATTTAATGCTTTATCGAGAAAATTTCAAAGTTTCCATTTGAAATGAAAATTATATATTTTTTATTTTAGATTATAATTTTTAAATATANTTATTGCGCAGTAACTCTAAAAGAAAGCTGTTGCGGATAAGCTAGCAATCTGTTTAGTTTTTGCAGTTTGAAAAAAGATGTGCTGCAGTTGTTTCTTAATAAATGATCATTATGCTCATNGTACATTAGGGTTAAGTTCTCATGAGTATTTAATGGTACTGAATAATGATAATACTGGATCATTAAATCATCAAACTAAAATAATTGGGATAAGGCTGATAATAATAGTAATATAATACTTTTGTTTTTTTCAATCACAGTGATGGAGCTGTCCCTGCAACTACTTTAATAATGGGAGGAAATCTTGTCAAAGGTATGTATGATTTATTTTTCAAATAAATATATAATATTCTAGAGAATGAAAACTTTCTGTTATAAATTAATTAATATCATATTAAAACATCATTTAGGGTCTGTTTAGGGCAGTTGCAGCTTATTAATAAGCTATTGCGCAGTAGCTCTAAAAGAAAGCTGTTGCGGATAAGCTAGCTATCTGTTTAGTTTTTGCAGTTTGAAAAAAGATGTGCTGCAGTTGTTTCTTAATAAATGATCATTATGCTCATGTATTATACTGTTGTTTACAAATGAGAAGTCAGTGTTATATTTATAAATTTCTCTAAAAATCTCATAGAAGTGCAAATAGATATCATGAATATAAACACGTGAGTAGTGGGCCTTCTTTAGAGTCAAATATTTTTCCCCCAAATAATCCTATCATCCAAAACCTCTTTTTCTATCAAAAATTCTTTTAGAAAAATTTCATCCAAATATTAGGCACCAATCCAACATATTTNTGTGAGTAGTGGGCCTTCTTTAGAGTCAAATATTTTTCCCCCAAATAATCTTATCATCTGAAACCTCTTTTTCTATCAAAAATTCTTTTAGAAAAATTTCATCCAAATATTAGGCACCAATCCGACATAATTCAACATCCAACAAAGTCCATTTAGATACACAACACACAATTATATTGAATTTACATATCTCACACAATAGCTTTAATATTCATGCATGCAACACTGAAATCCGCAAAACCAAATAAACAACATATGGAAACTGTGGTGAAGCAGTTAAACACGCACAAGTTGCTATCATTATCCCACAAACAACAAAATATGGAATCAACTATTATGAATATAAACACATAAGAATTGTGTGTTGGATTGTAAAATTGTAAGTTCCCAATAGAAAAAGGAGCACTCAAAATCATCAAATAACTGAACCATGTAATATGAAAGTAAGGAAAGGACCTTNGGGAAACTGTGGTGAAGCAGTTAAACACGCACGAGTTGCTATCATTATCCCACAAACAACAAAATTTGGAATCAGCTATTATGAATATAAACACATAAGAATTGTGTGTTGGATTGTAAAATTGTAAGTTTCCAATAGAAAAAGGAGCACTCAAAATCATCAAATAACTGAACCATGTAATATGAAAGTAAGGAAAGGACCTTNGCAGAGTGATTTTAATATATTATTTAAATTTTTAAATACCGTTCACCGATGACAACTTTTTTACTTTTGTCTGCTCTTAGAAAGCTTTGTTGCATCTTTTCTTATCATTTGATTTGATTTTATATTAATTTCTTATAGATAATATATTTTATTTAAACCTTAAGAGTTTTTCATATGTAAATTCTTTAATTGAGACATAAATATAACTCTTTTATCCCTATCTTTTATTTTGCTTATTTTGTGTTGNTAGTTGATTAGTTTAATAGTGACATAATCTAATTTAGAATTTCTTCATACTCAAATTATTCTTTTTTTTTATTATTAAGAAATAATTTTCTGTCATTTTAATAATTAGTCATGTAAAACAACTTTGAATTTGGTAATTATGCTATTAAACTAAGCTCATTCCATTAGAGAGAGTGAGAGAGTGACAAATATTGTATATAATAATTCCTTTCACACAGAATGGCATAATAACGCCGAATGCAAAAATTGTATATAAATAATAAATATTAAGGACTAGTATATTACCAACATATTGTAAAATAAAAATATTAAAGACGTGGACCAACACTGACATGAGGTATCATCGTGTCTATATATATAACATAATAATTTAACTTCATTTAAAACTAAAAAAAATTATTTAATATCTTTTGCAGATTATTGGGCTTGCAATTGGCATCGTTTCTCCATTCCGAAGGGCACTAGTAGGAGAAAATGCGCCTCTTCGTTCCCTTCAAGGTGCCCTTAGTTTGTTGGGGTATGTTACTTAATTATCATTGGCTTATTATAACTTTATTATAATACAATCTTTGATTATCTAACTTTTTTTTGGGTAAAATTAACGTGGTGCAATATATTTAATTTCGTATAATTCAATGAAGTATTGTCTTCAATTTTTAAATGTAAATTAGGGTTAAGTTCTCATGAGTATTTAATGGTACTGAATAATGATAATACTGGATCATTAAATCATCAAACTAAAATAATTGGGATAAGGCTGATAATAATAGTAATATAATACTTTTGTTTTTTTCAATCACAGTGATGGAGCTGTCCCTGCAACTACTTTAATAATGGGAGGAAATCTTGTCAAAGGTATGTATAAAATATTTTTCATATAAATATAAAATGTCTAGGGGAATGAAAAATTTCTTTTATAAATTAATTAATATCATATTAAAACTTCATTTAGGGTATGTTTAGAGCAGTTTGCAGCTTATTAGCTATTGCGCAATAGCTTTAGAAGGATGTGTTGTAGATAAGCTAGTTATCTGTTTATTTTTTGCAGTTTGAAAATAGATGTGTTGCAGCTTTTTCTGGACAAATGAACTTTCTGCTTATGCATTGGAATATTATTTACCAGTGAAAACTGGGTGTTATATTTATAAATTTCTCTAAAAATCTCATATAAGTGCAAATAGATGTCATGAATATGAACACATCAAAAGTGGGCCTTCTTTGGAGTCAACTATTTTCCCCCCCATTACCACGCTGCAGTTCCACAGTTATGCCAAACGAACCTGAATAATTCACCATAATAAAATTAAACTATGATATTACACACTTTAGTTTTGACAAAATATGATATTTTCTTAAATATTTCTTAAGAAAATTGTAACACTTGTCTACCATACTTTAGTTTTGAGCTGTAATTATTTTTTTGGATATGCATAAAAGCTTTTTTAGTCTCAATTTATATATTTATTTTTTAATCCTATTTTCAATAATGTGAGTATTGATGACGAAGCTAAAAGTATTTACGACTAAGGTAAAATATATGTTTGCTCACAAGTTCTTATGCTGTAATCACTCTCTTAATGAAGTGCAATAACATACAGATGAAGGATGATATAATATCAAACCAAATATTCCATCAATTGCCATATTTCTTTTTATAAATATAATTAAAGTCTTAAAAATATGTGAAAAGACACTTTGCTAGCCAACATAATTAGGTGCACGAATAATGAATTTAATTTATCAGAATTTGTTTTTTTGTGTGTAGGACTTCATAAATCCAATATCAAAATTTCAGCTGTTGTTGGTGTGGTAATTGTTTGATTTCTTCTTTTGCCTGTGACTGGTGTTTGTATAATTAAAGGAGCAACTCATTTTGGCATTCTTCACCCAGATCCACTCTATCATTTTGTTTTGCTGGTGCAATATGCTCTCCCACCTGCAATGAATATGGGTATTATGATTTTTTTTTATGATGTTAATAATTAATTAATTAATTAATTAATTAATTAATTTTTTGTCTGGTTTATTTGATTTTATCATAATATTAATGTGTTATAGCCATATAGGTAAATGATGTATCTATCATAGTAAAGCTCGCTTAGTTATCTTTGAAATGGTGCCCTCAGATTGTTTATTTCACATATTATTTCACTTCTTTATCTAGTAGACTATCATCTAAATATCAACAATGTTGGCCAATATTTTATTTTTAAGCAAATAAATAAAGAAAGATTTACTTCCATAATACTTAATTTCTAAATATTTAAACATCTAACATCTAAAATTTAATTTTTACATATACATACATACACGCGTACATACGCAAATACAAACTTCAGTTTTTACCTATACATACATATAGTCGTACATAGGTACATGTGTACTTACATATATATGCATATCACCTTATTATATGCATGAAATGGTGTATTTTTTTAAAAAATTCAAAATAATGGTATTTCTTATATGATATAAAATATTTTGATGGTAAAAATATGAAAAGTAAAATTTAAATGTTGGCTTCTTAAATACATTGATATTAAGTGAAATGTATGTAAATGCTCCAACAACAAAATTTTTAGATGAAATTGTTATTGATTGATGTCATAAAGTAAACGATTAACATATATTAATACTATAACATTACTTACAAGTGAATTTGCAATGAATAAAAAAACATCTTAATTTGTTAAAACAAAAATACTCTTAGCACTTTTATTGTGAGTATATATATATAATATGGGATGAGTATTAATGAAATATTGTATATTTGTGCATTATATAATTTTATTTGAAATTTTAAAATAAAAAATAAGATTGTTTTAGTACAAATTAAAAATTGAATTGAAGTAATAAAATTGACTATTTTTATACGTTTGAAATAAATAAACAATCAGACCATTTTTAAATAATTTACTTTTACACATATATGATAATAATACACATTNTAAAAATGTGGTTTTAGCCACCAACAGAAGAAAAAAAAATGCAAGTCTCAAATGCTTTGTATGTAAAAAATCCTTGTGTAAATACCATACAACTCATAGGGAAAATCTACGAAGAAGATATGAGGGGGAAAAGGATACCGGAGGAAGGAGGAGGAAAATGCAGCAAAACACCCTATCCAAATGTGTCGGCGAGCAAATAGAAGATATGGAGAAGAAGCACCAGAGAGATCGCTTGCGAGACAAGGGCGAGGGGGGAGGGCACAAAAGGAGGAGTTACCATATAATGTGGAACAATCCATNCAAAAATGTGGTTTTAGCCACCAACAAAAGAAAAAAAAATGCAAGTCTCAAATGCTTTGAATGTAAAAAATCCTTGTGTAAATACCATACAACTCATAGGGAAAATCTACGAAGAAGATATGAGGGGGAAAAGGATACCGGAGGGAGGAGGAGGAAAATGCAGCAAAACACCCTATCCAAATGTGTCGGCGAGCAAATAGAAGGTATGGAGAAGAAGCACCAGAGAAATCGCTTGCGAGACAAGGGCGAGGGGGGAGGGCACAAAAGGAGGAGTTACCATATAATGTGGAATAATCCATCATCCGATCCTGACCCACTACCACGGCGAAGCTCCACAGTTCCGCCAAACAAACCCTTAATAATTCACCATAATAAAATTAAAATATGATATTGCACACTTTATTTTTCACAAGATATGATATTTTTTTTATATTTCTTAAGAAAATTGTAACAATAGGCTACCATACTATAGTTTTGAGCTGTAATTATTTTTTTAAATATGTGTAAATGCTTTTTTAGTCTCAATTAATATATTTAATTTTTAATCTCAGTTTCAATAATGTGACCCTTGATGACGGGGCTAAAAGAATTTACGACTATAAGTAAAAAAATTATTTAATCACAATTTCTTATGCTGTAATCACTCTCTTAATGAAGTGCAACAACATACAGATGATTGATGTTATAATTTCAAACCACTTATACCATCAATTGCCATATTTTTTTATAAATATAATTAAATTCTTAAAAATATGTGTAAAAGACACTTTGCTAGCCAACATAATTAGGTGCACGATTTATGAATTTAATTTATCAGAATTTCTTTTTTTTTTTTTTTGTGCAGGATTTCATAAATCCAAAATCAAAATTTCAGCCATTGTTGGTGTGGTAATTGTTCGATTTCTTCTTTTGCCTTTAACGGGTGTTTGTATAATTAAAGGAGCAATTCATTTTGGCATTCTTCACCCAGATCCACTCTATCATTTTGTTTTGTTGGTCCAATATGCTCTTCCACCTGCAATGAATATGGGTATTATGATTTTTTTTTATGATGTTAATAATTAATTATTATTTTTTTTTTTTGTCTGATTTATTTGATTTTATCATAATATTAATGTGTTATAGCCATATAGGTAAATGATTTATCTANATCATGTTAATAATTAATTATTTATTTTATTTTTTTTGTCTGGTTTATTTGATTTTATCATAATATTAATGTGTTATAGCCATATAGGTAAATGATTTATCTATCATAGTAAAGCTCGCTTAGTTATCTTTGAAATGGTGCCCTCAGATTATTTATTTCACATATTATTTCACTTCTTTATCTAGTAGACTATCATCTAAATATCAACAATGTTGGCCAATATTTTCTTTTTAAACAAATAAATAAGGAAAGATTTACTTCNGCCAATATTTTCTTTTTAAACAAATAAATAAGAAAAGATTTACTTCCATAATACTTAATTTATAAATATTTATATATCTAACATCTAAAATTTAATTTTTACATATACATACATACACACGTACATAAGCAAATACAAACTTCAGTTCTTACCTATACATACATATAGTCGTACATAGGTACATGTGTACATACATATATACGCATGTCGCCCTATTATATGCATGAAATGGTGCATTTCTTTTTTTGAAAATCAAAATAATGGTATTTCTTATATGATATAAAATATTTTGATGGTAAAAATATAAAAAGTAAAATTTAAATGNTGCATGTCGCCCTATTATATGCATGAAATGGTGCATTTCTTTTTTTGAAATTCAAAATAATGGTATTTCTTATATGATATAAAATATTTTGATGGTAAAAATATAAAAAGTAAAATTTAAATGTTGGCTTCTTAAATACAATGATATTAAGTTAAATGTATGTAAATGCTCCAACAACAAAAAATTTTTATGAAATTGTTATTGATTAATGTCATAAAGTTAGCAATTAACATATATTAAAACTATAGCATTACTTACAAGTGAATGTGCAATGAATAAAAAAACATCTTAATTTGTTAAAACAAAACTCTTAGCACTTTTATTGTGAGTATATATATATATAATATGGGATGAGTATTAATGAAATATTGTATATGTGTGCATTATAATTTTATTTGAAATTTTAAAATAAAAAATAAGATCATTTTAGCACAAATTAAAAATTGAATTGAAGTAATAAAATTGACTATTTTTATACATTTGAAATAAATAAACAATCAGACCATTTTTAAATAATTTACTTTTACACATATATGATAATAATACACATTTTACTAACTTATACTACAACAACTGTGTTGTTGACAGGTGTGATCTGCCAACTCTTTGGTACTGGAGAAAGTGAATGCTCAGTCATATTCTTTTGGGCATACGTTTTAACTTTACTATTATTTCCTCTATGGTCGGCATTTTTCATGTGGCTAGCAATTTANGTACCAAATATTTATATCACTTAAATATTTCGAAACACTTCACATAAGCACAGTTAACTGAACAAAAATGAAATACACCTTAACATACTAATATGTACTATAATAAGACCCAAAACAAAAGAAAAAATAACATGTTAAAATTATAAGAAAAAAAATTATAATATTGACTTTAAAATGCTGAAGAATATCACGATGCATGCTGCTAGGTTCTGACACTCTAGAACCCTGAGCAAACCTGTTCGATTGAGATATCATAGAAATGGAAGCACTCGAACCAGAAGCGGTGATCTGAAATTGTGATACCAACAAACTCCGAGCAGCGGTGTCCAGTTGGGATATCATATAAATAGAAGTATTGTTGGCCTACTTGAAGAAATTGCAGTCTAAAATATTGTTCATCATTAAAATTAAAGGCAACAAAATTGTTACTACGTGTTGCATCTAGACATTTGGAGCTCTCGTTGAAGAAGTTTTTTATACAAAGCCTTGTATTGATTCTTGCAAACGAAGTAAATTAGAAAGAAACATAATTATGAGATTTCTACACTAAAATACTGAGAAACCAAATCCCACAAAAATATTTCTACATTACAGTGATGGCTTACATTGATCTTACGTTATAAATTGTTCATCACCACACAAACGGACACTTAAATGTGAAAGAAATTTTTCACTTCTAATGCACATTCCATCTTTTACCACTTATCAATCAAGGAAAATAGCCGCAAAAAGAGTTCGGGCATGCCAATTTATCAAATCGGGATTTATTATATAATCAGTGAGGAAGAATAACAACAAAGATGATTTCCTGCATCATGATGTAGCAGATCGGCAAACATTATATATCCAGTGAAGAAAAATATCGGGAAAGAACTTACGGTAACCAAAGATAACCAAAGCCATCCATAAAATCGAAATGCTCCTTACGGTAACTCATCCTACTTACGGTAACCNTGAAAATCAATTTGAATTTTTGGCTTGGATGGAGATGAGATCGACCTGAGCCACGAGCAAAAAATGTGGATTGATTTTTTTTTTTAGCCGTTTTCGAGCCACACAGGAATAGGCTCATACTGACTCGCGATCAGCTCATAATATTTTTTATTTATTAATGCTAAGTAAAATTGAATATAATAGGTCAAGAGCCAATTTCAAGTTGGGACGGATCCATTTTACTCAATTTGAGCTAGTTAATTTAAACTTTGAGCTAAATGAAGCTGATTTCAAGCTCAAGCAGATGCAAATAACAAAAGTTAAGCTAACTTGTTTCGAATTCGAGACGGATCAAGCTTGCTTCGATTTCTATTTGTGTCAGCTCGAAATTGAATATAACAAGCTACGATCCCACTAAATCTATTCGAGCTAACAACAATTCAGCGTGAAATCAGATTGTTAACAACCCTAATTGTAATTTTCCTTATAAATATTTTTGTAATATAATAACAATGAAATAAAAACTTTCATTTTGATGATAATTAATCTAGATATAACTCTTCTATACATGCTCAAAAAATTTTTTATCTTTTCATATATATATATATATATATATATATATATATATATATATATATATATATATATACATCCACNAGTTATTTTGAGTTTAAACATCATTAATTCTATATTTACCTTTTTTAAGGCAATTAAAACTATTGGGAAGTTTACATAGTAGCATATAATTCTTAAGTATTTCACACATGTACGTTCATATATATATTTACAAACATAGCATTTAGGTGTGAGATATCTGAGTACATAAGAATTGTGTGCTAACTTTTATTGTATTGCAGAAAAGTGATTGTTATATTGTTCTTTATTAAAACAAATTAAATGTGAATTTTTTCCAGTATCTCCACATGAGAAATGCATACTATTTTTCCCTTTTATGGTTTTTTTTCTGCGTGATCTCTATTGATAATACAAATCTATTTACAAACTTAATTTAGAATGGTAAAAAATTTCTATTATTAAAATATTTAATACTTTATTTGCTATTATTAAAATATTTAATACTTTATCAAGAAACATTTCAAAATTTCCATTTAAAAAAGAAAATTATAGACATTTTATTTTAAATTATAATTTTTAATTATATTTATATTTCTAATTCATAATACGTCTGAATTATGTATGATCTTATCTTAGCTTATAACCATTGTTTTTTCATTTAATTTAACTAATTTTTAACATTTTAGAAAAAGCCTATGAAAAAGAAAATAAGTTAAAAATTTTAAAAAAATATTTACACATCCTAATTAAGTAATTATTTTAGATTCAATTTGATCATAAATTGTTTAATATCATTAAAATGTTTTTCATGTGGCGTTAAGTTCAAAAAATAAATATGTGTGATGAATTATTAATTTAACCATTTTATACTAAGGATAAACACTGACATTTTGTTTTCTTAACTTTCAAACACAGATGGTTTATGCCTATCAACATTCTTCTTACCTTTGTTATTGGTTCAGCATTTGGATGGATATTTAACAAAATTAACAATGTTCCTTCCAATTTAAGAGCCCTTATTGTTGGTTGTTATGCTTCAGGTAAATATTACTTACTGTCATTAAGTTATTTTTATAATTTCGGTTGGGCAATCTAATCTTATTAGTGATTTACTAATAAGTTATTAATAATCTGAAATGGTCAGGAAATCTGGGTGTCATGCTTCTACTTGTGATTCCAGCTACTTGCAATGAAAGTGGAAGACCGTTTGGTAACCCAGCCTCTTGTACTTCCCAGGCTTNAATTCAAAATAAGCATGGACGAAGTGGTCTTTAAGGGTCACATCACTTAAAATATTTTTCTTCCATTGGAAATTGTATTAGATTAACATGCTGACTAGAGTCATTGGCTTGTCAACCCAACTCCCAAAATATTAGCATACAACATAGAAGAGAATTATAATTAGGGTCAGTTTGGGACAGCTGTAACTTATTGAATAATTTGCTAATAAGTTGATTGAAAATAATCTACTGTTAAACTAGGTGTGGTGGCTATTACAAATTTTTATTTTTTGGAAAAGTCAAACCACAACAAGAAAGCTGCATCACACATAAATAAGTGTGGTGTGAAAACGCTGTTTTTCAGCATTTTGAAAACGCATAAGATACCAAAATGCAGTTCTCCCAAACAGACCAGGTGCATTTTCGAAACGCTATCGCACCAAATAAGTTGTCAAATGGGCCCTAATATATGCCTCTATCAAAGGGGATATATTCTATATGGGAGGTAAAATGTACCAACCACACGGAGAGTTTGAACATTTCTCATTTGTGATTGGGTACAACGTTAGGAATATTACTCACCTCGAAAGATGAAAATATTACCCTATGACGTATCCAATTACGATATGGTAGTTTTACAACTCTGGGGGTCTACGTTACCAAAAAATGATCTACTACCTTGAGAAGATATGACAAATTTCATTTTATTTATGGTTAGGAAACCCTAAAAGGGGCAATCTCTTAAAGTTAATTATGGTCTAAGCAATAACAATAGAGCATGTTGCCTTGGAGATACCATGAAAATATTATTTGTGGACTTATCTCTTTGTGTTGATAAGATTTACATTCTAAATTTTTCTTTATTAAAAGTTGTTGACCACTTATGACTATGATGTATAAGTCATCTAGTCAAACATTATCGTGTAGATTTTCTTTCTCCATCATGACAACCCAAATTTGTTCAAATTTATCTTTAGAGTTGTATTTGCTCATATATTTATAGAAAATTTTGTTGACTGTCTTATTATCCATCATACAATGAACTTTCAAAGGAAATTTCTTTTAGAAATATCATTAGCATAATCTATGTCGTGTATGTGACAGAGAATCTTTTATAGTTATTGTCATTGTTTGATCCTGATTAGTAAAAATTATTATCGAATGTTTGTCATCCCTGATACGAATAAATATTTTGAATAGCTATTTGAACAAATCAATCATCTCATCTGAAAAAAAAAACCAACTCTGAAGAGTACATTATGTCAATGATAAGTCACACCAATAAAAGGAGCACAACATAAATTATATTTATTTAGTTTATAACTTGCATAACAAATAATGAATCACCAAAGCATTCATAATCAAGATTGAATAGGACATCACTCCAAAAAAGACTCATCAACCTACTCCTCTCATCAATTTGGAAGTCCCACAAAAACATATTATTCTCAGCTTATCTCTCCATGAACAATTGTAATAGAGAATTATCATCCCCATTTTAAATTCTAAATCTTCTCTTTTTTTTAATGAAATTGAAGACATGTCTCTACGTACTTTCAAGATTCTCTATTCCCTCAACTTCTGTAGCAAGAAAGTTAAAAGACATCCGTAGTTCTTATGTTTGATTTCATCCTCGATCTGAGCACATCTGCATTAATTTTCCTTATCTTTCGGTTGGAATGCAAAGATTCTTATCACTGGGGTTCATTAAGGATTGATTATGAGTTTCTATAATTTTTTAAAGTGTTTAGTTGCCCTGTACATCAATTACATATCGAATCATAGTTGGACAACCAGTCTGTGTGTCCGCTTTTTTTAGCTTCTTTGTGTTTACCACATAAAAAAGTTCGTCTTCTTAATACTCCTCAAATTATGCCAAAAACTATTGTGGTTTTTTCGAACAGTAAATCCAATATGTTGATGGACATATGCACAATATAGTTCTTATGCTTCTTTTTCATTGTGTACAATGATGCGAGGAAATCTACCTTCAATTGGATCATTTCAAATATCTCAAGATTCGTCAAACTACATAAAAGAAAATGCTAAGCTTAAACTCTTTAAATATCATTTTATCAAAAGTAAAAAAGATTTTTTAATTTGTGAGATGACTGGATATATTTTATGCTCCGTTGGGATATATTAAAATTTCAAATTATTTGCATATCTGCCATTTGTAAGAATTTTCATAATAAGACATTGTTTTCTTTCAAAAAAATCCGGTCCAATACAATATCTTTTTCCTATCTATTTTAATTTTGCAAAGTTAGTACTCCGATAGTCATTTTTATTTTACCAATCAAAGTAAATTGTTAATAATTTTAATCAATCTTAAAATTTGACATTGTCTTCAACATTATCAAAAGAAGAAGAATTTAGCAACTGATATTTATTTGACACAAGAAGAAGAAGAAGAAGAATTTGGCTCGTATTCCCGGATGAGATTAATTTAGTTTCATGGCTCGTAAAATCACTTGAAATTTGGCAATATAATTGATTTGACTCTAACCGGCCAACCAATTACATGCTGAAAAGAAAATTGAAACACGTTTACTTTTGTTCCCTAATTTGACATGCGACAAATTCATTTGTGGAAAAGAAAAATTAAGGAATCATTCTTGAAGTAATTGCATGATTTTCTTTTCATTCCGTGTCTTCTTTCTTTTATCTTTTTTTTATAGCTTAAACTTTTTTCGAGAAGAAATGGTAAACCTACACAAAATTTTGTGAAAATAAAATAATAAGGTAGTCCAAGTAGAAATTAAAGATATTTTTATTAAGAGTTTAAGGGTATGTTTGGGGCAGCTTGTGTGTTTTAGGATAAACAACTTATTCTAAAACTTGGCCAGCAGGTCGAACCCAGGGTTCGATTCGCGGCCTACGTTTAGTGTAAAAAGTCCAAACGTGGCAGGCAGCGTTTTAAAAAAACGCGCAAACCAAACTGTTATGTGGCATTTTCAAAAATACCGCCGCACTTATGAACTGCCCTAAATAGACCCTAAAGCAGAGAGAATTTATATACAATTTAAATTATTATANCCTCTATCATTTTGTTTTGTTGGTTCAATATGCTCTTCCGCCTGCAATGAATATGGGTATTATGATTTTTTTTATCATGTTAATAATTATTTAATTAAATTTTTTGGTTATTTTATTTGATTTTATCCGAATATTAATGTGATATATTCAAATAGGTAATTGGTTTATCTGTCATAGTAATGCTCACTTAGTTAACTTTGAAATGATACTCATATTATTTATTTCTCTTCTTATTTAACTTATTTATCGAATAGATTATCATCTAAATATCAAAAATGTTGGCCAATATTTTACTTTTAGCAAAATAAATAATGGAAGATTTATTCAAGTAATATTAAATTGTTAACTATTTACATGTCTATCATCTAAACTTCAATTATTACATATATATATACATACATATATATATATGCAAAACAACTTATTTTTGCAGGAAAATGTATATCTCATTTTTTAAAGTTAAAATAGTGATATTTTTTTATCTAATATAAAATATTTTGGTGATGAAAATATAGGAGTAAAATATAAAAGTTAGCTATTTAAATACACTGACATTAAGTGATATGTATGTAAATGCTCCAAAAATGAAATTTTCATATGGAATTGTTTTTAAAAGATGTCATCAAGTTAACAATTAATATATGTAAATACCATAACACTACTTACGAGTGAGTCTGCAATGAATCAAATACACTTGGTTTTTTTAATGCAAAAAAGTATTCTTAGCACTGTTGTTGTGAATGTATATATTTATATTCCATTGTCTTTGGATAGCTAAATTGTTACTAGGTAAAAAATGGGATGAGTATTAATGAAATATTGTTATATGTGTGCCATATAATAATTTTATTTTAAATTTTAAAATAAAAATAAGATCAAATTAATATCAATTAAAACATGAATTGAACAAATTAAATATGAGTGCTTCTATACATTTAAAATAGAATAATAATAATAATAATAATAAATTTAAAATAAAAAAGAATATAATACACATTTTACTAATTTATATTATATCATCTGTGTTGTTGACAGGTGTGATCTGTCAACTATTAGGTGCTGGTGAAAGTGAATGCTCCGTCATATTCTTCTGGACATATGCTTTAACTTTACTATTATTTCCTCTATGGTCGGCATTTTTCATGTGGCTAGTAATATAATGTTGATTTAGTATATTCATTTATTCTTGTTTAGTTATAAAGTTCGGTATAGGAAAATTTTATATGCAGATCAGTAGTAATAATAGAAATTGTGATGATATGACTGCAATGTGTCAAATAATAGTATTGTTGATTGTTCATTTTGCTAAGTGATTTACATAAATACAAAATAGTTTTCAAGTATTTACATATCAAAAGCATGCGTGTACTAAAAATTTTTTGAGTGTCATACAAAAGAAAAGATGACTTATGGTTATGCCTATCAGCGCTATTATCATAAGTATTCAAGCAAACTTCAGTAGATCGATCAAATTGCAGTAGCAAGCACTGCTACTTGAGCCAATAAATAAAACTTCAGCAATATAATTAACTTTGATTGAGACCAAAACCAATATAAGAAATTTGACATTCTTTCTCTCCTTCAATTTCATATCCTAGATTGAAATTTAAATTTTAAATATATAAAATAGCTGAAGATAAGTAATTTGCCATGAAAAAAATATATTAGTACTTTCTATATGATTTTTGAGCTCCTCTTCCTCGTGGAAAGCAAACACATTTAATACCTGAGCATACTAATATTGATATTGATATTGAAATCAATGAACATATGTAGAGAGAAAATTCTAAAGTAGTCTTGATGAAATGCTCTTGATGAGTCCCATCACCAAAAGTTTATCCTCCATTGAAAATTGTACAAAATTAACATGCTGACTAGAGTCATTAGTACGTCAACCCAATTCAGAAAATATTAACATATAATAGAGAAGATAAGTATGCTTAATATGTCTCTCTATCGAAGGCTACACAATGAGTTTGGAAATTTCTCAATTGTGATAGAATACACCATCAAGAAAATTGATCACCTCTAAAAGTGAAAATATTATTCTATGATGTATCTAATTATGAAATGATACTTTCACTACTCTGAGGATCTATATTACCAAAAAATTTTCTACTATCTTAAGAAGAAACGGCGGAGTTTATTTGATCAGAGGTTAGACATCACTACAGAATTAAGACTCTTTTTTTAAGACCACATTTCGTTGATTATTTTGAGAAATACTGTCGCTTTTNTGTGACATGTTTATTTTATCTCGGGTCAGAAATCATTACAGGAATAATGCTCTTTTTTGACGGCTACATTTCATTGGTTATTTAGAGAAATACAATTGCTTTTAATAATTTCGGCAGCTCATCGACGATTTTTACGTCGCAGCTAAATGCTTATTGATAATTTTCAAACCGACTAATATTTCGACTGCATAAAATTACTGATGCATAACTGATTAAATTTTATCAGCACTTTTTTGAGTAATTCGAAAGCGTCGGTTTTCATCAGTCCACACAATCGATGAATGTTTTGTCAGCAAAAAATGACAGCCTCTACATAAAAAAAGTGTTGCAACCGTCACTTTTTTTAAAGGAGGCTCATCATCGGTTTGGTGTCGATGATGAGTTGATTTTGATAACAGACAAAAGAGCAGTCTAAAAAGTGTCGCGACCGTCGTTTTCTTATGACGTAGGCAAGCCGACTCGGTTTGGTGTCAATGATGCATCAGTAAATAAGTTCATCGTCTAACCGTCGATTATGGTTACTAATATGCAAAGAGTAGTATTCAAACCGCCGGTAAGCTCTCAGAAACTTGTATCATCAGCAAAAAAAATTCCTACTTTCGTATTTACATTAACACACCTGCAATCACAACATTTTATTTATCTTCTCAAGAATTTAATGAATTAAAATAGCATTCCAACATCAAATTATCCAATAAAATAACCAAATAAACAAAATGCATTTAATCTAACATAAATACAACATTGTTCACAGAAAAATATATATTCAAATGTACAATATAATCATTAAAAAAAAAATCCCTGCTAATCCTCCACTTCTATCTCCTCATCCTCGTCCTCTACCTCTTTTGTCCTCTTCCAATGCTAGCTTGCCATGTTGTCTCATCTATTGTTGAAATAACTCAGCCTTCAGCTTGACTTCCATATTTCCTCCTACTTCGACCTCATATGAGTGAAACAGACCTCCTATCAGTAGCAAATGCAGCAACACACCTCGAGACTTCCTTCTTCTGTGTTGTCGAGATAGAGGTTGCAGATGCACCGGGGGAGGGGTGAGCATCATAGGCAAACGCATGTGACCCGAGCCCGTAGACTCGACCCTTCTTCTTCCCTCCAGCAGCCTCCCTCCATAGGCCATACTCGGAAGGATCATGATCTCAGATAGTTATACTTCCCTGCGCATGGGATCAATTTTCCTTCCCTGCGCATGAGATCAGTTATCTTTCAACTGTTGGAATCTCTCCTGAAAAAAAAAAAGTTATAAACTCTTCCATGCATTAACATCAAACTAGTTTNAATAATAGAAATTGTCAGGTTATGATTGGAAGGCATCAAATAATAGTATTCCTGATTGTTTATTTCACTAAGTGATTTACATAAATATAAAATAATTTTCAAGTATTTACATGTATAACATCTAAGATTGTTGTACTAATTTAACATACAAATCCTTAACATCATATCAAAAGCTTGTGTATGCTAACTTTTTTTTGTGTGAAATATGCATTTTCATGTATATGTTTTAATATGGTTATAATATTATAAAATGTCATACAAAGAAATATCAGCGCAAGTATCGTAAGTATTCAAGAAAACCTGGCTAGATCGATCTTATTGTCGTGGCAAGCACTGCTACTTGAGCCAATAAATAAAGCTTTAGCAATATAATTAACTTCGATTGAGACCAAAACCAATATAAGATATTTGTCCTCCAATTTTATGTCTTGCATTGAAGTATAAATTTTAAAAATATAATCTTACCAGTTATAGAGAATTTTTAATCTCAGTATAAAATAGCTGAAGAGAAATAATTTCCAGTAAAAAAATATATTAGTACTTTTTATATGATTTTTGAGCTCTTCTTCCTCGTGGAAAGCAAACACATTTCATGCATGAGCATAATAACATTGATATTGAAATCAATGGACTTATGTAGAAAGAAATTCTAAAGTAGTCTTGATGAAGTGCTCTTGATTGGTCCCATGAAGAAAATCAATCACCTCGAAATGTATCCAATTATGAAACGATACTTTCACTAATCTGGGGATCAACGTTACCAAGAAAATTTTCTACTACCCTAAGAAAATGTGACATGTTTATTTTATCTCGGGTCAGAAATCATTACAGGAATAATGCTCTTTTTCGACGGCTACATTTCATTGGTTATTTAGAGAAATACAATTTCTTTTAATAATTTCGACAGCTCATCGACTATTTTAAGGTCGCAGCTAAATGCTTATTGATAATTTTCAAACCGACTAATATTTCGACTGCATAAAATTACTGATGCATAACTAATTAAATTTTATCAGCACGTTTTTGAGTAATTCGAAAGCGTCGGTTTTCATCAGTCCATACAATCGATGAATGTTTCGTCAGCAAAAAGTGACAACCTCTACATAAAAAAACTGTTGTGACCGTCACTTTTTTTAACGGAGGCTCATCATCGGTTTGGTGTCGATGATGAGTTGATTTTGATAACAGACAAAAGAGCAGTCTAAAAAGTGTCGCGACCGTCGTTTTCTTAGTAGGCAAGCCGACTCGGTTTGGTGTCAATGATGCATCAGTAAATAAGTTCATCGTCTAACCGTCGATTATGGTTACTAATATGCAAAGAGTAGTATTCAAACCGCCGGTAAGCTCTCAGAAACTTGTATCATCAGCAAAAAAAATTCCTACTTTCGTATTTACATTAACACACCTGCAATCACAACATTTAATTTATCTTCTCAAGAATTTAATGAATTAAAATAGCATTCCAACATCAAATGTATCCAATTATGAAACGATACTTTCACTAATCTGGGGATCAACATTACCAAGAAAAGTTTCTACTACCCTAAGAAAATGTGACATGTTTATTTTGTCTCGGGTCAGAAATCATTACAGGAGTAATGCTGTTTTCCGACGGCTACATTTCATCGATTATTTATAGAAATACAATTGCCTTTAATAATTTCGGCAGCTCATCGACTATTTTAAGGTCGCAGCTAAAAGCTTATCGATAATTTTCAAGCCAACTAATATTCCGACTGCATAAAATTACTGATGCATAACCGACTAAAGTTTATCATCACTTTTTTGAGTAATTCCAAAGCGTCGGTTTTCATCAATCCATGTAATCGATGAACGTTTCGTCGACAAAAAGTGACAGCCTCTACATCAAAAAAGTGTTGCGACCGTCACTTTATTTTACGTAGGCTCATCATCGGTTTGGTGTCGATGATGAGTTGATTTTGATAACCGACAAAAGAGCAGCGTAAAAAGTGTCGCGACCGTCGTTTTCTTATGACGTAGGCAAGCCGACTCGATTTGGTGTCGATGATGCATCAGTAAATAAGTTCATCGTCTAACCGTCGATTATGGTTACTAATATGCAAAGAGTAGTATTCAAATCGCCGGTAAACTCTCAGAAACATTTATCATCAGCAAAAAAAATTACTACTTTCGTATTTACATTACCACACCTGCAATCACAACATTTAATTTATCTTCTCAAGAATTTAATGAATTAAAATAGCATTCCAACATCAAATTATCCAATAAAATAACCAAATAAACAAAATGCATTTAATCTAACATAAATACAACATTGTTCACAGAAAAATATATATTCAAATGAACAATATAATCATTAAAAAAATATCCCAGCTAATCCTCCACTTTTCTCTCCTCATCCTCATCCTCATCCTCTACCTCTTTTGTCCTCTCCCAATGCTAGTTTGCCATGTTGTCTCATTTGTTGTTGGAATAACTCAGCCTTCAGCTTGACCTCCATGTTTCCTCCTACTTCGACCTCATATGAGTTAAACAGACCTCCTATCAGTAGCAAATGCAGCAACACGTCTAGAGAGTTCCTTCTTCTGTGCTGTCAAGATAGAGGTTGCAGATGCACTGGGGGAGGGGTGAGCAGCATAGGCAAACGCATGTGACCCGAGCCCGTAGACTCGACCCTTCTTCTTCCCTCCAGCAGCCTCCCTCCATAGGTCGTACTCGGAAGGATCATGATCTCAGACCGTTATACTTCTCTGCGCATGGGATCAATTTTTTTTCCCTGCGCTTGTGATCAGTTATCCTTCAACTGTTGGAATCTCTTCTGAAAAAAAAAAGTTATAAATTGTTCCATGCATTAACATCAAACTAGTTTAGCTCGTGAGTTATCTGGGTCGCTTGGGATATGTCGTTGATCCAAGACTAATCAAACTGCCTTTTATGAGTGTGCTTATATACATCGGCAAGCAAGGGCTCTAATCCCATNGTTTAGGTCGTGAGTTATCTGGGTCGCTTGGGATATGTCGTCGATCCAAGACTAATCAAACTGCCTTTTATGAGTGTGCTTATATACATCGGCAAGCAAGGGCTCTAATCCCATTGTCACAGTTTATCCATATAACGAAATAGTTAGAATATATATTTGATATATAGAAAAATTTAAAGCAGGAATAAAATCTTATCAGCCTCTGTTNACGAAATTGCTAGAATATATATTTGATATATAGAAAAATTTAAAGCAGGAATAAAATCTTATCAGCCTCTGTTTGTGTTATATTTATGAGAGCGCCCCACCAGTATGCTTGAAAGGTCTTATGCTTCCACAGTCCAACTGCCTATTTTACTTTGCCTGCTCTCTCTTCTTCTGCTACTCTGGAGAATCCCAGCCCTTGAGCAGCTTGGCAAAATCATTCTCCCCAAGCCACAAAGGAATCTGCCTCGATTTTTTATATCATTGAACATGTCTCGTAGCCGATCGCCGTCCTTGCGCTCGAAGTTGTGCCAGATGTGTGCTTCATACTCGGTGCACTAGGAGAATTATTTCTATAAAATTACAGTGATTATGCTAGATCCTGGAAGAACAAACTAATTTCATTCAAAGGATTAAGAACTTCACTTGGTAAACAACTAATTGCAGTTGATATCAAATTTTGTAGAAAATTATGATAGTCATGATTTTTTACTCCAAATAATTTTTTCTACACTCACATTAACACAACTGCTCATATTAGAAGCATATCCACTCAAAACTTTTAGTGATTGGAGCCACTCACAAATTGTTCTTCGTTGAGACAAAGTNGTCCAAATAATTTTTTCTACACTCACATTAACACAACTGCTCAAATTAGAAGCATATCCACTCAAAACTTTTAGTGATTGGAGTCACTCACAAATTGTTCTTCGTTGAGACAAAGTAAGGGAATATTTCGATTTGGGCTTGATGATCTTGCCGACAGTTGTTTCTTGGATCTCCATCTCCCAACTTTTGCATATCTCCTTCAAATTATCTTTGACATTCATGTTATTGCTAGTTTTTGTTAACATCCATCACAATGTTGATGTTGTTATGAAAATAATTTTTTTTTCTTTGTGCATGACATCCAATTTATGTCTTATCTTGTTATCCTTATAGTATGACAGATCTCAAAAAATTCATTTATTTGTCCAATTATGAGTGACGCCAAATATGGGTGACTGATGTGAAGAAAGGTCAGAACATATATTAATCTTTGGGATGTCATTAATAATTTGCATTATATCTTCCTCAAATATTCTTGGAGGTGTCGATAATTTCTCAATTTTGTTCCTTTTGAATGCATTCATTTTCCTCGTGAAGTGTTGTTCGAAATCTAGAAACACACGGTGACAGTCAAACAATGAATTCTTCCTGCTATGCTAAAGCATAAATGTCTTGGATGAATTCATGCAAAATGAACATGCTAACTTTTCCGCAGTGCTCCACTCAGGCAACATTCCATGTGCAGGAAAATCACTTATTAACCACATTAATGCTGCTCTCATCAGAAAAGTGTGTTTCACAAATACCTCGTACTTCATGACACCTCTTTTCCAAAAAAAAATGTACGTTATCTATCAACAACTGCCGATATACATCAATCCTCCTTTAGAGCTACTGGGAACAAATATAATCAAGTGTCAGGAAGAAGAAAAGAATTGTCGTACACATCTCAGATAGCATATTGTATGGTGATGTTATCTGATTGTAGGGTGTGAAGCCATTAGAGTATAAGCTGAGGCGAACGTTACGTGCCTCCATAGCAAACTCAGGATATGAGCAATCAAAATACTTTCATGCCTCCCCATCTGTTAGATGACTCATTAAGTTATTTTCTCCTAATTTGTTATGATTTCACTTCAGATGTGGAGCAGTACAAATAGAATTGTATAGGCTATATAGATGTGAAATAAGCAGTAGATAAAAGAGCCGCTTAAGCGAAACTTCCTTCTACCTCTTATTTTATCTACTCATGTGGGAGGCCAAAAAGGCCCACAACACCTAGTAAAACTACTCCTAGGTTTGGCTAAGAAAGAAAGCATGAGGGTTTTCAGAAAATCTCACCGCCACAAAGGTTGATGATATGTTCTCTTTGCTTTTCCTTGCTCCGAGTTTGCTCCAGTGATGCTCTGGCAAGGTCTCGAGCTTCTCTCCTTCACAACCTTCATGGGATGAAGAAGACTAGAAAGTGGTTACGGTGAGGTTACACCAAATTTCGGAACTCCAGTGAGATTTTCGGTGATCTTCAAAGAAGATCTCCTCCGCTAGATAAGCTCTTCCTCTTCTAAGAAACTCCTCATACACTCAAAGCAATTGGTGGAGAAAGTTGGTGATGAAGAAGAAGAAGAAGAAGGTTGAAGATGAAGAAGGAGAAGAAGGTGATCAACTCCTTAGCTCTCCTTTTGGGGAAGATGAAGAGCCTTCCTCTCTTGCTTCAAGCTCTAAAGTCTCCATATGTAAGAAGACACTCCATGGCACCTCCAAGATCTCCAAGGGGAAGATGAAGCTCTCTCTTATGCTCTCCCAAGCTCTTCTAACCAGCTCCAAAATTGAAATGAGATGGAACGAGTTTTGATAGATGAGAATGAGGTAGAGAGGCAAGGTTAAACTAGCCTTCCCTTGAAAATCCCAAAAGTGCCTCTGAATTAGGCCAAAAATTGGATAATGGATGGCATTTAGAACATGCCAAAAAAGTGGTTAATCCCCAAGTTTTTTTACAAGCCAAAGGAGATCACCTCAAGTCCACGAAAAGCCTGCAAATTCAGCTTCTAGAAGGCATGCTTCCATAGAGCTGCCAGGCCAAATTTTGAAATCATGCGCCGCCCTGCCCATGGAGGTCGGTGTGGTCACGCCGTCCCACGATGTCAATATGTCATAGATTTTCGTGTGGCGTGATCACGCCGTCCCATAGCGTAATTACGTTGCGGGCTCTGTCTTGCAGCATGGTCACGCCACCTACAGAGGTGGCCATGTCAAAGCCAACCTCCTCAACCCTTATGGGGAGGGGTTAGGCGTGCACTAACAAACTTAAATCCAATTTCAAATCTGGGGTTTACATACATATCACATAATTGTTACGTTAATGCAAATCCAACTTCCAAACTTTGGTATTTAAATATAAACCGCTCAAATATTAAACATCACATCAAANGTGCGGCGTGATCACGCCGTCCCATATCGTAATTACGTTGCGGGCTCTGTCTTGCAGCATGGTCACCCTACCTACATCGGTGGCCATGTCAAAGCCAACCCCCTCAACCCTTATGGGGAGCGATTAGGCGTGCACTAACAAACTTAAATCCAATTTTAAACCTGGGGTTTACATACATATCACATAATTGTTATGTTAATGCAAATCCAACTTCCAAACTTTGGTATTTAAATATAAACCGCTCAAATATTAAACATCACATCAAAACTTTAAATAAATAAATATTAATTTTTTAAAATAAAATATATACTTTTATACATATTTTTTAATTTAACTGTCACACTGAATTATTATTTAAATACATATCAAATTTCAGAATATTGAAATGTCAATCCATAAGAAGAATAGCGCGGTTGTATGTAAATCGGACATTTTAAATCTTTTAAGTTTTTCTGTATTTTGATAATACATGTCAACGAGAAAGATGTTTAGCAGTACAAACAATTAAAAAAGAAAAGCGAAAACACGGGGGCTGCGANCTGCGGCGTGATCACGCCGTCCCATATCGTAATTACGTCGCGGGCTCTGTCTTGCAGCATGGTCACCCTTCTTACAGCGGTGGCCATGTCAAAGCCAACCCCCTCAACCCTTATGGGGAGCGATTAAGCGTGCACTAACAAACTTAAATCCAATTTTAAATCTGGGGTTTACATACATATCACATAATTGTTATGTTAATGCAAATCCAACTTCCAAACTTTGGTATTTAAATATAAACCGCTCAAAAATTAAACATCACATCAAAACTTTAAGTAAATAAATATTAATTTTTTAAAATAAAATATATCCTTTTATACATATTTTTTAATTTAACTGTCACACTGAATTATTATTTAAATACATATCAAATTTCAGAATATTGAAATGTCAATCCATAAGAAGAATAGCGCGGTTGTATGTAAATCGGACATTTTAAATCTTTTAAGTTTTTTTGTATTTTGATATTACATGTCAACGAGAAAGATGTTTAGCAGTACAAACAATTAAAAAAGAAAAGCGAAAACACGGGGGCTGCGANAATCAATCACCTCGAAATGTATCCAATTATGAAACGATACTTTCACTAATCTGGGGATGAACGTTACCAAGAAAATTTTCTACTACCCTAAGAAAATGTGACATGTTTATTTTATATCGGGTCAGAATATATTACAGGAGTAATGCTCTTTTCCGACCGCTACATTTCATCGATTATTTAGAGAAATACAATTGCTTTTAATAATTTTGGCAGCTCATCGACCATTTTAAGGTCGCAGCTAAATGCTTATCGGTAATTTTCAAATCGACTAATATTCCGATTGCATAAAATTACTGATTCATGACCGACTAAAGTTTATCATCACTTTTTTGAGTAATTCCAAAGCGTCGGTTTTCATCAGCCCATATAATNATGACACGTTTACTTTATCTCGGGTCAGAAATTATTACAGGAGTAATGCTCTTTTCCGACTGCTACATTTCATCGATTATTTAGAGAAATACAATTGCTTTTAATAATTTTGGCAGCTCATCGACCATTTTAAGGTTGCAGCTAAATGCTTATCGATAATTTTCAAACCGACTAATATTCCGACTGCATAAAATTACTGATGCATGACCGACTAAAGTTTATCATCACTTTTTTGAGTAATTCCAAAGCGTCGGTTTTCATCAGCCCATATAATCGATGAACGTTTCGTCAGCAAAAAGTGACAGCCTCTACATCAAAAAAGTGTTGCGGCCGTCACTTTATTTTACGTAGGCTCATCATCGGTTTGGTGTCGATGATGAGTTGATTTTGATAACCGACAAANCTAATGAGGTTTTCCACGGTCTAAATGAAATTATGGAACTCATTAAGTTGAGTTTAGTAGTTCATTTGACTAAGCTATGGTCTAAATGAAATTATGGAACTCATTAAGTTGAGTTTAGTAAATTCATTTGGACTAAAGTCGGTCTAAATGAAATTATGGAACTCATTAAGTTGAGTTTAGTAAATTCATTTGGACTAAGTGTAACGAGGCTTCCCAAGGTCTAAATGAAATTATGGAACTCATTAAGTTGAGTTTAGTAAATTCATTTGGACTAAGTGATGTCTAAATGAAATTATGGAACTCATTAAGTTGAGTTTAGTAAATTCATTTGGATTAAGTGATCCACGGTCTAGATGAAATTATGGAACTCATTAAGTTGAGTTTAGTAAATTCATTTGGACTAAGTGATTCCAATGAAAAATAGTAGTACCGGGACGATGGAACCGTGGGATCTTGACCGGTGTCACTTTAATAAACTTTAATATGCCCATAATAAAATTCAATAGTGGTGCCGGGACGATGGAACCGTGGGATCTTGACCGGTGTCGCTTTAATCAACTTTATATAGTGGTGCCGGGACGATGGAACCGTGGGATCTTGACCGGTGTCGCTTTAATCAACTTTAAGTGCCCATAATAAAATTTAAAGAACTTTAACCATAGGGTCATCTGATTTGACATTATAACCAATCCAATAGAAAATAGTGGTACCGGGATGACGGAACCGTGGGATCTTGACCGGTGTCGCTTTAATCAACTTTAATATGTGCCGGGACGATGGAACCGTGGGATCTTGACCGGTGTCACTTTAATATGCCCATAATAAAATTTAAAGAACTTTAACTATAGGGGCTGGAACGATGGAACCGTGGGATCTTGACCGGTGTCGCTATAATCAACTTCAACTAAGTTAATAAAGGATGATGAAATCGTGGGATCTTGACCGGTGTCGCTTTAATCAACTTTAATATGCCTTTAAGATGATGGAATCTTGGGATCTTGACCGGTGTCGCTTTAATCAACTTTAATATGCCCATAATAGGACGGAACCGTGGGATCTTGACCGGTGTCGCTTTAATCAACTTTAATATGCCCATAATAAAATGTTGAGTTTAGTAAGTTCATTTGGACTAAGTGATTCCAATAGAAAATAGTGGTGCCGGGACGTGGAACCGTGGGATCTTGGCCGGTGTCGCTTTAATCAACTTTAATATGCCCTCATAAAATTCCGTGGTATCTTGACCGGTGTCGCTTTAATCAACTTTAATATGCCCATAATAAAATTTAAAGAACTTTAACAATTGACCGGTGTCGCTTTAATCAACTTTAATATGCCCATAATAAAAATTTAAAGAACTTTAAACATAGGTGTCACTTTAATCAACTTTAATATGCCCATAATAAAATTTAAAGAACTTTAATCATAAGGTCACCTGATTTGACATTATAACCAAATGACCTAGAAAACTTGAACTCTGCTACAACATGGTGATCACTTGATTTGACATTATAACCAAATGACCTAGAAAAACTTGAATTCTGCTACAACGAAGAGCTTGATGTCACTTTAATAAACTTTAATATGCCCATAATAAAATTTAAAGAACTTTAACCATAGGGTCTCCTGATTTGACATTATAACCAAATGACCTTGGAAAACTTGAACTCTGCTACAACGAGGAGCTTGNAAGATAATAAGTTTTATAATTGGTGCCAACTCTGATTTATATCTTCAGTTTAGGGATCATTTAGTTGGTTGGAGGAATAATGAACTCCAATTGCTAGGTTTAGTTTAGTATGAATATAAATTTTAAAACTGTAAATTTCTTTAAAATATATACTAAATTTTATATTTGCATATATTAAACAAGAAAAAATAAATTTTATCATATTTAAAATGCGAAATTTACATTCATGCCAACCAATCCCTATGTAACTACATGCCTAAAACCTAACCTTACTTCCTGCATTTATCTCACCCAAATCATTCATGTCGCATCAAAAATACAGTTATTTTGACTCTTAAAATATGAAATGCATATTTTCATACATATATGAGATGACATTTATGAAAAAATTAACTTTAGATGTTATATATGTAAATACATTTGAACTGAGTAGTATTTATGTAAGTATTCATTTTAAAGTATATATATATACATTTATGTAATAAGACAATCTTTTGTGATTTTTATAAGAGAAATGGAGTATTTAATTTATTTGATATTTTTGAATTGAATGATGATGATGATGATTATTATTATTATTATTATTATTCTTATTATTAAATTTTCACAAAAAAATAATGAAACTCAAATCATTTGCTATTAATCTGTTATAGATTATAATTAATTATATGGTTTTCAACTCTAAAGATAATTCCAAAGAGATTGTTTCAACGAGAAAACAAGAGGTGTCAAAGTCCTGCAAAGCATCTTCCAATTTAAAAATCTATCATAAGAATTGTTTGAAGATTTTACACTTTCTCTGTAGTTTCAATACCATGTTGCTTGATCGCATCCAAAAAGCGACAGCCTTGGGCGGCACAAAACTTGGAAGGAATATTTACATACGTATCACTCATTTGCCATGGATTTACATATCTATCACCAAAATTTCAATTTTTACATAAAAATACACAAATTACCATTATTTTAAAATTATCCTCATGAAAAGATGAGTTAAAACATCTTAACCTAAATTGACTTATCAAAGCTTTAAAACACATGAATTTTTTAGGGCATGAAGCATAAGCTATAGAAATGTTGGAAAAGTAGATAATATTTATATTTAATCGTTGTATTATAAGTTTTTGTGCAAGTAATATTAACAAATTTCATTTTTTTGGACAAAAGAAGAAGAATTTANGCCGCATCCAAAAAGCGACAGCCTTGGGCGGCACAAAACTTGGAAGGAATATTTACATACGTATCACTCATTTGNGCGACAGCCTTGGGCGGCACAAAACAAGGAAGGAATATTTACATATGTATCACTCATCTGCCATGGATTTAAATATATATCACCAAAATTTCAATTTTTACATAAAAATACACAAATTACCATTATTTTAAAATTATCCTCATGAAAAGACGAGTTAAAACATCTTAACCTAAATTGACTTATCAAAAAGCTTTAAAACACATGAATTTTTTAGGGCATGAAGCATAAACTATAGAAATGTTATAAAAGTAGCGTTGTATTATAAGTTTTTGTGCAAGTAATATTAACAAATTTC
Source organism: Phalaenopsis hybrid cultivar (assembly GCA_002079205.1). NCBI lineage: Eukaryota > Viridiplantae > Streptophyta > Magnoliopsida > Asparagales > Orchidaceae > Phalaenopsis > Phalaenopsis hybrid cultivar. The sequence goes on from JXCR01090520.1 coordinate 69,645, forward strand.
ATTTTTTTGGACAAAAGAAGAAGAATTTAGCAACTGATATTTATTTGACAGAAGAAGAAGAAGAAGAAGAAGANTTCCAGCTACGTGTAAAGAAAGTGGAAGACCGTTTGGTAACCCAGCCTTATGTACTTCCCAGGCTTTGGCATACGCTTCACTCTCCATGGGCGTAAGTCTTTTCTATATTTTTTAAAGGCTACATTTTATTCTTAGAAATTAAATAAATTATCAATAAACATTATTTTTATGATTTTATAATCAATGTTTTAGTGTTTTAATACAAATAATAAATATAACAATCAAATTCTATTTGGGTAGACACTACTCCACAGGCAGAAAAATAAAAATAAAAAAATTTAAATTTTGCATTTTTTTTAATGCATGTTCAAAGAAGATTTGGGTTAATGAGGTTTTGGATTTTATGTGCAGAGAAAATTCTAATTTCCATATTTGTGAATTTGTGTGTAGATATTATGATTTTCCTTTTCTACCTACGCGTCCGGATTTTTATTTACAATAAATAATGCAAATTATATAAATGTGTATTTATGCAATAATAATAAAATGTGAGTTTTAAGTCTTTTGAAAATATTTCAGATAGGCGATATGATCTTTTGGTCATATGTCTACAACGTCGTGAGATTATCAATGGGATTTGAAGAAGAAAAGATGAAGATCATGCAACAAGAATCATCATCACCAATGTCTATAGAGGAAGGGACGACAACAACTCGTGAAAATGACTCGGTTTGGTTTGATACTAAAGACTCATTTTCTACTAATGGTGAAATTATTCAAGAAACCTCAGGCACCAATGTTAGTGAGCCTTCAACAAATAGCAAGGTAATAGTTTTTTATAAATTAACTAGGTTGAGATAACTTGTTTTTCTTCCACAATAATATATTTTTTATAATTCAAATAGATTATTGCATATGTATAATGCATCCATTTAATGTTTTTAATTATTTTCAGGTCCAATCATTAATGAAATTGACAAAATCACTCTCCGAGAGGCCAGCAGTCATAGCATTGAGGAGGTTGTTTACCCCATCAATATTTGGAGCGGTATGTTAACAACACTTAATGACATTGATTAGTTTCATAGTGACATAATCTAATTTAGAATTTCTTCATAGTCAAATTATTCTTAACAACTCTTCCTTTTTAATTTTATTAAGAAATAATTTTCTGTCATTTTAATAGTTAGTCATGTAAAACAACTTTGAATTTGGTAATTATGCTATTAAACTAAGCTCATTCCATTAGAGAGAGTGACAAATATTGTATATAACAATGCCTTTCACACAGAATGGCATAATAACGCCATAAGCAAAAATTGTATATACATAATAAATATTAAGGACTAGTATATTACCAACATATTGTAAAATAAAAATATTAAAGACGTGGACCCACACTGACATGAGGGATCATCGTGTCTATATATATGTGTGTGTGTGTATATATATAACATAATAATTTAACTTCATTTAAAAACTAAAAAAAATATTTAATTTATTATGCAGATTATTGGGCTTGCAATTGGCATCGTTTCTCCATTCCGAAGGGCACTAGTAGGAG
>JXCR01090526.1:11785-24932 GCA_002079205.1 Phalaenopsis hybrid cultivar
TAAGATGACCTGCTCGAAAACTTGTATATGTTAATGATTTAGGATTTGACATTAAACATGCTTGCATGCTTCTTGATGCGAATTGCATTTTAGTTTAAACTTGTGTCCAACCTACACAAACATTCTCAGATTTTTGCCGTAAGCAGCAAAGAGTGAGGATGGAGAGTTCGGCTGGTTAGATTGGAGCGGGAGTAGGTGTGGAGTTGCAGGGAGGAGAGCAAGGAAGTATGGGGGATTTTGGCTTGTATGTGAGCGGAGCCACAGGATAGTTGGCTGGATCACATGAGCAGCAGAGGTGCAGGCACAGTGAAGGGAAATAGGCGATGCTCAATCTCTGCGGCTGCGAACAACACGCTGTTGGGCCGTCGGCAGGCTTGACGGTGGCTTGGTANGTAGGTGTGGAGTTGCAGGGAGGAGAGCAAGGAAGTATGGGGGATTTTGGCTTGTATGTGAGCGGAGCCACAGGATAGTTGGTTGGATCACATGAGCAGCAGAGGTGCAGGCACAGTGAAGGGAAATGGGCGATGCTCAATCTCTGCGGCTGCGAACAACACGCTGTTGGGCCGTCGGCAGGCTTGACGGTGGCTTGGTAGTTACGGAGCTGTGTAAGCGGGCATTCGTTTCTGGCCTAAGGATTTGTGCTTTGCCAAAGGAGAATGAGATTGAAGGTGGGTGTGGGCATGAGGGCAGGTGGAGAGCTGGAGGTGAGAATGGAGGGCTCTCATGAGTGAGATGTGCGAAGGAAGAGAGGGAAAGTTCATGTGTGCCTTTGGTTTTTGTGTAGGAGATAGGAAGAGTATGGAAGAAAAGAGGTCGACGAGATTTGTACGGGCTTACATTGGGATTTTCTATCTTTTTTCTTCATTTTTTTATTTGTTCATGCATCACATGTTTGATGTGGTGGCGAAATAGACATATTTGAGTGGCGCTTCGGTAGAAATAGGAAAATTATATTATTTTATCTATTTTAATATATAAAAAAATTAAAGTGTTGCTGAGATGAGAATGCGTAGGTGGATGAGTGGCTTGACACTTAGAGCAAAATACGAAATGAATATATCTGTGATGGGATTGGTGTAGCTCCAATGACGGACATGATTTGAGAGAGTTGTCTTAGATGGTTTGGTCACTTTAAATGTTGACCATCTGATGATCCTGATAGGAGAGTATATATTTTAGATTCAATTTATGTTAAAAAAAGCAGAAGTAAACCTAAAAAGACTTGGGCTTATTTTATTAAAAATGATCTTAATCTTTTAGAATTAACTCAAAAAAAAATGACACTCAATAGGACACAATGGAGAAAAAGGATCCATGTAGCTGACCCGCCTTACCCCTTAGTGGGATAATATATATATATATATATATATAATTTTTGTACAAATTAATTTTTTTATGTAATATGAGAATCTCCAAATAAAAAAAAAAAATAAAGGTGCAGCACTTCAAAGTAACATCATGCACTGGCGACTCATTGCAATATGAAAATCTCTGATAGCTATCTATTTCCATCCAAGAGGTTGTCATCTCTGTTCTGATGAAACTCGCCGGAGGATCTCCTTCTCTTTCAAACCAGCTAAATGTTGATGCTTTCTTGGAACAAGCTCGTTCATATGACAAGGCTTCTTCAAGCCCATTTGGATGGTACATAAGGTTAGTATCATGGAATCCATTACCCCAAAGCGATCACATTATAACATTTATTTGTGGAAGGTATAATAAATGTAACCATGTTTGGTGTCATCTCGTTGGTTGTAATTAAAAATAAGATTTAGAAAATAATAAAATAATTAAATTTGAAGGACTTTTTGTACTTCAAACTCTTCTGTATTTTTTTATTAAATTATTTCCCATCCCATCCAATCATAATAAAATCTTGAAAGATTTGTATGCATGCCACACAATTTCACTATTTTTACATCTCTAACATTTAAATTTGATTTTTTACATGGGAAATTTACATGCGTTCCACACAATTGTTATGTTTTTACATATCTAACACCCAAATTTTGATATTTACAGTTACAACACCTTGGTGTCATTATCCTATGCATGGAAAGGTGTATTTCACTTTTAAAAAGATAATAATGGTGATATTTGTGATGTGATGTTAATGATTTGACTGGTATGCATGTAAATATGAAGTGTTTAGGTGTTAGCATGTAAATAAATAAAAACTGTGTGGAATGTATGTAAATGCCCCTTTTTACATTTAATAGCTCTTTATATACATACATGAAATTTTATGTTATATGAAAGAACCCAGTGTTATAATATGAAAAACAACAAAGTCTAGGCGTTAGATTTGTAAATACATTCGAATTGAGATGTATGTATGTAAATGCCTCTAAAATCTAAGAATTAATGTGGATTTCAGGAATGCTCAAACAAGTCAGTTGTCCCATCCTTTGCCTATATTCCGCGCTCGAGAAATAGACGAGTGGTCCAGGAGTTCAGAGTACCAGTCCCTATTACAAAGGGCAATGCAAAATAAACGCTCTCAGAGAGTATAGATTTAACTGCAAACTCCATCAAAGACGGGGCCATGGAGGTAATTATTATGAATACAATAGCTTTTCAGTTCTGTTAATCTGATTCTTCTATAGCTGATTATTATTTTCCATGGTGCAAGGCCTGTGCGTGTATATACACACAACAAAAAATACATCTTCAGATGCTGGGGCACATATATCTGCAGGTTGGTGATTAATATTATAAACATCTCTGCATCGAAAACATATAAATTCTAACATTGTATTGTATCTGAGAAAAATGTCAAAATGGTCCCTGACTTTTTATAAATCATCATTTTTAGTCCCAGAGTTTATAAAAGTGTTAAGTGTCCATTCAATCCCCATACTCTTTACATATGGGCTGAAATAAGAGTGGATTAATTTGACGTTTTTATCTTCATAAACTCCAGGATTGAAGTGACCCTAAGTAAATAGTCAGAAGATTATTTTGATACTTTACTTCATTGTATATATATTAACTGCTGTGAGAGTGGTATGTAGATGCAGCTGCTTGATAGCTTTGCCAATATCAAGCAGTGAATGATATGAAATTTCGTTTTGTCATATGAGTGCCTTAGATATGACCTTATGGAGCCAAAATATCTAAAAAATCTTATGAATACCTATAAATTATGTAGGGAAATGGAAAATAAAAAAGGAGATTTATATACATGACATTATTCTTATGTATCTATATATTTAGCACCTAAATTTTGATAAAATCTCTAAATTTAGTGTCGTAATCACATCAATGCATTTGCTTGAAAACTTATCTAATTTTAGAAAAAAATGGCATCGATTATGTTTTTGATGTTCGTTCGAAGCACTTGCTTACATAAAAAGTCGAGTGCTATGTAAATAATTATTAAATTTTAATTGTTAGATATGTAAATACATAAAGTTATGTTGTTTGTATATAAATTCACAAATGAGCGGCTAAGGTTAATATAGGCCATTGATTGGTGGCTATGATTAGCCCTACCATGTAAACTTTCTCAGGGTTTATGTGTTAAACTCATTCTTGTACTTTGTGAAGATGATAATAGGGATAGCTTTTATTTTCAAATGAATCTCTTTTTGTAGATTATATTGTAGGCATATGTAAATGAGCCAAAATAACATTTTTTAAGCTCAATTTATAAATAAGTTGAAAACAAAGAATCATTTGTTTAATCAAGTTTAGCTTGCTTTAGCCTGAAAAAAAAAGATTAAATATATTATTTATATAATAATTTTTTATATCTATTTATAACTCGAATGAGCCTAATACAAGCTAAGACTGAGCTTGCTCTAGCTCGACTCATTTACAACCTAGTTGCATTGATCTGAGCATGTAAGAACACTATCGAAAAATTAAACTTCAAGTTTTACATGTATGTCATTTTATGCATGAAAAGGTACATTTTATTTTTAAATGTTAAAAAATTGATATTTTTGACTTGATATTAAAGATTTGGGCCTTATAAATGTAAAACATTAAAGTTTAGGTGTCATGTATTTAAATACATAGGATTTAGGTGGTATGTATGTAAATCTCCCTAATTTTATTTCACATTTAGGACGTCATAATTTGCTCATTTTTTTTTAAAATTCAGTCTGCTTTCTATGCCACAAGGACGATCAACTCCTTTTTACTGTAACCATAAATCTTAAACGTCCTCGGCAGAGATGGCTCATCAAATTGTGGATAAAGAAAAGTTGAAGCATTATTATAAGGATTGTGAACCTCAAATACTTCTATAATTTAATTCATTAAAATGCGGATGATAAATCACATTTCTAAAGAAAGGCTAGTCTCATCATAATGCTTATGAATATTGAACACCAACCCCTTTTTTTAAAGGAATACTAAAGCAGCTAAATATTTTTCATACGGTAACAAAACGCTAAATGTATTTTAGTGGGTCCTTTTTTAAAAAAGTTATAAATTTATGAGCAAAATGCAAGCGTTTTTGTAAATTTTATTCACTTGATTTAATTTTATTGAAGTCTAGATATAGAGTTGTGTTAGGACTCTGTATGTAAAATTTTCTAATATTGTAGGGATTATAATCTTCGGCTTTCACTCATACTATTTCTACGTTAGTTTTTAGCCTCTTCTTAGAGAAAATTGAAATATATTAAGGAAATTTTTACTTCTTGCTAAATATTCAAGGAAGATAAAATAAGAGAAAAAAATTTAATAATTTTATTAAACTTCTTTAAAGATTTTAAAGATTTTTATGGCACATTGAATTAGGGCTCTCATGAACAGCTTGTTCACGAACAGCTTGTTCAGCTCGTTAAGTAGCTCGTGTTTGACTCGTTCGACGAGCTGAACACGAATAAATTATTTAAGTTCAAATTATAAATGAGTCGAGCATGATCAATCATTGGTTCGCTCGTGTTTGGCCCGTTTTAACTTGAAATAATGAAATCATACAAATTATAAAACCCACCGGCCCAATCGACGCGATCGATAATCTTTTGTCAACTCATCCAATTGGTCGCACCGACCCGATCATATTGATCAATATCTTTCATCATCTCGTCTGCTCGACCCCACCGACCTGCTCAATCCGATCGATCGTTTATGTCGAATGTTGCAACTTTGCATAATTGTTTCATGTTGTTTGTTTGAATACATTCACACCACACACTTGGTTGTGCATCTGTGAGGATGCACCCCCATATGCTCGCAACAGGCGGTTAAGCTCCTCTTTGACACAGCCTTTCGTGCCCATCTCATGACATCCCTACGTCATCGTGCATCACACTTTGTATGTATGCACCTACACTTGTGCACTCTTGTGTGTTAGTTCTCATGGCACTTTGCATATTTGTGACTTGTATGCTTGAAGTTGTGTGCATTTGGATTTGCATCATCATACACTTATCCCACACATTCACACATCATGTAACCAGACGGTTTGCATATCAAGTCTACCTGGTGTGTAATTCTCCCCAGTGACAATTACTTCACCTTCTCTTCTCATGACACTGCATTGGACTATCGTAAGTTACCCTCGGATCACTGTCTCCACGACACACCCACCCCTTCGGGTCACCGCCTCCTCAACATACCTACCATTTGGGTCACTGCCACCACGACACGCCTACCCTCCGAGTCCCTGCCTCCATGTCACTCCCACCCTTTGGGTCAATGCCTCCACGACAGACTCACCCTCCGAGTCGCCACCTTCACGACACACTCGTCTCTACTTGTGTTTTATGATTTGCATCAAAATGCATGCACATTACCGCATTGTCAGAGAATTTATCGTTGGTATAAGCCAGTGTATATTAGTGACGAATGCTTGTTATCCCGTGGCATCATCCTACACTTTCACGAGCATGTTCCTTCGCGTAAGGCATGTGTCTATTTTCTTGCTTATATGGTGCATTAGACACTGTTTGTGCTTTCCATTTGCATGTGTGTTTTGGTCATTATTGGGATAATGTGTAAATCTCCCCAGTGGCATCCTATAACTTAGGCAGCCAAATATAATACCACTTGAGTTTCATGCCTTTCATGTGCATCTTTGCATTGTCAACATATATATACGTCGCCGGTATATGCCACCGTCTACTTATGATGAATACTTGATATCTCGTGATCACATCAGCTTCTATGAGGTTGTCACTATGCATTGGACCATTTTGCATCCACACGTGCATCCTCGATCGTCTCAATGATAAAATGGGCTCATTCGCTGAGTGACTCTCTGTTAATCACGATGCGACAACTAGTATTGCTCGCGAGGATCTCTCAGTTATGCGACAACTATACTTGTTAATCTCAATCGGAAAGTTTCTAGGATACCTTCTGATGTTTGAGGGTATAAAAACCAATCTGGAGCAAGTAAAGCCATTTTTGGATATGTCATCTCCTTTGAATACAAAGGAGGTGTAATAGTTGACCATCCGAATAGCAACACTTAACATGTTCAATTACAAATTTGTTGAAAAATGTGTCGCTTTCTTCAAAGTTCTGAGGAAGGTCAAGAAATTTGAATGGCCAGCCGAATGTAAACAAGCTTTGTAAGGTTTGAGGTAGTCACCAATGTCGCATCCGTTATTGTAGAGTTCAAAGTCAAAGGAAGAAATTTCACTATGTATGTATGTTAGCTTGGAAGCCAATAGTTTGCTCTTAGTTCTAGAAGTGCTTGGAAAGCAGCACCTCATCTACTACACCAGTCGAGTCCTCAGGGGAGCTGAGGTCGGGNGTCATGCCTTTCATGTGCATCTTTGCATTGTCAGCATATATATACATCGCCGGTATATGCCACCGTATACTTGTGATGAATACTTGATATCTTGTGATCACATCAGCTTCTATGAGGCTGTCACTATGCATTGGACCATTTTGCATCCGCACGTGCATCCTCCATCGTCTCAATGATAAAATGGGCTCATTCGCTGAGTGACTCTCTGTTAATCACGATGCGACAACTAGTATTGCTCGCGAGGATCTCTCAGTTATGCGACAACTATACTTGTTAATCTCAATCGGAAAGTTTCTAGGACACCTTCTGATGTTTGAGGGTATAAAAACCAATCTGGAGCAAGTAAAGCCATTCTTGGATATGTCATCTCCTTTGAATACAAAGGAGGTGTAATAGTTGACCATCCGAATAACAACACTTAACATGTTCATTTACAAATTTGTTGAAAAATGTGTCGCTTTCTTCAAAGTTCTGAGGAAGGTCAAGAAATTTGACTGGCCAACCAAATGTAAACAAGCTTTGTAAGGTTTGAGGTAGTCACCAATGTCGCATCTGTTATTGTAGAGTTCAAAGTCAAAGAAGAAATTTCACTATGTATGTATGTTAGCTTGGAAGCCAATAGTTTGCTCTTGGTTCTAGAAGTGCTTGGAAAGCAGCACCTCATCTACTACACCAGTCGAGTCCTCAGGGGAGCTGAGGTCGGGTGCCCAATTATAGAAACGCTAACATTTTCATTAATTCTCTCTGCTAGAAGGCTCAGACCATACTTTCAAAAGCATCTTATCAGAGTAGTTACTGATTATCCACTCAAATACATGTTGATTTGACCGGAACACTCTAGTTGACTTATAAGTTGGCTCGTGGCACTATATCTGTTGCATTCTCTAGATGTTGATTAGTTAACTTCCTGACCGACTTCGTCAAAAATGGTAAACCGAATGAAGTGACTGATGTGGGCAACTAAACATGGACTCTACATATTGTTGGAGCCTCAAATCAGATGAGTGAGGGAATCTGGATGGTTCTGAGCAGTCTGACTGGAGAGAATCTCTATTACTCAATCACCCTTGAGTTTGAAGTTATAAATAATCAAGTTGAATTTGAAGTGTAGACAATCGAAATATGCTTAGCACTGGAAATAGGTGTCTAACATATGTTAGTAAAGCCACATTCCTAGCTGGTTGTGAATCAAGTCAATAGAGACTTTGAAGCCCAAGACGAGATGATGATCAAATACTAATAAAGAGAAATTTACAAACTTTTTTATCGAACACTTTGGACAAGTGGAAAATCAAGTGGATGATCTTCTATCAAAAAAACATTTTTTTTTTTGGAAAAGACTGGTAAGGCTCTTTCAACCGACCATGGAGGAGGTAGAAACAATGGAAGTGGAAGCTGAAGGTGCAAAGAGTTGGGAGGATCCTACATCCATACTTAAAAACTATAAAGATCTTTAAAGAAGAAACCAACTAGAGATTAAAACTCAAAGCTGCATAATATCTATCAGAGATAAGTTTTTTTTTAGGTCAACCTCATCCTTGCTTTTGAGGTGCGTGGAAGAATATGAGGTAGAGGAAATCCTCTGAGAGGTACATTATGGCGCATGTGGCAGCCATTCAGGTCGTAAAACTTTGGTGCATCGAGTTATGAGGCAATTCTACTTCTAGTCGACCCTTCTGTAAGACGCTAAATAATTCTTGAGGAGATACAAACAGTGTTAGAAATACCCTCCATTACAACACCAATCGATTCAAAAGTTGCAATCGATACTCAGTCTCTGAACTTTTGCCATTTTGGGGTGTGATATCCTTGGTTTGTTTCCTCCCTCAAAATTGTAGCGAAAATTCATTTTGGTCTCTGGGGATTATTTCTCCAAGTTGATTGAGGCAAAATCTCTTGCCCGAATTACCACAAAATTTGACTGAAATGTTATTTTGGCAGACAACATCTGTCGGTATGACTTTCATTAATATTCGTTACTAACAATGAGACCCAATTTGTTGATCGGAGTGTAAGAGATTTATGCCAAAGTCAATGAATAAAACTAAAATTTATGTATGTGCACTACCCTCGAACGANACAGACAACATCTGCCGGTATGACTTTCATTAATATTCGTTACTAACAATGAGACCCAATTTGTTGATAGGAGTGTAAGAGATTTATGCCAAAGTCAATGAATAAAACTAAAATTTATGTATGTGCACTACCCTCGAACGAACATACAAGTAGAGACTGCAAACAGAATCATTCTAAATCTTCTAAGGAAGAAAGTTGAAGTTGCATGAGGCAATTGGGTAGACTTGCTCCTGTTTGTCTTATGGATCGTTCTAACCATATCACCATCCACTGCCTAGCAAACCCATTACATGTTTTCTCATGAAATGGAAGCAATGTTACGGGTAAAAAACAATCATCATAGCCAGTGAGTCATAACTACGACACCCTTCGAGAAGGAGGATCTGATCGACCGACATGAAGCGAACGGCGAGAGAGAGACACTTGTCGTTGATCTATTAGAGTAAGTTCTAATCAACATAGCACTTCAACTAGAACTGATACAGAGAAGAATCGCTCGATATTACAACAAGAATGTCTGAGAAAAAACATTCTCACCCAACGATCTAGTTCTGAAGAAAGCTGATCCAATTGAAAAGGGATAATCGGTAGACAAGCTTGATTAGACTTGGACCTGTTCGTTCATCATCGATCAACAGGTTGCCCCGAGAGCTTACAAATTAAAAACATACACTGAGAAAAAGATCCACCGAACATGGAGTGGAAACGATCTTTAAAAACTTTTCCCTTGAAACGAACTAGTGAATCAATTTTGGAGAAAAATAGTTTACGCTCTCATATTTATGAATTTACTTGATATGAACTTTTTTTTATTTGTCGTACACTTTTGAATAAACTAATTATGTTATTACAACCCCAATTTTAAAACAACATTCGAGGAACTGAATGGTCGATGGACCTCACAATAAAACGAGACTCAGGGAACTAAAATACCTGAGAAAGACAATCGAAAGATGAGTGTTGACGCTCAAACACAAAGAAAGATGACCAAAAGAAGTGTTCTAACGCTTGATCACAAAGAAAGATAACTAAAGAAGCTTACTGGTGCACAGTCACAATGAAAGAAGACCAAAAGAAGAATTCGAATGCTTTGTTGCATAATCCTCAAACTTGAAAATTTTTAATGTCTCGAGCAAATTTTTTAGGTTGGTTATATGCCCATTTGTGATAAAGCTCCACGAAGGAAAACACCCTGAAAATTATGATCGACCCCCCTACGAGGCGTAGATCGACTAAATAAATTTTTTTGGCTCCAGCCAAATAAAACTTAGGTCCGCCTAAGAGTTGACACCCAAAGTAAGCCTACTCCAAGTATAACATCCAATTGACTCACGAAAATCCTGAACGGCCGACGACGACGACACGATGTCTGACTGCACCACAAGAACAAATCTAACCTTCAACATTCATCAAACAAAGGCCGAGAATAAATTAAAGTATGACAACAAGTCAGTTCACTCTGACAAAAGATTACAAGTAAAAATGACGGAAAATTCATATAATTTTCACGTGTATTATTTTGATTATATGTAAAAAAGAAAAAAAGAGAGACAAAAATAGACAAAAGAAAACCTAATTCTGGGTCATCAGGTCAAGTATTGGATGATTCTCCGTCCACCATGTTATCGCTCTCAGACTCGCCTTGTTGTTCGGGCAGTGAAGGATCATCAAGGAGCTTCTTTAGTTCATCTATGTTAGAATATTTAGGGCTAACCATCCCCACTCTAACAAATTGTTCGACTGTTATTCTTCGTCTCTCCTATAAGTGCTCAACCTAAATGTAAAGGAACTCCTTAGTTGTCTTCATAGTAGTCATATGTTCAGAAAAGTCAATACTTTCCTTTTGAACAATAGATATCCACTTAAAAGTTATCTCCAGCTCTACCTTCACATCCTTCAATTCTGCCTCCACCTCAGACGCCCTCATTATTTCCAACTCCACTTGCTCCCAATATTCTTTGGCCCTTGCCTTAGACTTCACAGGTCTCTCTTGCAGGGCTAAGTAGAGCGAGGACATGTGATGTGTCGTCACATAACTAAGCAGTTAAAAACGGTTGACTAAATGACATAACTCAATGGGGGCAGAGATTTTCCAAGTTCTTATCTAGGTTGGATGTGCGCAATAAGGGACACATACTCAGCCAATACGGAGTTCAAGCGGAACTAATCCCTCTCACCCTTTATCAACCTGAAGCTAGAATCTAATTTCATGAAGACCTTTAGTCCCTTCTTTTTTGAGGAAATCTAACGATCCTTACCACCCTTCTTATTTTTTGGAGGCATGGGGAGAAAAGAATCAAATTCGTAAGCTACAACCTTGCCCTCCCACCTACGTTAGCTGCTTCGGCTGACTCAAAGCCCCCGTCCAAACTTTCCTCCAAATCTTCCTCCTCGGTCAATTCAGTTGGTGCCGATGGAGATTGTAGAGATTGCCAGCCTTCCTCACCTCTCTCAAATAAAGGAATGTAACCCTAAGTTGATGGTCGAGAAATCTTATGTGTGGAAGGACATTTTGAGGACTGCTTAGTCCCCAATCAAAAGGATGGAGTTAGCTCATCATGATGCTAGCCCTTTGAATCATCTAAATTCACCGATGTAGGTTTTTCGTTCATCTAGTTTTAACTCTATTGTAACTTATTTTGAAAAATGACTGATGTTTTGGAGATAATGTAATAAATCAAATTCTGGAATTGTGTCTCCCATTGGGTTAGCTTCTTTTGTTTCCTCATCCATTCCTCTCAGAGAAGAGCAACCTGTTCATTTTTTTTTCCTTGGCTCCTTCTTTGAAAGCCTGACAGTATTATCTAGCAGCCTCTTCTCTTATGCCTCATTAGAGGCGGCCAACAACTTGATTGTCATGGGACCATATTTGATCGGGTTCAACACATGATTAATGGTTAAGCGTTTGTGTACTAAACCACCGTTAGTTGTCTACCTAGGACGGTCAATTCAAGACACTTGTGATGGGGAGGAAACCCCTTCATCTTCTTATATGGTTTGTTGGTTGGCCTAGTCGTGATGCCCTAATCATCGTTGGACCCGCTCATGAATTGGAACTTCCAATCCTTTGTCTTATTCTCCAAGTCAATCAGGTGAAACATTTAGGTTGAGTCGAAAACCACATATCTATCTGTCACTACTCCGAAGGAGAATGTGTATGAGAACAATTCTCACTACCAAGGAATCTCCATTCAACACATGNCAAATATCCCCTCGCGCTGATTCTCCAAACCTCAAAGACATAAGACTAATCAAATCAACTAAATATTCTTCCAAAATGAGATTTAAAATTTCCCAAACTTTGAAAGAAAATAAACGCGGGGAAAACACCATCAATATTTTCAAACTTGTATTAAATTCGAAATTCTTCCAACTCAATCCATAACTCCATACATTAAGTAAGCACATAAATCTTCCCATCAAACCACATAAACACTCACGGTCAGGGTCAACAGAGAAGGGGAAACAACCCACAGGGCTCTCGACCAAGGCAAGGAACAGGGACAAAAAAAAGGTTCACAGCAAAAGCAAGGGACAATTGCCAAGACTCACAGCCAAAGGCAACCCAAAGTACAAGGAAAGCCCACGGCCACAGCAACCCAAGGCACAGAGAGGCTCACGGCCTAAGGCAGCAAAGAGCAGCTGCTAAAGTCCATATCCAAAGCACAAGGGGGGCTCACGGCCAAAGCCAACAAAAGAACCACCAAAGGCAACTATGCCTCCCTGACTAAATGAAGGGATAACTGAAATAAACATGATTTTCTTTTTGGATGACAAACTTGATTCATCCACAACTCCCAAGTCAACCCAAGCTTAGTAGAGAAAGNTTTGTATTAAATTCGAAATTCGTCCAACTCAATCCATAACTCCATACATTAAGTAAGCACATAAATTTTCCCATCAAACCACATAAACACTCACGGCCAGGGTCAACAGAGAAGGGGAAACAACCCACATGGCTCTCGGCCAAGGCAAGGAACAGGGACAAAAAAAAAGGTTCACAGCAAAAGCAAGGGACAACTGCCAAGACTCACAGCCAAAGGCAACCCAAAGCACAAGGAAAGCCCACAACCACAACAACCCAAGGCACAGAGAGGCTCACGGCCTAAGGCAGCAAAGAGCAGCTGCTAAAGTCCACATCCAAAGCACAGGGGGGGGGGGGGGCTCACGGCCAAAGCCAACAAAAGGACCACCAAAGTCAACTATGCCTCCCTGACTAAATGAAGGGATAACTGAAATAAATACGATTTTCTTTTTTTGGATGGCAAACTTGATTCATCCACAACTCCCAAGTCAACCCAAGCTTAGTAGAGAAAGTCAAATCAAACTCAAAGATTAACAATGGACCTC
>JXCR01090526.1:33182-44245 GCA_002079205.1 Phalaenopsis hybrid cultivar
ATATATATATATATAGATATATATTAATTAAAACACAATTTACTCGCGCGCGGCGACGCGACAAAACGGGTGTCCTCCCCGGGCAAAATCAACGTTTTGGACGCGTTGGCGCAGTCCGTTTCGTCATCCGGGGTCGCTCGGACGACGTCGTCGACAATCTGGTCAAAAACGCGTCGAAATTCAAATTTTACAAAATTTCGATCCGCGATCGATCGTCCAAAAGGTTTACTCGAGCTCTCGATGAATAACAGTGCAAGCGATGCGAATCGTGGCGATCAGACGCGCCGACTCTCCGAATTGCGAAGCTTGTGCGCGGGAGTGCGAATTGTGCAAAAGGCCACTCTAAGGCTCAAAAGGTCCTATAGGGATCCCTTTTGGGTTCCTCATGTTGGTTTCATCCTTCTAAGTGTTACAAGTCGATATCACACACGCGAAACCACAAAAGAGTACAGAAGCGGGTCGAACTAGAACGAGGCGGGTCCCATTTCTAAGGTTCTAAGATAGTCGCAGGAAAACCCCTAAGGCTAGATCCTAACTCCTACGAGGAATACTAGACCTCACGAAAAAATGAGGTCAACAATGGGTGCCACTTGTAATTGGGTTTATTACTCCTATTTCTATCAATAAGATATGCTCCTCTACTCCAATATTTCAACATGATATCAGAGTCGGGATCTAACCCTAAATCCTAGCTACCGCCGACCTTCCCTGCAAGGTCTCTCGCAGGAACTTCTTGTCGCCGGCTCTTCTAGCTGAATTCTGCAGCCACCGGCCTCCTCCCTGCAGGGGTAAATTCTTTCGTCAGCCNGATCCTAGCTACCGCCGACCTTCCCTGCAAGGTCTCTCGCAGGAACTTCTAGTCGCCGGCTCTTCTAGCTGAATTCTGCAGCCACCGGCCTCCTCCCTGCAGGGGTAAATTCTTTCGTCAGCCGTCCCTGCAGGTCCTACCTGTATTTTTTCTCCGGCAGCTGCTCTCTTCTCTAGTTGTTCGGATTACCTAATTTTTCCGACACTCGGTGACCTACAAGCTGATATCCGGCGATGTCTCAGAATCACAACCAAAATTTTTTTGGCTCAATCGGAATCATGATACTCCTCCAACACTGAGCCATCCTTAGGCAGTGTTCTTCATTTCATTGAAGGTTCGAATCCAACCTTCGTTCCTGTGCATACCAGAGGACCAGAAACCAACATGAATTTCTTGATCACGACTCACAAACTGAACGACATTAACTTTCTCAAATGGTCTTAAGTGGTGTTCTTATCCATCAAAGGTTGCAAGAAATTCGGTAACCTCATAGGCATGATCCGTAAACCTTCAAAGATTGACCCAACATATGAAGCTTGGGAAATAGAGAACTCCATAGTCNGCATTAACTTTCTCCAATGGTCTTAAGTGGTGTTCTTATCCATCAAAGGTTGCAAGAAATTCGGTAACCTTATAGGCATGATCCGTAAACCTTCAAAGATTGACCCAACATATGAAGCTTGGGAAATAGAGAACTCCATAGTCTTGTCGTGGCTGATCAACTCCATGAAACCATCGATTGCCTGTTCATATATGTTCCTTCCTTTCGCTAATGCACTCTGGACGACAATCCTTGATATCTACTCAGATAGGAAATTCCGGCGAACTCTATGAGGTGTCTTAAAAAAACCAGAGATGCAAAATAGGGATTAAGGTCCGTGATCCAGTACCACAATGACCTTGTGACACTATAGATGAAATGCGATCTGTACTATGATTACCTTTGGGACTCTTCGACCCCACCTTTCTCTCGTCCACAAAATATTAGAAAAGGATCGCTTGTTCCAATTCCTGACAGGTCTAAAAAATGATCTTGACGAAGTCTGGGGCCGTATTCTTACCCAGGTTTGTCTTCCTTCTGCTCGTGCCGCTTTCATCGAGATCNCGACACTATAGATGAAATGCGATCTGTACTATGATTACACTTGGGACTCTTCGACCCCACCTTTCTCTTGTCCACAAAATATTAGAAAAGGATCGCTTGTTCCAATTCCTGACAGGTCTAAAAAATGACCTTGACGAAGTCTGGGGCCGTATTCTTACCCAGGTTTGTCTTCCTTCTGCTCGTGCCGCTTTCATCGAGATCCGCCGCGAAGAGAGCTGGAGACTTGTTATACTCGACACTTTCACCCCTTCAACCGAACTGTTTGCCATTGTCTCTAATAGTGCTCAACCCTCTCGGGCAAGTCACCCCACTTGTGATTACTGTCACCAACTCAACCATACTCGTGACAAGTATTGGAAGCTTCACGAAAAACCAACATACCATTCCTCGGCCAAATCCTCTGCTGCCAAGGGTCTTACTACAACATCAGAGGTTATCACAGTTCAACCGCTTCTACCCAAAACATTCTGGAATCTTTTGACTCTTTGAAAAAGTCAAATGGAGCACTTAATCAAGATATTNCATCGAGATCCGCCGCGAAGAGAGCTGGAGACTTGTTATACTCGACACTTTCACCCCTTCAACTGAACCGTTTGCCATTGTCTCTAATAGTGCTCAACCCTTTCGGGCAAGTCACCCCACTTGTGATTACTGTCACCAACTCAACCATACTCGTGACAAGTATTGGAAGCTTCACGAAAAACCAACATACCATTATTCGGCCAAATCCTCTGCTGCCAAGGGTCTTACTACAACATCAGAGGTTATCACAGTTCAACCTGCTTCTACCCAAAACATTCTGGAATCTTTTGACTCTTTGAAAAAGTCAAATGGAGCACTTAATCAAGATATTNAAAGTTTGGGGGAGGAATTTTTGTAAAAACTATAGTGTAAAGAATATATATCTAAATCTTAGAGCTCTATTAACAGTTGTAGAGTTAATTAGGATTTATGGTGATTTACTAATAAGTAAGGAAAATAACCATATGTGACATGAATCTTTATTAATTTTTGAAACTATCAATGAACACCTAATGACTGGCCTCTAACCGTACTTAATTATTCATGTATATGAAGATTCCTAAACATTTAGACTAAAATTGATTAAAAATAAAATGAATTTCAAATAGATATAATTTAAGAACTAGTTAATTCAAATAATTCAACTCTTAGTATTCCTTGAATTGCAATATTTTGATGAGTTAGGAGGTNTAGAGATGTTTAAAGAGATGCTTAGGAAGTGCTCATACTGTGCCATACCTGATTGACTTATAATTTAGATATCTTACAATGAACTGATGTAATATTTGAAATCGATTATAGATGTTCTGGCTGGGAGATCTTTAATGTCTAAATCGTTTCAAGAGGCTTATGTTTTGGTCGAGGCAATAGATAAAAATAATTTTAATGGTCCCCTCAGAGAGTTGACCCTTCGAATATAGCAAGTGTTTATGACACAAATGAGTTAGAAAACTTAACTTCACAAGTAGATGTCATATCTAAAAAAGTTAGATAATCTAGACTTAAATCCAATAATACGATCACTAGCAATAGAAGACAATGCCTATGAATAGCTAGTTGATCCTTTTAGTGCTTCTGTGAAGTTTATTAACGCAATTAATAATAGACACAATAACCCATATTTCAATACCTATAATCTAGGTCGGCAAAATTACTCAAAATTTAACTGGAATAACAAGAACTATGTTGTAGGACTCCAGCTGTGGGGTAGCAACCAACCTAATCCTGTAGAAAAATAGAACAATCAGGGTAAAGGTAACCCGATACTAATTTATCCACCTGGATTTATTTCTAATCCCCAATATAGAAAGAAGTAATTATCTTTGGGAGAATTTATAGTGAATATGAGGAATCATATATAAAAGCATGTTGCGGCCATAGAGAATATTGAAACACAATTATAAGGCAATTGGCCAACTCATTGAGTCGGAGACTCCAAAGGACAGTACCAAATTAACATAAAGGTGAATTCAAAAAGCCAAAATGTGCAGCAGTGTCAAGCTATTAGATTAAGGAATGAGAATGAGTTAGTGGAGGCTATTAGGGAGGACCATAGCAAAAAGAAAAAAAAAAAAAGTCAGAAAGACTTATTAGAACATACCTCAGACATAAGAAAAATAACCTCACCACCTTCGATAGTACAAGAAAATAAATCTTAAATCAGATAATAAATCCTAAAAGTTATTTCTTAATCCTAATAGTTCTCTTTTTATTGCATATTCATATTTCAATCCAAGTATGTTCTTTTTTTATCCTATTGTTTTTTGCATCTGTAGTGTATAAGAAGTTTGGGGGAGGAATTTTTGTAAAAACTATAGTGTAAAGAATATATATCTAAATCTTAGAGCTCTATTAACAGTTGTAGAGTTAATTAGGATTTATGGTGATTTACTAATAAGTAAGGAAAATAACCATATGTGACATGAATCTTTATTAATTTTTGAAACTATCAATGAACACCTAATGACTGGCCTCTAACCTTACTTAATTATTCATGTATATGAAGATTCCTAAACATTTAGACTAAAATTGATTAAAATTAAAATTAATTTCAAATAGATATAATTGAAGAACTAGTTAATTCAAATAATTCAACTCTTAGTATTCCTTGAATTGCAATATTTTGATGAGTTAGGAGGTAATTGATAATTTGACTTAGGAAAGAATTTGTATTCGAAATTAAACAAAGAGAAGGAAAGCTAACTAGATATAATAATCCTCTTTAAAAGATAAAAAACAAAAGAAAAATCAAAAGAATAAGAAAAATTTTAAAAACTTAGGTTATAAAGAAAAAAAATTAAGAGTTTTTTGCAAGAGAAATTTTAAGTTAAACTTAAAATCTAAAATATGTACCAATTTCTCTTTTTGAAAGCTTGAGAATAAAAAAATTCTTTTAACTCTAAATTCAGGCCGTGATAATTAGCCGGATAATAATTGAATTAACATTAATTAGTTGATTAGTCAATTTGAATTGTATATATTTGAAAAATAATCTTATTTTAGTCAACTAAGCACAAGTGATTTAAGGTTTATTATATAGAAGTGTGTTAATATAAGTTATGTTGGGATATTAGGCTTTAAGAAAATTTAGTATTAAGAAATGGTTTGTGAATCTTGAATTATTTGTTTACCTTGTTACTAAAGAACATTACAAAATTAAGTCTCAATCTACCATGATCTTTCAAAGATTCTAACTGTAGGGATTGAAATAATTGAGGGCAACTAATGATTAAGTTTAAGGAAATTTGATGTGTTGAAAATGAGATTTAATATTTTCTTTTATTTTTTTATGTTATTTGTGTCATTTTTATATTTTTCTATGGTATTTTTGGTTGTATTTGTAGTGTACATGTAAGAAGACAAAATAGGGGGAGCACAAGGAGCAAAATGGATGTTAAGTCCTGGACTGCCCAGACGTCCAAGCACGGCAACCCAACATTGGAACCAACCCAAAAATTTGCCAAAATATTGTGAAGTTGAAAGTGGGTGTCGCTATCCCAGATGTGCGGGATTACAGTTCATTGTGTTTCATTGGCGTCGTTTCGCGTCTGATGGCTTAAACCAAATGGGAGGCATCATTTGGGAGAGATAACATCTCAGAGGAGGAAATCAAACACCACTTAGATGAGAACACACCACTCAAGAGAGGAGAAAGCCACTTAGAAGATCTCATTCATATTCTTCCCATATTTTATCACTTTTGCTTAGGGAGTTCGAGAAAGTGCATTTTATTGAGTGGTGAAATTAGTGGAACATTGTGTTTCTTATACTTGGGAGATCAAAATCAAGGAAAGCATTTAATGTAAAGGGGAACATTGCTATGTAATTTGTGTTTTCTTTACTTTTGTGTATATTTGATTTTATGATTTCAATGAAAGTTCTGATGTTTTCCTCATTCATGTGTAGTAGTAAGTGTTTTCATACTCGTGTTTCAGACATGTCATGAATCATATTTTTTCATGAAAATTTTCAATTCTAATTAAGAATTTAATAAAAGTTGATGGGTTAACTTTTTAAACTTAATTTATATTTAAACTAACTATTTAGAAAGTTAATATCTCTTGTGATCTAGGATCTCTAACTGTTGAATAGAATAACGAGTGGATTAACACATGATAATCTAGTGGAAAAGATATATTGTTACAAGGAGATTGCAACCTAAATAAGAGATTAGAGCATTCCTAGGAAACTTTACTGCATCCCCTTAATTGTAATACAGGTTTCCGACACTTCCTTTGATCTCGATGGAGGCTAAGAAGAATTTCTCGGGTTGTCAACTATAATGTAAAGGAAATTATTGGAAGAATACTGAGGATTCACACAATCTGGTTCACAGGAGTATGATAATTTTATCTAATAAAAAAACTTAAAAAATGTGGTTAGGTTTCATTATTAGGAATTAGACCTTTTAGAAAATCAAAATATTGAATACTTTGAACTAGTCTTAGGGTTTAGTAAACTAGAAATTTAACAAATTATGAGATTTAACAAGTTACTTGTGGGATCAATTCAAACACTTAAACTCATATATTACTTGAGTGACACATGCTTGCATAGTTGAACCGTGTTTCATTGCATCATGGGCATCTCTCAGTAGGTATCTCTTTCCGAGCTGGTAATTATCCTAGACTTTTCCATCCTCTGCAACCTTCCCTCTACAGCTGTTGTCAATGTAACCACGACATCCACCCCCAAGGAAAGCACCTTTGTTGTCTCTAGCAGCCTTTATACCTCCCACTTGCATTTCCAGCCATCTCTCCATCCACATCCCTGCGGGACTCCACCCTTGCCACCTGCGACCACCTATTGCAACCATAACTTTCACCTTCCAATCTCCCAGCCACAATCCATACCATCTACCTGCTTCCATTCTCCAGCCATCCCTGCAGGCTACCCTTCTTCCCCTACAACTCACCTCCAATTTCAATCCTCCTGCTGTCAACCACTTCCAGACTTCCTTCCATTTTCAGCTCCTAACTGCATCACCACCACCCTCGACCCAACCTGATTTTGAGTTTATGTGTTGTATCTTTTGTTATTTTCTAGTTCTGTGTATTTTAGTTGTAATCCCTATTTGATTTCAGTAATAAAATTTATATTTTTCTTATAAGAGGAGATATGCTTAATAGATCGCTTTGTTTTGGAGCCAAGGGAGTGGACAGAAGAGGTTTGGAGTCATACCAGTGACTTCCTAGGAGGAGCTGATGACCTTAGGTTCTATTGTTGGAAGATTATTCAATTGATTCATACGATTCTGAGGCCTTACATATGAAGTGGGTTCTCAATATATTTCTAAAACACCCAAGGTCAACAAAAAAAAAAAATATATATTATGTGTTTTTTCATGTATAAAATGTGAGGTATTTAAAACATTTAAAAAAATTTGTATGCGTTGTTGATCCGTATGGAGAAGACTTGATGATTATTATGGCCTTGCATCATTCAACTAGGCCAAAAGAAGCTCTTCTCTGATGAATTGGTGGTGATAATATTTGTGGAGATTGAACTAGAATGATGGCATCTATGAAGACAATACCCAAATAGAGAACACCCGTAGAAGGGTTTTGTGGTTTCAATTAGTTCTTTATGCATCATGGATCAAATTAATAAAATGGATAAGGATCCCGTGAAAATTTGGCTGCGATAGTGTTTGTGGTGCAAAAACTCGACCTTTATTTTCAACCCTAGAGACGAGGGAGCAAAAATAGTGGCCGCATGCTCCTTAGATTGATGTGCAACTTCGATCTTGTGTAATTTTGTTTTTTAAGCTCTCCAATTCAAACACATCATTTTGGCACATGATCATAGAATTCTTCAGGTCGAATTCAAATACTGTCTGACAATGTAAAGTCCCCATTTCGGTTTTTTTTTTTGTAGCCAATCTTTAATGCAATAGTTTTCAATGGGGTGGCTAACTACTAAATAATATGGGCAGTAATTTGGATTGCTAGTTTGATCTGCTTCTTTTGGTTTTTTGCGTTCTGGCAACTCAGTGCCGACTTTGAAACCTTGACAAAACATTTTTGTCACACTCTCTCTTAAAGGTTTTTTTTTATTTATATTGTGTAGAGATGAGTATACTCTCTCTTTAGCACCTGCTTTTTGATTTGGACGCTTTCCTACATCAAAGGTCTTCAGCTTATTATTTCCTCCCAACACCAAATTTGACCGAGGATTAGAGTTGGTTAATTGCCTTTTCTTTCATTCTCATAAATAGGTTATTTTTCCTTATCAACATTAAAAATTACTCGTTTTTCTTTATCTAAGTCAAAAGAAGCGATATGAGTCGCAGTTCTTCTCGAGTTTGAAAATCTATTTCTTTAGTCTTGTCTAAATGACTTTCAAACTTTACGAAATTTAACTTCTCGAATTTATTAACTCTGTCTAATATTTTTTGAAGGGTGCCATCTTATCGTCAATATTCCCCATTAACAATTGACTTCATGCTCTTCTTTCAATTGATTCTTTCATTTCATGCTCAGCGAGTAATATATTGTCACTGACTCACTTTTCTTTCTTTTCTCTAGAACAAGGTCAGCGATAGTTGCCTTTTCTATGGCACTGGCAAATTTGTTGAAAAATATTATTTCAAGCTCGTCAATTGTTTTATCATATCATTGAGAAAATCCGCCTGTAATATTACTGATGAATTGACAGATTAACAATGTATTTCTGCCCACAATATTGCCTTAATATGCTTTGAAGTGGGCTAGATGTTGCTTCGGATTATCATTACCATTGAATGTATTAAATTTTGGTATCACATAGCCCATTGGATATGCCATTTGATCATATTTGGCTGGATGGCTAATCACCAGTCATTAGGAGACGAGGGAGAGGAGAGGCTAGAAGCCATCCTGAGGGACCAATGGCGATAATGGGAAGAGGGAACTTGTTTGGTTCAATTTATCAATGATTTCAATTGATTCGTGCATTCCTAAGATGTTCTTTATATAGAAGAATGTTCTCAATACATATCTAAAATACTCAAAAACATTAAAAGAAATATAAATGCGTCTTTGTTACATCTTTAAAACTCGGAACACATTCAGCACATGTTTAAAGCTACGGAAATTCTGCATCGCCAGGCAAAAATGTTTGCTATACTTTTCTCTTGGAAAAGAAGCACATTTTGAACATTGTTTGAGGGTATGCAAAATTGCAATATATCTTTCAGCTTATTTTTAAATATGGCGCATCCTTATTGTGACATAAATGAGCTATAAGATGAATTTTAACTGGGGTTTTTAGTCTGCTCTTCAATTTATTGCCACATCTCTTGTAATATTTTTCATAATTACATTATTGACAAAGAAATTATAGATTTTTGAAGTCCTCTAACGTTNTATGAAAACATAAGATAACAGTGAGTGTAGATTATTGTTAGTTGCACTGACTTGGATAGATGCTAAGAAAAACAAACTGTGAAGTGGATGCAATATTTAAAAACATAAATAGCCATACTAGAATCAAGAAATTCGAGTATACCTCTTTCTGAATTAGTTTGAAAATCTTGAATTATTAATTTTTAATAGCTTACTCTTTTTTTTTTTAACTTTCTTTTGGCTTTTCTTTCTCCTGAAACAAACAAGAGTTTGAGCTTATTTTAATCAATCACATCTTTGACTTCACTAAAGTATGTTCGACAATAAATTAATTCCAGAGAAGAAACTTTCTTATTTAAAAGTTTACTGTAAGTCTTCTAATTCAAGGTTGACAGGTTTGATAAGATACCATTTAATAAAGAAAGTCGCGTCACCCAATTATCTAACCCTGTCAATAGCATTCAACCCCAAAACTCCCTTTTTTTTAAGGCAAAAAAAAAAGAAAAAAAAGAAAAAAAAAACAATGAAAACTATTAAAATATAAGAAATGCGTGTCTGGTGGCAAAAAAATTTAGTAAACAGTNCTATCTAACCCTGTCAATAGCATTCAACCCCAAAACTCCCTTTTTTTAAGGCAAAAAAAAAAAAAAGAAAAAAAAGAAAAAAAAAAAAAAACAATGAAAACTATTAAAATATAAGAAATGCGTGTCTGGTGGCAAAAAAATTTAGTAAACAGTTAACTAACATGATAATTTTTAACTTGCCTTTGAGATGATTTCTGGTTGGATTTAGCTAAGGGTTGAACCAAGACCTAGCGTCATTGAGTGCTGATCTTGAGAGAGAGCAGATGAGCCTATTGGTGTCGCNGTTTTTAACTTGCCTTTGAGATGATTTCTGGTTGGATTTAGCCAAGGGTTGAACCAAGACCTAGCGTCATTGAGTGCTGATCTTGAGAGAGAGCAGATGAGCCTATTGGTGTCGCCGAGTGCTGAATGCTGAGTGCAAATCTTACTGATCATATAATTGCAAGAGGTAGAGCGGAAGATGTGCGGTGAAGCGAAGCTGGAGTGTGATGCTGGAGAGCAAGACCGAGAGAAGTGAAACAATGATTTCAGGCTTTAGGTTTTGGGACTGAAGTGCTGCCCTGGAGAGTGCAAAGCTGTGGAAGAAATTCAGGTTTTAGCTTTTAAAAGGATGAAATATAAAATTGCTGGTTTACTGTTGTCTCCAATCGAGCCGTTGCATTTTGTTTCTTAAGTCTCAACAATCCAATGAGCCGAGTTGGTTAATACTTGAACTTGAGCTTGACATATTGAGCAATAAGAATGCCTCGAGCTTGTGACTTGATAGGCTCAATTTGTGAGCTTGTTATCAATTTGAGCTTGAGCCTGCTTACGAGCTAGTTTGGATCACTCACACCTCTATTGGGGAGACTCAAAGATGGTCGAATTGTATATGGAAAGGTCGAGCTCTTGAGTGCAATAGAAGTGAGGGTAGCAGGGCTAACTTGAAATGGGATGGTGAGGGCTTGCTATTTATGAGCGATAGAGGATGTTATGAACACTTAGGAGGAAAGGGGTTATGTTTAGGATGAATGTGGAGGGCTTACTTTTGGTTGATGCCTACAGGGGGGGAGGTGTTTAAGGGGTTGCTGAAGGTTGGTAGGAGGTATGGATGATTTGGATGTGGAGGAAATGGACTATGGTGGCTTTGGATATGAGGAAAATTTTCTAGCACACCAATGAGGTATTTGATTTGCAAGGAGCCAAGATCTTGTGGGATTATTCTTGGTTTGGAGGAAAAT
>JXCR01090531.1:3374-27170 GCA_002079205.1 Phalaenopsis hybrid cultivar
TAAAGCACTCTTTCATTTAAACTAAGATAATTATGGGGTCAGTTTGACTTCATCTTTTTCAAAATTAAAATTTTTTAAAATGTCCTTCCGAAGCGGGCAACGGGATTTCAATTCCGATGACCGACAGCTTCGTACGGGCAAACCCCACACCAAAAATAGTGCCGACAGTACAGCTAGCAGATCATTCGATAACATACCCTAAAGAAGTTATAGAAGATGTCCTAGTGAAAGTGGATCAATTTATCTTTCTTGTTGATTTCATTATGCTATATATGGAGGAAGATACAGAGATACCTATCATTTTGGGGAGACCTTTTTTAGCCATAGGAAGAGCAATGATAGATGTGCAAACAAGGGAATTAACAATGAGCATCAATGATGAAATTATTACTTTCAATATTTCATGATCAATGAAATATCCTGCAAAAGGTAAAGATGATGAATGTTATAGGATGGATGTTATAAGATATCTAAGTGAATGTCATTTAAAAACAACTTACTAATAAAAATATGAAGAGAAAGATTTGGAACACGAGCAAGAATAGGAATTAGATTGATGTGAAGAACTTTTTAAAGAAGATTCAAACTATGTTTGAGAAATTTTTAAATTTTTGGACATGAGAGACAAAGATAAATCAATTTGTCTATCGATTGAAAAACCTCCTGAACTTGAGTTGAAGTTACTTTCTCAACATTTAAAAAATGCCTTTTCAGGAGATTCCTCTACTTTACCAGTTATAATTTCCTCAAAATTAATGATGGAAGAAGAAGAAAGGTTGATGAAAATTTTGAAAAATTTTAAGAAAGCCTTTGGATGTATAATTGCAGATATTAAAGGAATCAGTCCTTCAATTTGTATACTTAGAATTCATGTGGAAGAGAACTGTAAATCCAGGACTGATCCTCAAAGGAGACTGAATCCTATTATGAAAGAAGTTGTTAAGAAAGAAATTTTAAGGTGGTTAGATTCTCAAATTATCTACCCTATTTCAGATAGTGCATGGGTTAGTCCAATTCACTGCATCCCTAAGAAAGGCGGATTAACTGTAACTGTGAATGAACATAATGAATTATTATATACTAGATAAGTTACAGGGTGACAAATATGCATTGATTATAGAAAATTATTTCTTACCACTAGGAAAGATCATTTTCCATTACCCTTTCTGGATCAAATGCTGGATAGACTAGCTGGGCATAAATACTTTTGTTTTTTGGATGGATATACTGGTTATCACCAAATACAAATATATCCTGAGGATCAATAGAAAACCACTTTTACCAGTCCTTATGGTACT
The DNA here is from genome assembly GCA_002079205.1 of Phalaenopsis hybrid cultivar. NCBI lineage: Eukaryota > Viridiplantae > Streptophyta > Magnoliopsida > Asparagales > Orchidaceae > Phalaenopsis > Phalaenopsis hybrid cultivar. The sequence goes on from JXCR01090531.1 coordinate 4,673, forward strand.
TTTGCTTTTACAAGGATGCCCTTTGGTTTATGTAAAGCCCCTTCTACATTTCAAATATGCATGATGACAATTTTTTGAGATTTAATTGATAAAGGGATTGAAGTATTCATTTTTTCAGTGTTTGAAACTTCATTTGACTCATATTTAGAATATGTATCTAAATTTCTTAAGCGCTGTGAAGAAACAAATTTAGTCCTTAATTGGGAAAAATGTAAATTATGGTAGTAAGAGGAATTGTATTAGGTCATTAAATATCAAGAATTGATATGGAAGAAGATCCTGCTAAAATTCAAGTGATAGTTAATTTACCTTATCCAACAAATGTAAGGGAAATTAGTAGTTTTTTAGGACATGTTGGATTCTACAGGCTATATATTAAAGATTTTTCAAAGATTGCTAAGCCTTTTTACCATTTACTAGAGAAAAATGCAATTTTCAACTTTGATAAGGAATGCCTAAAAGATTTTAATTTATTAAAAGAAAAATTAATCACTACACCAATTATAGTTTCACCGAAAGTGGGGAAAACCTTTTGAATTAATGTGTGATGTTAGTGATTAAGTTATAGGAGCCGTTATAGGACAAAGATATGACAAAATTTTCAAAGTAATTTATTATGTTAGTAAAACTCTTAATGAAACCAAATCAATTATACAACAACTGAAAAAGAGTTATTAGCAATAGTACTTGTTTTGATAAATTTAGATCATATTAAATTGGAACTCATTGTGCAGTGCATAGAGATCATTCTTCTATTAAGTACTTAATGAAAAAGAAGGATGTTAAACCTAGACTTATAAGAAGGATTCTTCTCTTACAAGAATTTCATTTTGAAATAGTTGATCGAAAGGGGAGTGAAAATCAAATCGCTAATCATTGTATAGACTTAAGTTAGAAAAACCACTCTGTTTAAAAAAAAATGAATATTTTTTAAATGAAAAATTGCTCATTATTAATGAGTGGCGTATTCTGTGGTATGCCGACATTGTGAACTTTATTTTTTGTGATATTATACCTTATGGAATGACATACCAACAAAGAAGGAAATTTATTTCTGAAGTTAAGACTTATTTCTGGGATGACCCTTTTTTATATAAACAAGGATCTAATTATTCGAAGATGTGTACGGTTAGAAGAAACTTTTGAAATTATCCAAAAATGTCATAATTTCAGATTTGGGGGACATTTTGGAGTTGATAAAACAACATATAAAATTTTACAATCAGGATTGTATTAGCCAACAATTTTTAGAGATTTTAATGTTAATATAAAAGCATGTGATAAATGTCAACGAGCAGGCAATATTTCTAGAAGAAATGAGATGCCCCTCAATTATATTCTAGAAGTTGAAATATTTGATATTTGGAGATTAGATTTCATAAGACCATTTATACCATCTTTTCCAAATTTATATATTCTATTAGTAGTGGACTATGTATCTAAATGTATAGAAGTTATTGCTTTACCTCAATGTGATGCTCAAAGTGTTGCAAAATTTTTGAAAATGAACATATCTTGTAGATTTGGGATGTCGAGAGTTATCATTACTGAAGGGGGAAGTCATTTTAGAAATGCCATAATGGCAAAGTTATTAAAGAAATATTATATAAATCATAGGATTGCTACTGCATATCATCCTTAGACAAGTGGTTTGGCTGAATTATCCAATCGTTAAATTAAAAGAATTATGAAAACATTTGTCAATCTAACAAAAATGGATTGGTCAGTCAAACTTGACTATGCTTTATGGGCTTATAGGACTGAATACATAACTCCTATAGGAAAGTCCCCATATAGGTTAATTTTTGGGAAAGCTTGTCACTTACCAGTTGAAATTGAGCATAAAGCATATTGGGAGATTAAAGAGTTCATAATTTGAAAGATGCTGGTGAGAAAAGGCCATTGCAATTAAATGAGCTTGAAGAGATAAGAAATGAATCTTATGAGAGTGCCAACATTTAGAAAGAAAATATGAAGATGTGGCATGATTGAAGGATTCTTACTAAAAATTTTCTGCCAGGATAACAAGTTTTGCTATATAATGCAATGTTAAGATTATTTCTATAAAAACTTAAGTCCAGGTGGATGGACCTATTTGTTGTTATAAAAGTTTATCCTTGTGGAGCTATGGATATTAAAGATCCTAAGTCTGAGAAAATATTTAAGGTTAATGGATATAGAATGAAACCTTATTTTATAGGGAATCGACATAAACTTAATGATGGAATGATGTTGGGTCAACCAGAATAAGCACTAGTTATGTCGGGCTGACAACATAAAACCAAGCGCTTTGTGGCAGGCAACACATAGTTATCAGTGTGTTTTTATTTTGATTATTATTTTGTGTGTGATTAAGAAAATTTGGGTCGTATTTTTGAAACTATTTTGTGTAGTAAATATTTTAAGACTTTATTTAGTGTCCAAGACATGTTAGAATAATAATTTGGATGTTAAGTTGACTAGTGCAAAAATGTGCACTGGTGCTTAAGCACCAGATCCGATGCTTAAGCACGGCAGTTTAAACATATGTGCAAAATTAATATTTTAGAAGGTTTAACTGCCAATTAGTTTGTGAGAACGTGCCAAGGCAATTTCTAAATGTGCCTAGGAGTTATTGGAAGGATTTAGGCCTATAAATAGAAGGGTTTTGTGAAGGAATTTCACCCCAGATAATTTCTAGCCCTAAAAGTCTAAGAGAAAGGTGGATTTGGAGAAAATATCTTCATAGGAGAAGGATTTGAAGAAAAAGGAAGAAACCATGAGGAAAAGGTTCATTATTCAAAGTGCACAAGAGATGTATAACAGTTTTTTAGTCGTTAGTATTGAAGGGATATCAGAGAAGATCAATACAATGGAAAATACTATGGCTTTATTACAGACCAAAGTACTTGAGTTGCATGCACATATAGAGCATATTGAATGTGAATTGAAGATGCTATTTAGCCACACAAGTTATATAGAGGAAGAGGATAAGGCAATGTTCATAAAGCAGAAGTGGATTGAAGAAGATAGTATCAGAGCTCGTCACCACCGTCCGTTCTATGAACTCCATATTCCTGGAGAGACTAATGAAAGATAGGAATTTGTTCCTTTGAATGAAGAATGAAATTAAGTTTAGTGTTAGAATTTGTGTGTTAGAAGTTGTTGTTTTCAATTGGCTTAGTGTTTAAGTCATGTTTTAGTATTTATGACATCTTTATGTGTAATGATTATTGTGTATTTTTATTTAAGAAAATTTTCTCATCCAAGACTATTTGGAGTGAGAATTAAGTTCTTAAAAGTATTTTTACTTGTTTGTGAATTAATATAAATTTATTTATGTGAAAATTTGTGTTATTTTTAGTCTCGAATTGAAGTAGTTATTATAGAGAGTTTTGAGAGAGAGGGGAGTTATAGAAAGTTGAAAATAGACATTTAGCTTCTATGAGACCATTTAGGGGTGGTTTACTTAAGAAAATTGTGCATTTTACTTTAATTTGAAAATTTTGAAAATTGTACACTAGCTCCTAAGCGCCACAACTCTGGTTTAAGCGCGAGCCAACCCGAGAGGCAGGCGCCTAAGCGCCACTTACCCTTGCTTAAGCACCGGTTCATGAAAACTGGTTTACAAATGGCTAAAAGTGAAATTTTGGCCCAAAAATCTTTATTTTTACACCTCCCCTCACCTTCAACCTCTTAAAATCGCAATTTTGGAAGGTTAGGGCACATCTAAATGATCTCAGTGAAGTTACCAGGGATAGGGTGACGTTTAACTATTATATTTAAGAAGGCAAGCTCATCAAAATTGGAGCTTTGATTTATTAGACTATAAGTTTCTTCCACTGTCGTTACTTCTGCAAGTCTGGGATTTACTTCCTTGATCTTTTTTTTATGTGAGCAGGCTTGAGTGAGATATGATCGTTAGGAGGAAGTACTGTTGCCTCTTAAGCCAATCACAAGTGTTAATGTGAAGTCATATTCAAAGCATTTTATTTTTGGTGGGAGAGGAGAATTTTCAAGGAGTTATGGAATGGAAACTTCTGCTGCTTCTACCTTTGTTGCATCTACATCTAGACCATCAACCTCACGAGCTTCTACTTCTAGAGGTGAGTCTACAAAAACAAAAAGTTAACAATTACAGAGGATGATGAACAATATCAACTATACCGCCGATAAGGTAAGAAATTTAGAAAGCTTTTTAAGTCATATTGATGGGTAAATAGAAGAAAAAGTTATTATGAAGAGAAATTGCATTCATCTCTGGAAAACCTCATTTGAGGTAACCCAAGAGTGAAATTTCCTCCATATACTAGATACCCTGATTATGAGCCCACAAATGTTTGCAATAGTTGTGATTCTAAGGATAATGAAGAGGAGGGCTGATTCATTTTGATGTTTGTAATATGTAGTTGGATTATGTGGTTTGGACTTGCTACATTTGCATTTGTGTATTTGTTTAGACTCTGTGATGTGTGAAACATTTATTTTGTTTAATTATGTTATGATGTTGGGTTTGTTAGTATATTGTTTTGGTTTTTATGGTGGTAGTTGTTACTGTTGTGTTGATTATTGTGTTAGTTAGTGAAGGATTGAACTTGATTCTATGTCTTGAGAAAGTTTAGAAATCTTGCTAAATTTATTTTTAAATTTTAAACTAAAAAAACTGCTACCCTGTATTTTTATTTTATCTTGTTAGTATGTTTGTTTTTATGTTGAGACTGGAAATCAAAGTTAGTGTGTTAGTCTGTTTTTATGTTTGTACCCACTGCTTAGATGTTTAGTGAATCTCTACATATTGAATTGAAATGAAAATGATGGAAAATTAATTTTATTTCTTTTTTTAGTTTTATACTTCTATAATTAGGGTATAAAAATTCATGTAAGCATATTATTTCAAATTTTCATTAATGCTTATTTATATTTTCTGCTAAACTTTACAATCTGTTAAAAAATTAAGTTTGGGGGGGGGTGAAAATTATTTTCAAAACTTGAATTTTATTTGTTCTCAAATGTGCTACAAGTGAATTTGATTTGAAAAGAAAAATGATTATGTATATGAAGTTATATTAGGGAAGTAAAATTTGATTTTAGAAATGAGTAAGAAAATTTAGTTAAAATTTTGAGTAACGAAGAAAAACTTTCAGTTAAAAATTTTTTGTGTAGAAAATGTTAAATATATTGTAACTATCTTTAGTAAAAAAAATTTTATTTTTGAAAAATTTAGAAATTTAGACTTTAATTCTTAATACTTAAATTTCTTTTGTTAAAAATAATTTTCAAAACTAGTATTATATTTTTAAGTAAAAGATTTATATCAAAAATTAGCTTTAGGAAAGGAGAAGTGGAATTCAAAACCATTAAAGGCCTATTCAGATGTAGTAATCCTTGCATAAAAAAAGAAATATAAAAAAGAAAAGAAAAGAAAATTAAAAATAAAAATAAAAGTAAAAGAAAAAGAAAAAGAAAAAGAAAAGCAAGGAGAAAAAGTATGGGAGGAGAAGCTTGAGGATTAGTGTCTAATAAAAAATTGGTTCCACAATTGATCTTTTTTAAAGTATACGAGTTGAGAAACTATTAAGCTTAAGGATATAATATAGTAAGTAAAATTTTTCTTAATACAAATTTTTAAGTGGAGATAACAAAAGGACTAAATTCTAAATTTGGAGAATGTACAATATTTCTGAATTATATAGGAACTCATATTTTCATATTTCTTAACATTAAAAATTTCTAAACTTTAAATTGGTCTCATTTACTAAATATTTTTTTTTTCTAAATTGGACTACTATATTTTTAAATCTAAATTTTAGTAACTCCTAAAGAAACTCTCATATACGAATTAAACTTATTTTGTTTTTAAAGATCAAAGTGTCACTTGAGGACTAGTAACATTTTAAGTTTTGGGGGATTTTGATACACTTAAAATATGTAGTGTTTTTAGACACATTTTTATGCCTATTTTTGAGATATTGTGCTTCAATGGAAGGTATTTGTGTGTCTTTATTTCAGGTAAAAGTAAAATGGTGAAAAATGCTAAAAGGAGTGAAAAAGGATCATATTTTGAGCAAAAAGTTGAAAGTTGTGCTAAAGTATTTTGGAGCCTAAGCGCCAGATCCGGCGCTTAAGCACCGTGAAAATAGAGAAGGTCGTGCCTAAGTGCCCAAGGCCCCACGCTTAAGTGCCAAAGGCAGTTATATGATAGTTTACTTCATTTTGCCAAATTTTGAAGGGGTATTTGACACACCTATTGGCCAGAGGGTGGTTATGACCACTAGAAACAAAAATATTATTAAAAGACTTATGAAAGGAGGCATCTTTTGGAGAATACATTGAATTGGGACACATTTAGAAGAGTTACCAAGGCACCTCTTGAAGATTTATAAAAGAAGGAAGTTGAGACTTTTTAAAGTTTGCTTGAAAGTTCTGACATGTGTTGGAAAGGAGAGAGTTTTGGAGAGATTTTCAGGCACCAAAAATTTAATAATCCTTTTTGTTTTAGTTTTATTGTGAGAGTCAAGAGTGTTGTAAAAGAGAAGAGATTCAAAGGAACTCCAAGAGTTTGGTGGAGGCTTTGAGATAAGTTTCTATCTTTTGTTTTGAACTACTTTTGGTTTTAATTGAGACTTCTTGTTGGTTTGACAATGATTTCTACTTTTAAACTAAAGTGTGTTTTTGTTTTCTCCATGGATTCTGAGTAGTTTTCTTTATCTTTCTCCTTAAAATGAAAATCAATTAAAGTTTAGATAGAAGTTGTGCAAAGTATTGATCCTTAAGGTTGGAAAAAGTTGTGATGATTTAAATCCATGTACTTCATTTAGTTATTGATTTGGCCTATCCAAATGTTAAAATTTGTTGTGAGAACATGTAAGAAACGAGCTAACATTGTTTTAGTCAACAATTGGAAAGAACCACATGAGGTTGTATAAATGAGAATGTAATTCTTTTGATTTAGTGCAAATAAATAGGGAAATAAACTTTGAAGGGTGTAGAGTTAGAGGACTTTAATGTGAAAAGTTAAAGTCCCCAACTTGGTTAATTGTTTTAGGTTCTGATACGAGATGTTAGCCCACAGGTGGAGGGAATCAAGGGAACTCTAGAGTTAGAGCTGGTATCTTCCCTGCCTAGTCGGTCTTCAGAACTATTCAAACTTTAAATTAACCAATGTTATTTATGGCATCTCTAGTAAGGGTAGAGAATATTATTGCTCCTATTTGACACAACACAATTTACATACTTCCACAATAGAATTCCTATACTTATTACTGATTCTTGATAAGGAGAAATATATTTTCATATCAAGTGCTTTTATTTTGCATAAACTTAAGTTATCTTTGGAAGTTTTACTGTTTGTCAAAATATTAAAATTACCTAAAAAAATTGAAGTTTACTTAATGAGAAAATATCTATAGTTTAACTAAATATTTTTTTTAAAATAGAAAGTTTGTGCATATAGCATATTTCCCTGTGGATTCGATATTCATGTCTTAATAAAAAAGTCCTCTATTACTTGATAACGGTACGTATACTTGCCTAGTATCCCAATATATATAAATTAAAAAGTTAAATTCTTATTTTTTTTCAGGATAAAGTTTTTTGTTATGTTGTAATGTAAGTTATCATAAGTGAAAAAGATCATTAAAGTCATTGTTATACGATGCACGTAAGCAGTAATTGGGGATCAGTAACATATTTTGCTTTGGAAAGAGTCATGTCAGTCGCCTGAGGAGGTGTTCAAGTAGATAGGGAGATAAGATTTAGTGGGCGTAGAGTTAATTTTTCTAGGGTGACAGAATAGATTCTTTTATCAATTTGGTCTAGAGTTGAAACTAAGGTCACTGGTAGGTCCTATAGAGAAGGCATAATAGGTAGAGGTGAGAGGCTAGAGTCTTTTCATCAATACAACATATGCCAACACCAACTTTAAATTAGTCAATTTTATTTATGCTTGGAAGAGGTGAACAATATGTATGATCCTTCTTGTCACAATACCACATTTGTTTTTTAAACATTCTTTTCCTACACTAATTATGATCTAATCGCAAGGGGAAAGGGATTTAGTTATTTAAGATCTTTTCAAAATTTAAAAATTCTCCTTAGAGTATGTTTTTATTAATTTTGCTATTTACAATTTTAGCATAAATTAATGAATTTAGTAAAACCAAACATTTTGAAAATTCTAAACTTAGACCTGATAGTAGTAAACAAGAATTATATTAAGGGATTTCTTATTGTGCTTCACTGGTGATCGATAATAAGGTTTTTAAAGAAAGCTCTATATTACATGAAATAATGTGTATGCTTGCGTTGTACCCCTAGTGTATAAACTATTAATCAAATATATTAAATTACATAACATATCGATTTTGGACACAGCTACATAAATCTTAATTGGGTCAAGTTTTTGGTCATTTTTTGTAAGTTAAATTAATACTGAATTGTGTGTCAGGTCAGTCGACACGTTCGTCAATCAAATGAAGTGATACTAGATGGTTTGATCATTTGGTTGATAACGTAATCCTTTTCTTTTCTCCCTCTTTGGATCATTAAATTTTCTCAAGATTTGTGTAGCTCTATTTTATATATATATTTTTAGTTCTCAAATTTTCTTACTCCTTTGAAAATGATCATTGTATTAAGGATAAGAGAATTAAATAAAAAATTATTAATTATTGTGCAATAACTACTTATAATAATTATACTCCCTGGACTTTTGTTCCTGTAATTCTTTTCAATTGGGTGTGATACATGTTGTTCTTCAATTATAAGTCCCTATCTTTCGATCGACTTTGGTATAGATAGAGAATGTCAAGTGGTAAAAAAATTGAGAGCGAAGAGGTGCTAATGAAAGTCTTCAGGCATCCAACTACTATGATCCCCCTTTCAAGGAGTGGGGAGAAGAATATGGAGAGCTCCTGGCTGACCCAAAAGAAAAAACCAATAGAGAGTTAGCCGACTGAAAGGTTGGAGGACTGTCACCATGAGGTTAGTGCAATAAGGCTGACTATAGAGGCTTAGTTAGAGAGCACCAATATGGTAAAACAAGCACATATAAAGAAGGAGAGGGTTAAGGAAGTTGCAAAATATTTAGACTCGCTACCACTCTTAATGGTAGGGGGGAAGATGGATATGCATATCACTGATGCTCCTTTCTTGGCTCTTAAACAAATTTGTCAGCAACCGGATCAGCTATCACACTAGGAACAGGAGCAGATTGAGGTGGCATCACAAATTCCATCACCGAATGGTACTTTGTATCTGCTTTTTGATGGCAAGCCTCTCCTGAGTGATTTTCCTCCACATACTGAGGAGAGTCTCCTTATGTTAGAGATGGAGAGTTTAATCAGTAAATTAAGTATTCTTATGTTTGATTTATTTATCCGTTCCAATGATGTCTACTTTGAAGTTTCATATAAGACCATGCAAATTGTTAATTCCTTTATTGAATAGATCAAGCAACTTCCTGTACCAAAGGCACCCACTGGACCTTCTGCTCATTCCCCTATTGAAGTAGAATTTAAGAATCTACTACTCGCTGCAAGTAAAAAGGAGATATAGATAATTGATGAGGCTCATAAGTCAGTGTCCAATCTTATGGATGAATCTGTGGACTGCTTTGCTTAAGCAGTGGACCTTTAGAGAGAGACTGCCATATCAAATATAATGGAAGACTTGGAAATCATTTTCATGTAAATGACATCCCTCTAGTCTGAAGTGGCGACTCAATGATGCCAGTTGGAGAAGTTATGGTTGGCTAACTCTATCACTCTCTTCCAAGTAAAGGAAGAGAGGATAAAAATGTGTAAATTTGGAGGGCATGCATTGTACTCAAGTTTGGTGAGTCTGGGTTTGGTGCTACCTTAGGGAGCTGATAACCCGGTTGTAGAATATTTTTTGACATAAAAATTTAAACTTTTTAAAATTTTAAAAACTTTAATCATTGATTATTCATGATTTTCACACTGATTTCATGTGTATTTTGAAGATTTATTTACAGATGTGAGACATTTTGAATTTCCCGTAAACCCTATATATATGGTTATGCGAAAACACAGTGTGTGCTTTCATTCTTTACTTATCCCATCTTTTGGTCAGTTTCTCTTTAGTGTTCCATGGTTTTTAATTATATTCCACTCAAATGTTTGGTTTGTTGAGGGTAACTTAGATATCTACTTTAATAACTTTTTCTCTTAAGCTTCTAGATGACACTTGTGTGTATTACACAAGTGTCATCCTTGCACGGGTATATGTAGAGGTTCACAATACTGACTATCTAAAGGATGATGGCATCTTCTATCGGGACCGCTTCTGTTAGGAACTTTTGTTGCCCTGTTCTATTTAGTTTTGATTGATTTTCAACCACTATAGAGTTGTTCTAGTTCAGATTAAGTAGAACTTAATTTTGATTGTAAGGTCTTACAAAACCTATATGTGTCAAAGGGAGATTCCTCAGACATGTGAGCTATTCTCATAGATGTTCTCCTTAAAAGTATAGATGAATAGATATGTAGTTTTTTGGATCAATCCAAAACTTTCACCTAATTTATTTGGGGAAGAAGATAAATGAATGGATGTTTTGATTCCTGACGAGGTCTAGTGATGACTGGGGTATCACTATTAAGCTGACCAATAACCCATATAAGAATAATAAGTTTATTGATACACCAAAAATATATGCATTTTTAGACCCATATTTTATACTCATTTTTTATGATATTGAAGTGGAAGGTATTTTTTATATTTTATTGCATGTTGTTGATTTTGAGGACTTGAAGCAAAAACAAAGAAAAAAGGATGAAACTTGGAGTCAAAATGGATAAGCTAAGAAAATGTTCAGCGGAGACAATGTCGTTTGATAGAGAAGACAAATTAAATAAAAGGGCCTTTGGCGCCAGTGTCAGTGGAAGCCCTATTTCTAGAATATTCAACAAATTTGGATGCTCTTTGAAGAGTTTTTGGATGCACCTATTGAGAACTGACCTAGGCTCTATTTAGTGTCAAAATTTGATCAGAAAAGACCCCTTCACGCCTCTTCCTACATTTCCTAAGAGAGGCTACAAATGATTTGCTTCAAAAAAGAGTTTCAGATAAGTATTGTTTGTTTAATATTGTTGTATGAACTTTCTTTTATATATGAAATTTGTATTTTGTTGTATCTTTCTCATTAAGTCTGAGTAGATTCCTTTATTTTCTCCCTACTCTAAGATATGGTGAAATGAAGAGATAATGTGGATGGGCAATTGTTAAAATTTAAAATAAATTGTGATCGTTTTCCAACTCCACTCTTAATTTAATTTTTTATCTGGCTAATTGAATTGTTAAAATATGTTGTGAAACATATGATCTGGGAAATGGAGTACGAGTTCCACAACAAAGTGAGAATCACATTTAAGTCTATGAAGGAGTGTTTTGCTCATGGAATTAAGTGCAAATAAATAGGGAAATATAATTTTTTGTATGTAGAATTGGAGATATTTTTAGGGTGACAGACTAAAAATACCCAATTAGATTTTAGTGTTTAAAAACAAAAGCAAGAGTTAGCCTTCATGGGAAGGGAAGTGGCAACTCTGGAGTGGGAGCCAGTATCCTCCTAGCCTTGCCAGGGATTTAGGGACTAAACTTAAGATTAGCCAATGATTTTCTATAACACTTAATCAGGGTAGAGAATTAAAATTGCTGCTATTTGGTACAATACAAATCTAAACCACTTATCTCATCTCATTTCACCAAAAACACATTATAGTGTGAAAGATATTTTTTCATATAAGAAATCTTCACCACATAAACATAGCTTAGTAGTTACTATTTTCAACTCTGCATTAAAGATTTGCTAGTATTTAATAATTTAGTTTTGTTAGCATCTTACACTTTCAAAATTAGTGACAGTAATTTTGTTTGACTTCTGTGAATTTCCTAGTTAATTTATCATTTTAAATTTAAACTATCCCCGTGGGATCAATATTTGGGACTTAAACATAAAATCTTATATTACTTGATAATGATACATATACTTGCATAAAATTTCAATATTAAGAGCTTAACATTATTATTACTAAAATACCACATCAAGTTTTTTGCACCATTGTAAAGAGGAGTCAACTTTATAAATTTTAAACAACTATATTCAATCGGGATCAAGTTTTTGGCGTCGTTACCGGTGAAGGTAACAGTAAATTAAATAGATTTAGTAAATTAGAAAATTTAGAGATAAAAAAAATATACAAATTATCAAAACAAATTAAAAAATTTAAAATTATATATATATATATATATATATTTATATAAAGAGGAGAAATCATTGATTCATTTATTCTTGTAATGTAACTTTGCTCAGCAGGTATGGAAATAGCTACTGAATCAATTGTTTATTGATGAGAAAGATCTTACCTGGGATAGGCTTGTCACTTGCTAGCTGATTTGACATCGGAGAAAATATGCTACTATTCCTTTTATCACTTTTTGGTTCATTTGAATGGAAAGAAACATTGCAAATTTTGATAATGCCATCCCAAATGTTGGCAAAATTGTTAGAAATAGTTTATCTTACCTTCATAAGATGATCAAATGGAAAAATTCCCTAATGTCTCTAAATCCTGCTCTTCTGACAAGCCAAACCCTATTCAATTAATTAGAGTTTACTGGGAAACTCCACAACATCCCATTGTGAAGATCAATACTGATGGAAGCTTTACAAAAAAATGGAGCTAGAGTGGGAGGAATTTACAAAAATCACTTGCGTAAGTGACTTCTGTTCTTCTACACCCCAGTAATGGCCTCTGATGCCACTGAGACTGAACTCATTGCTGTGTATTGGGCAATTAACCTTGCCAACAAGGCTAATTGGTATAAGCTTTGGCTGGAAATGGATTCTGCTGCAGTTATTAAACTTTTAGATCATGAGGAGGGACCTCCTTGACACTACTTATATTGGATAAATAAAATTAGAGATCTTAGTAGTAAGTTGCAAATTCATTTCACATTCATCTATAGTTAAGGAAATCAGCCTGTAAATTGGCTGGCACATCTTGGGTCACACTCTAAAGAGACTGATGTTATTATAAACCTCCCTTGGCTCTTCAATATCTGCTGCAAGGTGACATCCTGTAGGTCCACCACTTCAGAATTGCATATCAGGACACATTAGTATCTTTGGTGTAGCTGTTTTTAGCCTTCTTCTTCCCTTTTGTTGAGTCATTGTATTTTTTTTTGGTGGATATCTTTTTTGTCTTTTGGGTAGTTCTTGGGTTCTTGTATTGAACCATAAAAGAGTCCCTAGTTTCTTACCTGCATTCTGTATTTGCTTATTATTCTAACATGTGGGGAGTCAATAGCAACTCCTTCACCCATATATATATATATATATATANTATATATATATATATATATATATATATATATATATATATATATATATATATAACTATATATTTAATAGTGTTTCTAAGAAATTTTTCTTTGCTTATTATATTTGTTTATGCGAAATATTCGATTTGAAGGTTTAGTACCTTATTATTCAGAATTAGAATGTGCTATTAGAAAAATTCAAAAAAACAAAAAGAAATTAAAAACTTGAATGTAATGGTGAATAACTTAGATAATTAAATAAATGAAAATTGATAAAGACCTTTAGAAGATCATGTTTATCCAACAGCAGATGAACCTTACTTAACAATTCAAAATCCTAATGTTGCTCCTGATTCATTTGAGGTTGAACCAGCTATTATCCAATTGGTACAAAATAATCAGTTTGGAGGAACACCTATGAATAATTCTAACTTACATCTTGTTAGTATCGTTGAAATTTGTGCTACTTTTAAATATGACGAAGTATCTAATGATGATGTTAGGCTTAGACTTTTTCCTTTTTCAACAAGGGATAAAGCTAAAGTTTCGTTAAATTCATTACCTTAGATCTATTAGACCTTAGGGAGAACTATCACAAAAATTTTTAGCTAAATATTTTCCACCCTCGAAAACTGCTAAGCATAAAAACAATATTCCATCTTTTTGTTAGTTTGAAGGGGAATCGATTTATGAAGCCTGGGAAAGATTTAAGGAACCCCTTAGAAAATGTCCACACCATGCTTTACCATATTAGTTAATAATTCAAACTTTTTACAATGGATTAGTAGGGTCACTTAGATCTATTATAAATGCTGCTACTGGTGAATCTTTAATGTCAAAACCTTTTGATGATGCATATTCTTTAATAGAATAAATGGCTACTAACAATTTTTAATGGCCCTCTGAACGGGTAAATCCTAAGAGAGTAGCTAATATTCATGAATCTGATAATTATAAGTGTGGCTGAGGAAGAGGCGGAGGTAAATCTGATGGATGTGAAGGTGTTGCTGATAGAGCATCTAAGTGGGTAATTTACATCTCAGAGGAAAAAGTCAAATTGTTCAAGCAGTGACAACTATAAACATAGCTGAGGAGTTCCTTAAAACTAAGGTTGAGCACTTTCAGGAGGGCTAAAGAATATTAGTTGAGTAAATTTTTAAAGTGGGGATGGTTCACCACAAATATTCTAACATAGAAGAATTCATGAAGCACTTTGATGCTCCTTGAGCATCCAAATGCTAAGGTAAGTTTGAGGGTGACAATGCGATGGACCATGAAGTTTCCAACACTCGACCTTGACTTGGGCTTTTCTTTCTATCTAACTTTTTGTCTACATGTAATCAAATTGGCACATATGATAGTTTTTGTAAAAAATGACATCATGTATGAAATATGACCTTTCAATCATTTTTACCTATAATCTTTTGTCTCAGTGAATTGCCTTCATTTTTCATATTCTAATTTGTTTTTAGCCTTTTTTTTTATGAAATTGGATTTGTTTCTATGGGTCAGTAAGACATCTTGCTATGCCCTTCAACAGTTCAAAATTTTTGTGAGTTATTCAAGATTTTAACTCTTAATTGCTATGCAATTTAATTCTTAGGCATAACTACGTTTTATTTGACTAGTACCAACAATTATATTCGATCGATCCAAAACATATAAGAGGCAGTTGATCACAATTTTCAAGGTGGTTTCCTTAGTTCTCTTTGTAGAGCTTTATGCCTACATGGCAGATATCCACCAATAAAAATTCTATCAAGACTTAAAAAAAGTTCAAGTTTGAGGCCTAGTGACCGAGCATTAGAAAGCTTCTTTTTGTCGCCTTTCATTGGGATCGACTGTTGAAATGCTTCTTTTGGTCATCTTTATCTGTGACCATAATTATGAACACTTATGTTAGTTTTGTTTCTTGGGTACTTTAGTTCCCTAAGTCTCTTTTTGAAGTGAGCTCCATCAAACCTTCCATTTCTGAAGTTGTTTTTAGAACTTGGGTTGTAATCATATAGTTAGTTTTATTATAAAGGCATGAAAAATAAACAAAAGTTTAGAAGTATTAAAGTGATATAATTATTTTTCTCAAACATGGATGCATTGATGTTTCATTTAGGAGAAAATTTCTTCAGAACATCTTCTCTCCAAGTATGGTGGATTTTTTCTTTGTGTATGTTCTTAGCTTGTAAGCTAATGGGAAACTTATTGATTGATATTTAATAGATCTGTCCATGTTTGATCAAGCTTGTTGATCAATTTTCCATATGTGACTGGATTGTATTTCTTCAACAAATGCTTGTCGAGGGAAAATGTTTTTTGCTAAAAAATTTTTAGTGTAATTGACCCCACTTGCAATTGCTCAGTTATTTAGTTTCCAGGAAAAAAATTGACCCTATTACTTTAGAAGGCTAGTGTGCAAAATGTAAATGATATATAATTTTAAATTTATTTATATTTCACACACTACACTAAGGGGTTCTACACAAGTGCACGTATCATTTCAAGTAATATAGGGCTTTTTTTAAAACCCCATTATCGATCCCACAGAGAAGTGAGGTCAGAAATTTTGTTAGGGTAAGTTCTAGTCTACTACTATCAAGTCTTAGTTTGGAATTTTTGAAAAGGTTGGTTTTCCCAAATTTAAAACTTCACTATAAAATTAAAGTTAACTAAATAAAATAAAAATCTAATCTAAAGAGAATGCTTAAATTTTGGAAAGCTCTTATATAATAAAAATCTATTTTTCTTGCAATGAGGGTGTAATAAGTGTAAGAGCCAAATGTTAAAGGTTAAAATGTAGTTTTATGATAAATAGGAGCATACCAATTTATTAACCTTTTGCGAGTGCATAAAAACATTGGCTAATCTAAAGTTATGTTTATCATTGGTGGTCATGGTGAGTAGATTCTAGCCTCTCACATCCAGATTACCCACTATGCCCTCTCCATAGAACAAACCAAAGACTTGGGTTCCGAATTAAGATGAAACGGATAAAGTTCCTATCTTGTCACTCTAGAATCATAATATCTATGCTCATCAAAACTTATCGACCTATCTATTTACACTCCCCCCTGCACGTGGCATCCATTCCATCCATGGTTAAGTGTGGTACTCACTAGTTGGTGAAATGATAACTCTGCCGAGTTATTATGTCTTGCAATGGAATTTAACAATAAAAGTGATTAATTTAAAAATTAAACTATGAACCACTTAAAATACCATCACAATTTTGGAATAAAAGAAATCTTTAAGCCATTCCGATCTGACACATGATTAAATATCATCACAAAGAGAAAAAGTAAGGAAGTCTACTCACTAATTATGGGGAAAACACAACAGAATATTTTTTTTTAAATTAAGGAAAATTCACTAGAAAGGTGTTTACATTAATGGTAAGATTATGAAAAACACAATACTTAGCTTTTTGCTCTGAATGAAAGATGAAAATCCCTTGAAAAAAGTCACTTGTTGTTCCGATAAGAGTTCCTACAATTTATCCTTAACCAATCTCTCTAGAAAAGGTAGAAATCTACATCTCTTATCCTATCTATGATCTCTGGATGTCCTTGGAAGTTTCCAGAGTTTAAAATGCCAAAGGGTGCTTTCCTAAGTGCCAAAAGGTGTTTAAAACCTCCTTAGGCCACATAGTACCTGTCTATAACTGTTTATGGTGCCTAAGTGCTAGAATGTGCAGCTAGATACCGTTATTCGGGCAAAACTGTTGCATATGTACCTTTTTTAGTGCTTAGGTGCCACACTAGTGGCAGTAAGCCTGCTTCGCGCCAATTCGCTCCATTTACTCTGTTCCAGCTCCAAACCGCTCCATGTGTTATACCTACAAGATAAAAATGAAAATAATTTTTTTAAAATGTTATTTCATTCAAAAATATGTGATAAATCTAAAGGGCATTAAACATAGAAATACATATCAAAATGCGTTAGGTCACAATTTTCTTTCTTGCTCAATTTGACTTCAAATTGCACCAATTTTGCTCCATTTTCTCTAACACTCAAACTCTTTTACCTGTGACCAAAAATCATGCAAAATATATTTCTTTAAAGTATAATATCAATAAAAAAGAGAAAATATATATTAAAAATAGGTAATTTTCTTGTGTGTCAATACTACCACACTTAAACATTTCTTGTGATCAAGTAAAACCATAACTTTAAAAATTGAGTTTGGTGATTCGAGGTAGTGGGTTTCAGAAGAGTTGCCTATAATTTGTCTCATAAATTTTATAGTGTAACTTAGGTGAAAACTTAGTAAATCAACCTAATACTAGGGTGTAGGAATATCTCATATTCAACTTAGGAATCCTGATTTTCTATTAACTTCTAAAGTTACTAAAACTTGTCAAACTAAAGATTCCTAAAAGGTTTAAAAATGGAATTTAAGCACCCTAGTTATACCAATTTGACCAATTACTTTTTGAAATAAGAATAAGCTTATGATTGTTTCGATTTTTTTCATTTATTAAGATTTAAGTGAAATAAATATTTGATTAGGCTTTTCCTCACTTCTTATTTCTTTTTAATTTTTTCTTTTTTTCTCTTTCTTTTATTTCATAATTATTTTCAATCCTTTCATTTCTTTTCTTTTTCATGTGAGAATTACTATATCTTGGTAGCCTTAATAGTTGTGAATTTCACTATCTTCTTTCTAAAGTTCAAAACTAAAAACTTTCCCTCATTTTGTAAAAGTGCAAGTATTAGTTTGAAAAGGGTTATAATAAAAGCTCAATTCTCATAAAGTACAAATCTAAAAGTCATAGCTTTTCAAAAAATCAACTCCTTTCTACCATAAATACGATATTCATTTTCCTAATGTTTCTTATTAAATGTCTTAACTCTAGAACAGTTTCATAACATAGGATCCCAATGAGGTTTTTTCGTAACATTCCTAAAATCAAAGTTATACTAACCTAAATATTTCACCACATACTACATGTCATTTTAAAAGTAATATAGAATTAAATATAGGCTACAAAGGATAAATAAAGTTTAACTTTGAAATTTATTTTTTCTTCCTCTCCCAAGCAAGAATTTTTAAATAGTTTTTAATCAATTTCATAAAATGCAGCAGAAAAAAAAGTAAACGCTGAATCCACTAGCTTCTACAACATCCTATCATTTTTATATACATGCATAATCCGGATACAATGACTGCAGGAGAATGTAAATGTAGCCTAAAACATGCTTTCAATAATATTAAACTAAAAGAAAGTATATTAAAACTGAAATTCATCTTTCATCTTCACCCAAACTTGTATTTTAACATCTATAGCATTTAGTAGAGAAAATATAAGTAGGAAGAAAAATCACAGCCTAGAAGTACAATCTACCATGGGTGTCTATCAATACATTTGCAAATATACTTTGGACAAAACATTGTGTAGTAGAAAGTAAATCTGAACTAAACATGTCAGAATGAAATTTTTTAAAGTTTAACTGGCATAATAGATATCAACATAGGACTATATATGTAAGTGTTCCCGAAGTCCTCTGTATTATTGTAACACAAATATAAACATACTTAATAAATGATGCTAACTCTTCCCTTAACACATTGCCTCTAACTACCTTACTTCTTGTTTCTAAAGGAATCACTACACTGATATAATAAGTTCCTTCCATGAAATTTATATTTTTATCCTCATGAACAAGATTATCCCTAAACATATCCTCCAATTCTTTTCAACTTCTTAATTAGATTTCTTGATCTTGCCCACCATTATTTTCCTTAAGATTTATCTAAGGGTCACTAGTTAAAATATTAAGAGGATAATTATTAATTGAATTAATAATCTGCTCTAGTCGGTTTTCTGTATTCCTTATTGGGGCCCTTGTTCTCTCTAGCTCATTCTACATTTGAATAATATCCTCTTTTAATAATAATTCCTCCTCATTCTATGAATTTGAGTAAAATTGATGAGGAAAATAAATTTCATTATTAGAATAGCCTTGATTATTCTAATGACATGTCCGATTAAATTTATTATCTTCCCACAATTGGTTTTCTCCTCCAAAATAGTTATTCCAGTTAAAGTTCAAATGATTTTTCCAACTCGGGTTGCAATAATCAAATAAGAATTGTATATCTCAAGGTTAGCTTCAAAAGAGTTAGTTTCGATCAATTATCCAAATGAATTTTCTTTTATAATTGAGGGTCCTTGAGGATAAATTCCTATATATTGATCTAACTTTCTCGTAATATCTATAACCTGTTAAGTTAAAATAGTAAGCAAGTCTTCTTGAAAATTCACAGCCCTCCTGGGTATTATTTTATCGAAATGACAAAAATTATAACCCAAAACTGAATATTCATTTTTTTGTTGATCTGTCATTTTTACATTAAATTCATGTAGTCTACTCTAATTCATAATCCTCCAATACATTCTCTATAAATCTGAGTTATAAAATCCAAGGACTAACAAATAGGACAGATTTTAAAAAGTTTTTTGGTATTTTGCATTTTCTTTAAAATAAACATAAGAAAACACATAAGATAATAACAATACGATTTTCAAATATAATTGTTACAAGTTCAACTAAAATTCACCTAAATTTCTTACTGAGTCCGGGAAAACAATGCCAGAAACTTGATCTAACTTGCAAACACAGTTATTTACTTTCCAGGTAAAAAACTTGACCCAGTTTTTTTAGGCAGATAGTGTGCAAAATTGATATGATAGAGAATATAGATATGATTTATAATTCACACACTATTGGTTTTATGAAGTTCACGTATCATTTCAAGTGATATAAGACATTCTTTAAAACTAATATTGATCTTGCAAAGAAGGGAGGTAAGAAATCCCTTAGGATAAGTTCTACTCTGCTATTATCAAGTTTTAGTTTGAAATTTTCAAAAAGTTTTGTTTTCCTAATTTTTTATTATTTATTAAAAAATTAAAGTGAACTAAATTGAATAAATATCTAATCTAAGGATAATGGTAATATTTTGGAAAGTGTTTATATAATAAAAATCCCTTCTCTTGTAGAGAATAGTGTGGATTGGTTTGTACATCTTATCATTTTATGTTTCAATCATCCTAAGGAATCAATTATGTTTTTTTTTTATCTAAAATTTTAATTCAAGCTCAAAATTTGACAAATATCATTTTGCCCCTAGGCCTCTTTATTTCATAGTTCCCATAATTTAATTCTAATGACTTTGAAACTTTGTTGGATTGTAACCCATGAGTTATTTAAGATAATAGAAAAGCCTTTGCATTTTACTAATTTTTATTTTATGTTTTATAATTACTTTTGTTCAATAATAGTGTTTTTCAAAGTTAATTCATTTACTTAAATTAAATATACCCTTGATCCTTAAGAAACTTTTAAGGGGTTCACGTCAATGATAGGATCAGAAAGTCCAATTTTTATGATTTTTTTGAATTATATTATAATTATTATAGTTTTTGTTGATTTTAATGAATAAATGAATTGAAAAAATTATTTTCAAAAAATACTTTTTATATATTTCCTTAGTTTCTCTCATATCAGAGAACCAATAGAAATCAATTTCATAATTTTTTTCTAATTTTTATCTTATTTTTTATAATTTTCTTATTCAAAAATATCAAAAAATACATTCAATTATTTAAAATACATTTTTATAATCACAAAACATTATAAAAAAAATTTAAATTTGTTTTCTTCCATCAAAAGTGATTTAGGACATTTTAACACATTTTGGCATTTTGTGATTTTTTTGTATTTTAAATTAATATTTATTTAAGAAAATAAGCTAAAAATAAACTTTCTTTTTGAGTTTTTATTTTCTTTTTCTTGGGTAGCTCTGATCTTAGGGAATATTCCAAACCACCTTTTATAGTTTTCTGATTTATAATTTATTTACTAAAATAATTTTAAGTTAAATTTCTTATCTAATTAAAAAATACATTTTTACAATAAAAATAATTTTTATGGTTCTACAATTTTTACATGGACTACTTAAGGACATTTTCTTCAATTTATAAATTTTTGAGTTATTTTATATTTTTCTTTTTTTTGGAATTTTCAAAATTTTAAAATTAGAAAAATGGACTCTAAATTTTTAAATTTTGCTTTTTATTTTTCCTAAGTTCCTTTAAAAACTATTAACCTCCAAACTTAATTTTGTAATTGTTTGACTTATATTTTATTTTTAATAATAATTTAAGCAAAATAAGGGTGGTTTATGATACACCAAAATATTATGCTATTTTAAGTAAATATTTTATGTTTATTTTTGGTGATATTGCACTTTAAAGATAGATATTTTCATGTTTTTATTGCAGATATATCAATTGTAGGCATTTGGAGTAAAAGTAGCAAAAATGATGAAATTTGAAGCCAAAACAACAAAGTTTCGAATT
Source organism: Phalaenopsis hybrid cultivar (assembly GCA_002079205.1). Lineage (NCBI taxonomy): Eukaryota > Viridiplantae > Streptophyta > Magnoliopsida > Asparagales > Orchidaceae > Phalaenopsis > Phalaenopsis hybrid cultivar. Next base: position 26,353 of record JXCR01090531.1, read on the forward strand.
CTGGCGTATGATAAGCTAGATGCGTCAGATGCACCAAAACACAGAACAGCTCCGTCTTCAGCAAATTGGGACATCATGCCCTAGATTAGGGCCAGAAGTGCCATTTGACAGATAGTTAGCACACATGATGCACCAAATTTGGCGCCAGATGCATCATAGAGGACTTTTTATGGATTAAGGTAGTTGGAGATGATTTTTGCATTAATTTTTAATGGGACACTTGTTCTAAACACCCCTTAGAGTAATTCAATGCATCTAGACACTTTGGAAGGTTCTTTTTATGAAGGGATATGTCTCTTGGATTAATGGACATGTATTTTGAAGTCAAAAGTTTTGACTTTTGAAAAAAATTTTAGAAGAAATTTTGAATTCTTTTCGGAGGGAGGCAGCCTTTAATAAAAGAGGAGGAGTGCGGTGTGTGTGTGGGTGAGGCGTGAAGGCAAGAAAGAGAGTTAGAGAGAGAGAGAAAGTTAAGGGCTTGGAGATTTTTTCCAAGGATTGTAAGAGGAGAGAGAAGGTGAGAGATTTCTTCTTCTTTACACTTCTAAGAGAGAATTGAGAGAGTTTGTAAAGAGAGAATGACTTGGAAAGAAATTATAGGAGTTTGCTTGGGAAGGATTGTGAGATAAGTTGTGTCTTTTTTTTTCTTTTGTTTTGTAAAGTTGTTTTTATATATGAATTCCGTGTTATGTCGTATCCTTCTCATGAATTCTGAGTAGTCTTTGTTATCCTTCTCCCTACATTGAGGTATGGCTTTATGAAGAATTGATTTTATTTTATATAGTTTTAAATGTCAATAATTTGTGATGATTTGAACT
>JXCR01090534.1:0-35995 GCA_002079205.1 Phalaenopsis hybrid cultivar
GGTCGCGGTCATCTCATAGAACAAATGTCATAACATCTAGCCCCTGTAGATCAACTTATGATGTTCCACATTGATCTGATTTCACTGTCGCGAGAAGATCAATAGCAAATGCTTCAAGGAGATCTTCAACTTCCTGAACACATAGATCTCCCTTAAAAGAGTCGCTCGAACATATCCACAATCATCTGGTTATCTTGGGTAAACAACATTTGCGGGCCCCACCGACTTTGTAGGACCCACCAGCTATAAAAGACCACCAACTTACTAGATTCCATCATATGATTTACAATGGACAACATCCACTAGAGGGGATTTGGATTTAAATTTTCAGAGCATTCTCATGGCAATGCTTATATGTGATGTTGGGCTATTTTTTTCACACCTCCAATTTATACACAATCAGTACCCATGAACGTAGAGAATTATTATGTTGCCCCAATAAGCTACAAAAGATGCAACTGAAAATGATGATGTTGATGAAGAATTTCAACGCCACCAGTTACAAGAATGACCATTGCGACTGTCTTCTCGATATACATCAGTTTCAGGAGTCATGTCAGATCGACGGAGAAGATTATTGTATTCTAGAAATATTGTCAGATATTTTATTGTAAAATATTTTTTTTAAATTTTATTTGTTGTTTATTCTCTAATTTTATTCTTGTATATTTTTAATTAATTTGAAATTATCTAAAAAAATAATTAATATAATATAACTTTCATTTATTTTTATTATTAATGTTATATATAATATTTGTAATATTAATATATAATATCCTATACAATTTTAAAATCTTGATATTGCTATTTTTTTTTTTAATGGTGCTCCTCGACTCCCTCCCCTAAATCAATTAGTTTAAGTGCTGCTTTGCAAAATTGTACCAATATTAGCCCCTTCGTATTTCGTATCCCAAAATGCTATTAGCCGCACCACCGAAGCCCCTCCTCTCCGCCTTGCTCGTTCCACTGAGTCGGCTTCCTTCTTCTTCCTCATGCACGGGCCCAGACCGCGTCTTCTCACCCATCTCCTCCTCAGCTGTACCGAACGATCCTTCCGGCGGCGATGATCGAGCGGCTGGTACCAGTTCAAGGAAGTCGAAGGTGTATCCCGCTCGTGGAGCACTTCGTGGGTCGGACGTCCTTCTTGCGATGCATGAAGCTGTCGCTCGGAAGGAAGGAGGCGGCAGCAGAGTCCAAAGGAGCTTCCGAAAGGGAAAGAAGCGAAGGGAATCAAAGAGTGGGGATGATACGGAGCAGCTCCTTCGGGCGAATTGCGACTACGGCAGCATCCGCCCGATAGAGATTAAAAGTGATTGGGTGCCGCGCATGGAAGAATTTGAGCGCCGAATACAAGAGCTTCGCTCCCGGTATCACTACTAATCACTTTCCATCGTCAGGACTTTTACATTTATGATGTTCGCCTCACCTTAACATCAGAAAGTTGAAACTGCGTTACTTATTAAGATATCAATAACTTTAAATGCCATTCAGAACGTATTCTGATAATATTTTTTTTAGAGGATTCTTTGATCTTTTGTGTGATTGTTCAAGTTAACCTCCGTTTGTTATTGCTCAAGAAAAGAAAAATTTTGTAAGGTTATTTTATGCCCGCCCATGATAATGCCCAAATAGTGCCTTTAAACTTTGTGGATGTTCAGTATTGTTGTCATTATTCTATTTTCTTCCAAATTGATTGGTGTGTTCTTTTCCTTTGCTTCTACTAATTTGTCTTTTTACCATCACTCACTTGCAAAGAGCAACACTAAGGGGCTGTTTGGGATACCTTTCTGTTTGATTTGTTTTTCAGATTGTCACCACTGTTTTGTTTGGGAAATTATTTTTTCGTTGTTTTTTTTTAAATTTCCGTGATAGAAAGCTGTTTTTTTTTCAACTTAAGCTGTTAAAGCGTGATGACTACTAGAAATCAACGATCTAAATTTTTTAAAATAAAATAAATTTGTGATAATTACCGCAACTTTTTAAAATGTAAATTCTTCTATAGCAGTTTCATAGCTACTTCTTCAAATTGTTGCAGCTGCCCCAAATAGACCCTAAGCCTATTTGGCATCGTCTGGTTTGATGTTCACCATATTAAATTACCCTGTGTTTTTTTGTTCCACAACTACATTGAGATTCTGGAATGCACGTTATGACTCCACAAGGTTCTTCGCTGCAAGGAGCAAGTGGTAGAAGAATATAGTCCACAGTGCACCCCGAAAACGATGGAACACTGCACCCTGAATACGATGGAACAATACACCCCGAAGATAGTGAACAATACGCCCCACATACGATGTAACAACACACCCCACATAAGATGTAACTCCTCCCATAAACAGTGAAAAATGCATCCCAACTATAGTGAGTTTTTCTGGACTTCTAAAACTCTCTCCTTACAGCCCATCATTATGACCTACGTAATCAACTACAACCTATGTGGTTTACGGCCCGTGCACCCCACATATGATGCAACGACACCTCACATACAGTGCAAAAACGCCTCCCAAAAACGACGTAACAATGCACCCGGAAGACGGTAACTTTCTATTGAATCATAAACATTTCTTATAGCAGCCCGCCACTACGGCCCACGTGACTAACTACGGCTCATTTGGTTGACGGCTCTTGTAGTTCTCAACTCCGGCCCTGCTATCTACGAACGTCATCATAACTCACTACTACGGACTATAACGACCAACTGCGACCTACATAGTTCACAGCCAGCATAGCTCCCGACAGCGGCCCCTGCGACCTAGAGACATTATCACACCTCACCACTACGGCCTATATGAACAACTATGACCTGTGTGGTTCACAACTTGTATAGCTTATGACTCCTGTCTTTGCAGCACATGGACGTCATCACAACTCACAATTATGACCTATGTGACTAACTATGAATTATTTGTTCCACAGCTCTTATAACTCCCAACTCCGACCCCTATGACCTACGAACGTCATCACATCTCATCATTACAGGTTACGTGACCAACTACAACCTATATGGCTCACAACCTGCACAACTCTCGACTCCGGCCCCTACTTCCTACTTACATTATCGCACCTCACTAGTACAGTCTATGTGACCAACTATGACCTATGAGTTCACAGCCCTTGTAGCTCACAACTCGGCCTTTACAGCCCTCGAACGTCATCACAACTCACAACTACGGCCTACATGACCAACTATGACCTACATGGTCCACAGAGTGCAACTCTCGACTCAGGCACTTGCAAATTATGGATGTTATCGCAGCTCACCACTGTGTCCTACTTGACCAACTACGACCTACATGTATTACAGCTCGTGTAGCTCACAACTCCGACCTTTGCGACCTACGAATGTCATCATTGCTCGCCACTATGGCCTAAAAGATCAACTACGACTTACGTAGCTCACAGCTCATACAAACCCCAACACTGGCATCAGCGGCCTACCGACGTTGTCATAACTCACCACTGCGGGCAGTTGCAGCTTATTAAAAAACAGTTCTGAAATTGTTGAAAAATAATCTGATGTTCAAAATATTTTTATGGTTATACAAATTTTTTTTAGAAAGTCAGACCGTAGCTAGAAAGTTATAGCCGCACCTAGCCATGATCGTGGGAAAATGCATATTTCGGTGGAAGCTTTTTGAAAATGCTGTCAAAACGCAGTTTACCCAAACAAATAAAATTGCAATGCGGTGTTTCACCGCCGCCCCAAACAAACCCTATGATTTACGTGGTTCATAGCTCTTGTGTCTTTCTACTACGGCCTCTATTGCCAATCGACACTTCTGAAGCAACCATCGGCTATGATAGCTTTCAACTATGGTCTATACAACAAGCTGACACTATATTCATCTACAACATTCCCAACGAACTATTGTCTCTATAGCAATCGACTTTGACCTTTGTAGCTTGCTATTATTAAGAACTATATTCATTACAGCCTGAATACAACTATTGTGAATGACTATTGTTATACATTAATAATGATCCACTTTGTAATTTCATCTTCTATAATTCAAGAGAATAGTGGACATGTTTACTCACAATTCATAGTGATTTATTTCAACTGGGTTAGGTCCAGTAGTTTTTTTTTCTCTTTTTAGGGTTTTCCTTAATTACATGAGTGTGTCGGGTGCAACGCTAAGACGCTAGTTCATTACTCTATTGTCACGGGCCTTTTGGTACACATCAATGCAAATAAGCCAATTGATGTTTTTTGTTTAGATCATGATTTTATCTTGTGGAGCACAAATTATTAGAATTTTGATGTTGTTACACTCGAATACATGCAAATAAGCCATCTAATGCTTTTTGTGTCGACTTTTATTTGCTTGGATTATTTGAAGATTCAGGGTTTTTTTTTATATTTTATTATAATTTATTTTAATTTTGAATTATTGCTGGTGGGTTTTGAATTTTAAGTGTTTGGATAAGCATGACATGTATTTAGGGACTAGTGATTCTGAAAGCCTTTAAATAGGGCCTTAATTCGGAGAATTATTCAATTGACTGTGCATTTTCTGGTTTTTTGGTTTATGATTATACATAATACCCCACTTGGTCACTTACCTCAATTTTCTCTCCCAAAATCTCCCTTAGGTTTTCTTTCCTTCTCATTCACCATCTCCAAGCTCTCTCCTATTAAAACCATTCCCTTCTACACCTCCTAAGCCTATTCGGTACCCCATCTTTTTTCTCTATCAAAGTCAAAATTCTAACCAACTTTTCAGTTCTCTCTTCTAATTTTCTTCTCATGGTTGCTCTATATATCACAATATATTGAAGAGTTTAGTCGTGCTCCTCTTTCTATTGTTTTTCCATTTATTTTTAGCTATAACTTATTTTGATGTAACACATCATGTGAGTCAAAAAAAATGAAGCTAAATATCCATGTCTGAACTAGAGCTTAGGGAACTGTTTGGAAAAAACCCAACTAAGGCCCATCATAATAGCCCACTTAAGACGAAACATTTAATTATTATTTGAGTTTTTATAATTAAATTTCATATTTCAGATTTTGAAATTTGAATTTTCATTTTAATTAAGGAACATACAGAGGCTAGTCACTTAATGAAGTTTGGAAGATAAAATGGATTAATGATGGTGGTGGATACATATTAATGGCCACTCATCTCTTTTTTTCCCAAAATTATTATCTTCCCCTTTAATGATGAGGAACTAAATCATTATAAATTCAATAAATATTGTTGTTATTTTATGAAAAATTTAAACTTCCGATTGATAAAAATTGCTTTGGAGATTTTACTTCTCTTAGTGATTGGTGANATCCCCTTTAATGATGAGGAACTAAATCATTATAAATTCAATAAATATTGTTGTTGTTTTATGAAAAATTTAAACTTCCGATTGATAAAAATTGCTTTGGAGATTTTACTTCTCTTAGTGATTGGTGACCTAGCTTAGCCTTTCCTTGATATTTATACTTCTTGCTTTTTAAATTTATATGCAACTTTTTCTGAAATCATCTCACTTCTTTTCTACATCTTAACCACCTTCTAAGCCAAGGGCCCACGGCCTAAGTCCTTAAATTTACTCCAAGCCTCCCATAATAGCTTTTGGCCAAGTCTAAGTGGATATCTGTTAGTCTTATTCTCCACACCATTATGAGGACTTAAACCTCAACAAACTTAACTATGTACTCTAGATTATAAGATCATATATTAAAAGTCCCCCCATTTAGATCACTTCAATTTACTATCAAAAGATATATTTTATATCAGCTCAAATCAAGTTATATTAGTCTCGGTCTTCCTTCCATTCTCTCTCTCTCCCTCTAAAGGACTTATCTTTCTACCATAAATTCTAGACAACATCCTCACANTTACATCTTAACCACCTTCTAAGCCAAGGGCCCACCACCTAAGTGGATATCTATTAGTCTTATTCTCCACACCAATATGAGGACTTAAGCCTCAACAAACTTAACTATGTACTCTAGATTATAAGATCATATATTAAAAGTCCCGCCATTTAGATCACTTCAATCTACTATCAAAAGATAAATTTTATATCAGCTCAAATCAAGTTATATTAATCTCGGTTTTCCTTCCATTCTCTCTCTCTCCCTCTAAAGGACTTATCTTTCTACCATAAATTCTAGACAACATCCTCACACAATAAACTAAGCATATATAGGATTTCCAGCCACCAATCCCACAAAAAAACTTCCTACTAATATCATATTTAATATCAACAGAAAAAAAAAGCTTACCAGTAAATTTGGTTAGAATTTTTTTTTTTCTAGCAGAGTGGAGATTTCCCTAATGGTGGATTTGCCTACAAGATTGTGAGAATTCTAAAAATATTAAGGTTATCAAACCTTTTTTTATGATAGTTTAATTTTATGTCAATAGCTAAGTGAAGTAGTATATTACTTGAAAGCTTATGATGATAATATAAATTTTCAATATATAAAATTATGCAATTAGGTATTGAGGCGTTTTTCATTATTGAGAAGAGGCATTAGTCTCAAGGTGGCCTAGGGCATAAGCCTTATAATTTAAAAATTGCGTGAGTTAAAATACAACAACAACAAGTCTTTATCCCACTAAGTGGGGTTGGCTACATGAATCCTTTTTCTCCATTGTGTCCTATTGAGTGTCATATTTTCATTTAGTTCTAATAGGTTAAGATCATTTTTATACAATATGCCCAAGTCTTTTTAGGTTTACCTCTGCCTTTCTTAACATAAGTCAAATCTATAACATCTACTTTCCTAACCTGTTCATCAGATGGTCGACGTTTAGTGTGATCACACCATTGAAGATGACTCTTTCTAATCTTGTCCGCTACTGGAGACACCAACCCTATCACAATATATTCATTTCACATTTTGTCTCTAAGCGTCAAGCTACTCATCCAACTAAGCATTGTTATCTCAGAAACACTTAACTTTGTTTTATGCTTCTCTTTTAAGGATCTCCTACAACAACAACAACAATAAGCTTTTATCCCACTAAGTGGGGTTGCTACATGAATTTTTTTCTCCATTGTGCCGATTGNATTTCCCTAATGGTGGATTTGCCTACAAGCTTGTGAGAATTCTAAAAATATTAAGGTTATCAAACCTTTTTTTATGATAGTTTAATTATATGTCAATAGCTAAGTGAAGTAGTATATTACTTGAAAGCTTATGATGATAATATAAATTTTCAATATATAAATTATGCAATTAGGTATTGAGGCGTTTTTCATTATTAAGAAGAGGCATTAGTCTCAAGGTGGCCTAGGGCATAAGCCTTAAATTTAAAAATTGCATGAGTTAAAATACAACAACAACAAGTCTTTATCCCACTAAGTGGAGTTGGCTACATGTCCTTTTTCTCCGTTGTGTCCTATTGAGTGTCATATTTTCATTTAGTTCTAATAGGTTAAGATCATTTTTATACAATATGCCTAAGTCTTTTTAGGTTTACCTCTGTCTTTCTTAACATAAGTCAAATCTATAACATCTACTTTCCTAACCTGTACATCAGATGGTCGACGTTTAGTGTGATCACACCATTGAAGATGACTCTTTCTAATCTTGTTCGCCACTGGAGACACCAACCCTATCACAAATATATTCATTTCGCATTTTGTCTCTAAGTGTCAAGCCACTCATCCAACTAAGCATTCTTATCTCAGAAACACTTAACTTTGTTTTATGCTTCTCTTTTAAGGACCTCCTACAAAAACAACAACAATAAGCTTTTATCCCACTAAGTGGGGTTGCTACATGAATTTTTTTCTCCATTGTGCCGATTGAGTGTCATATTTTTATTTAATTATAATAAATTAATATCATTGTTTTATATAATATGCCCATGTTTTTTTAGGTCTATATTTGTCTTTCTTAACAAAAGTCAAATCTACAATATCTACTCTCCTAATTGGATTATCAGATGTTCGACGTTTGATGTGACTAAACCATCTAAGACGACTCTCNCAATATGCCCATGTCTTTTTAGGTCTAACTTTGTCTTTCTTAACAAAAGTCGAATCTAAAATATCTACTCTCCTAATTGGATTATCAGATGTTCGACGTTTGATGTGACTAAACCATCTAAGACGACTCTCTATAATCTTGTTTCACTGGAGCTACACCAACCCTTTCACGAATACTTTCGGTTCAGATTTTATCTCCAAGGGTCAAGCCACTCATCCACCTAAGGATTCTCATCTCAGCAACACAACTTATTTTTATGCTTCTCTTTTATAGCCAACATTCTATGCGATAAAGCATTGCAAGTCTCACATCATCTTATAAAATTTTCCTTCAAGTCTGAGCAGTATTTTTCTATCACACAATAGGCACGATGCATTCCTCCATTTCATCCAACCATCTTGAATTCTTCTAATAATATCCCCATCTATATCGCAATCACTTTGAACAATAGACCTGAGATATCTAAATCCGCCCTAGTTAAAACTCTGCCACTAGTCTATGGCTACTAAAATTGCATTTAATGTATTCAGTTTTAGTTNTAAGTGTCAAGTCACTCATCCACCTAAGGATTCTCATCTCAGCAACACTTAACCTATTTTTATGCTTCTCTTTTATAGCCAACATTCTATGTGATAAAGCATTGCAAGTCTCATCATCATCTTATAAAATTTTCCTTCAAGTTTGAGCAGTATTTTTCTATCACACAATAGACACGATGCATTCCTCCATTTCATCCAACCAACTTGAATTCTTCTAATAACATCCCCATCTATATCGCAATCACTTTGAACAATAGAACTGAGATATCTAAATCCGCCCTAGTTACAACTTTGTCACTAGATCTATGACTACTAAAATTACATTTCATGTATTCAGTTTTAGATCTACTCAAACGAAGGCTTCTATGTAAACCTCCATAATTCATGTTTTTCCTGAAGTTTTTCTCTAGAATCATTCACAAGAAAGATAGCATCAACGAAAAACATACACCAAGGTACATTCTCTTGTAAATGTCCAGTAAGAGCATCNAGTTCTACTCAAACGAAGGCTTTTAAACTTCTATGCAAACCTCCATAATTCATGTTTTTCCTGAAGTTTTTCTCTAGAATCATGCACAAGAAAGATAGCATCAACGAAAAACATACACCAAGGTACATTCTCTTGTAAATGTCCAGTAAGAGCATCCATAACTACAACAAAAGGATATGGGCTTAAAGTCGATCCCTGATGTAATCCAACTAAGATAGAAAAATACTTGGTTAATCCTCCTGTTCGAACACAAGTAACAATTTTAGTATACATATGTTTAATGACTTGAATGTAAGTCATATCAACTCATTTTTTCTCTAGAACTCTCCAAATGAATTCTCTTNCAATCCTCCTGTTCGAACACAAGTAACAGCTCTAGTATATATATGTTTAATGACTTGAATGTAAGTCATATCAACTCATTTTTTCTCTAGAACTCTCCAAATGAATTCTCTTGGAATCTTTTCGTAAGTTTTTTTCTAAATCAATAAAAATCATATGTTGATCCTCCTTACTTTCTCTATATTTCTCCATCAAACCTTTCAATAAATGTATAGCTTCCATAGTAGAACTGTCCGACATAAATCCAAATTGATTATGAGAAATCTTTCTATTAAGTCTTAACCCATGTTCAATTACTCTCTCATATAATTTTAAAGTATGACACAACAACATAATCCCTCTATAATTTGCACACTTTTGTGCATGCCCTTTATTCTTAAAAATGGGGACTAAAATGCTCTTCTTCCACTCCTCAGTCATCTTTTTAGTTTTTAAAATAATATTAAAGAGTTTAGTAAGCCAAAAACTCTCAAATATTTTAAATATTTCTACACTTCAATTGGGATATCATCAACAACTATTGATTTTTCACCCTTGGTTTTCTTTAATGCCTCATCTTTTTTTATTAATGCAATGGTAAAAATAAAATGTTTTATTATTATTAACAATAATAAGATTACTAAGGCCGATCTTATTTTTAGACTCTTCATTGAAAATTTTATCAAAATAGCTCACTCACTTATGTTGAATATTTTTCCCTAAGAAAAACACTTTGATTTTCGTCTTTAATGCACTTTACTTGAATTAATTCTTTACTTTTCTTTTCTCTTTGTTTGGCTAGTTTATATATATATATATATATATATATATATATATATANAAATGGGGAGTAAAATACTCTTCTTCCACTCCTCAGTCATCTTTTTATTTTTTAAAATAATATTAAAGAGTTTAGTAAGCCAAAAACTCTCAAATATTCTACATATTTCTACACTTAAATTGGTATATCATCAACAACTATTATTTTTTCACCCTTGATTTTCTTTAAAGCCTCGTCTTTTTTATTAATGCAATTGTAAAAATAAAATGTTTTATTATTATTAACAATAATAAGATTACTAAGGTCGGTTGTATTTTTAGAAACTTCATTGAACATTTTATCAAAATAACTCACTCACTTATGTTGAATATCTTTTCCTAAGAAAAACACTTTGATTTTCGTTTGAATTAATTCTTTACTTTTCTTTTCTCTTTGTTTGGCTAGTTTATATATATATTTTTCNATTTTTAGCGTAACAAATTATTTTCTTATTCTCTACGACCCACTTTATATTTTTCTCAGTTCTCTAAACTTTTATATTTAAACTAATATTTATGACACTTCTTATATTTTATATTTTTTTGCGCATTATTATTCCACCACAAACTATTTTTATTTATATATTTTTTTTTCTTTTAATTCTCCAAGTACATCTTTTGTCACTCTTTTAATAGTGTTTGTTGCTTTATCCCACATAGAATTAGCTTCCTTCATGAACATCCCAAATCTTGAAATTTTGAAGTTTACTCATAAAAATAATTTATGGTTTTTAATGCTCCCATCTAATTCTATGAAAAATAATCTTTATCTTAGAACTCCTCATCTTAAAATTCATAACTAATAATTGATGTTAAGTATTTGAATTTTCACTTGGAATGATCTTACAATCTTTAGATTCTCAACAATCTCTTTTTATAAGAAAATAATCAATTGATGTTTTATTAGATTTATTCTTATAAGTAATAATATGTTCATCTCTTTTCTTAAATAAAGTATTAGTAATAACAAGATCATATGCTAAAGCCAAATCTAACGTGATTTTACCTTCTTCATTAGTTATTCGATAAAAAATTTTTCTTCAAGAGGTATCATTTGTGTTAATTATTCCAAGTCATTTAGAATTTTTCTTCTAAACCTATTTGAGAAACATATACTTATAACATTAAAAAACTCAATATCAATAACAATCTTTAGGAATATAATTCTATTTTAAATATATTAATTTTTATAACATTATCTTTTAAGCACTTATCTATAATATGATAAAAATAATACATCAGCATCATAGTTTATATTTATATTAAAGAAAGACTAACATTCTTTCATGATAAAAAGTGACAAAGTATGTAAGCTACAAACTATTATATAATAACTTGCGTAGATTAAAAATATAATATAAAAATCAACGATCAAAACCATCAAATAAAAATAAAACATGAGATGGAAGTTATGTAAAATCACTTTTTAAAGTTATTGAATCTGAGGTGCTCCTTGAGGCTCACCTAAGCACAATTTAAAAAAAAAACTCATTGAGGCATACGTCTCAAGCAACTAGGGCAAGGCGCATGCCTCACATTGGTTGAGGTGCGCCTTGCCTCAATTTTGTTGAGGCGTGCGACTCTCGCACTTTGTTTTTTCACCCTATACTTGATTATGGAACAAACTTGACTCAATTAAACCTAGACTCAATAAACAGTCCTAAGCATGTATTCCAACACTCCTCCTTGCTTTAGGAGCTACGAACACCAAATTTCTGCCTTAGAAACTTAAACTTGCTGATTGGATGTGACTTTGTAAATAAATCTTTCAACTGATCTTCAGATTTGCAATAAACCAAAGTCACAAATTCTTCTTTCTGCACTTCTCTTAGAAAAAATAACTTGATGTTGAAATGCTTAGTTTTCTTATGAAAGACAGGATTATGGGAAATGGAAACCGCAGCTTGGTTGCCAACAAAATTCTCAGTGCTTTCTTTCTGCTTCAGCTTGAGATCCATTAAAATTTTCCTCAGCATATTGTCATTCTTCCTCTTGGGAGAATCATCATCCAAGTCATCGGAGAAAGGGGAGCTTAGCAGCTTCCCAGGGACAACACCTAGTCTCATCAGTGCTTCTTGTTCTGCAGCTTTTGCTCTCTCAGCATCCAATATAGCTGCATCATAATTCTCCTGAGGCTCCCTGTCTCTCTTGAGCTCCGATTTTAGTTGTTCATTCTCATCCATAATGCTTTGCAACTGTGTCTCCTTATCCAAGAGGTTTGCTTTCAGTTATGTGACTTCTATAGTAGCCTTTGTCAGCCTCATCTCCGAATTAAATTGGCTCGTCATTGCCTTGTCTATTTTATCTTTCAATTTGTCATTCATTCGCGACATGGCTGGGAGTTTTGTTTCCATACTCAAAAGGCGAGCTTTCAACTCTAAAAGTTATGCAATTGTTTTCTGTAAGGTTGACTCCAATTCTAATTCCCTCTATCCTGCATCAACTTTCACATTTTTAATCCATCTCAATTGCTGATTGAATTATCATAGTGCTTTCAATTTGTTCCTCATGCGTTGGATTGAGTGAAAAACTCCACCTTGCCATCTTAACTTCAAACATCTTTTGGCCTATAGCATCCTCTATCACACAGGCCTTCTCCATGAATATTACTTTGAATTTTTTTTCTATTAATTGACCAACACTGAGCAAGTTTTGATCAATATATAGTACATAGAGAACATCGTTGATCAACTTGGTTCCTGAACAGCTTGCAATGGCTCTGGTGCCCGTTCTTTTGACTGCAATATATTCACCATTCCCAATTCTGATCTTCTTGGACTCGGTGTTCTTCAATTCCTTGAACAGCTCCTTGTCATGTGTCATATGATTAGCGCAACTACTATCAATGAGCTAATTTTTACTAGTTTCAGAACTTATGAAACAAGTTGCAACGAAAAGATGGTCATCATCTTCTTGATCTGCCACCTGTGCTTCTTCTCCTTGTTGTTTTTTATTCTTGCATATGACAGCTTTATGTTCCATTTGATTGCACTTGTTGTACTTTGCATCTGATCTTCTTCAGCATTTGAAAGGAAGGTGACATTTCTTGCCACAATGTTGACATGGAGGGTAATCTTTCTTTGATGCTAATCTTTTATTTTCAGTTTTTCTTATGTTCTCAGGTGCAGAGTTTTGTCCACTTGTAGCTTGAAACTTTTTGTTCTTGGGCCACCTATTCTTTTCATCATCTAGATGCTTGACTGGTTGAGCTCCTTCGACAGCTCCTTCCATCATTACATGCCTCTGCTCTTGTGCTTGTAAAGCACTTAAGAGTTCTGCCAAAGCAATCTTTGACAAATCCTTCATGTTTTCTACGGTGGTGATGGTAGCCTCAAATCTTTCAGGCACTGTTACAAGGATTTTTTCAACAATCCTTGAATCTTCCAGAGAAGAACCCAATAATCTGGCACGATTTGCTATGTTGAGTAGTCTGTCAGAGTACTCCTTTATGGTTTCTATCTCCTTCATCTTTTGCAATTCACAGTCACGAACTAAGTTTAGCACCTGCATCCCTCGAATTCTTTCATCTCCTTCATACTTGGATTTTAGATAATCCCAAATCCCCTTTATCGTTTTCAACGACATGATACGAGTGAAGATCGTGAAAGAAGACGTAGCAAACCGGCAAGCTTTTGCGTTGGACTTCTTTGTCTTCTTCTCCTTTTGTGCTTTAATTTGTGCTGCGGTGGGATTTTCAGGGAGAAGAGGAATGTCATAGTCTTCTTCCACCGCTTCCCAGAGATCCAAAGCTTCCAGGTACGTCTCCATGCGGACTGCCCAGATCCGATAGTTGTCGCTGTCAAACACTGGTGGAGCAATTGAGGAAAAACTAGCTTTGATCTCTATAACCGCTCAAACTCGCACACAAGTCTCTTAAGAAGAGAGCTCTGATACCAAACTGTTGGTTTCTTGAAATGAGAAAGAAGAGAAAACGTAAGAGAATTATTGTAGATGGAAGGGAAAATTATAACCACACACCTTTTGTGTCGTTTTACAATATTTAAACTTGGAGCTAATCACAAACTTCGAAGAAAAGTCCTAAAAATCAGCCAAGAAATAAAATCAAGAAAAATAGCAACTAATTCCTAAGATTAAGGAACAAACTTGACTCAATTAAACCTAGACTGCAGTCCTAAGCATGTATTCCAACACTTTTGATGCTCTTTTTCAGGTGGTTCAAGCAATTTAAGGTCAAGTTTAAGATCTATGTTGGAAGCACTTGATGCGATTGCTTTTCTTTTAGGAATGCAAGCTAATGAAGATTTCCAATTACTTAGATGTCTTTGTCATTTGAATCAATTTAGTAATTAGATAGTTTGTAAGGAAACAGGTTAAAAAACTTGAAAATAATTATTAACCAATGTGCTGGATTATATAAAATAAATAAGTGACAAAGATGGCAATTGGAACCTTGCAATTGACACCATATTTATTATGTGAAATGAAAACAAAGTGCCCTATTGAATTTATCTATAGTTGATCACCAAGTCAGGCGCCCATTTCCTTAAGAGGGGCCTCCTCATTATCTGATGAGCTGAAAGGTGTGTTTGAGCGTTGGCTACAATTTTTTGTATCTTTTTTTCTGTTTTATTTTGATTTTTGCTGCTAATATTATATTTTTCTGTTTTCCTTTCGACTAATTTTTTGAGACACATGAAAATTTTGATATGCATTGTTCTAGTTGTTTCTCTCATTGCTATCTTCATAGTATATTGTGCGCGTCCTTAACCTTCAAGTGGTGAACGTTAACTAGATGGTTTCATGAGCCCATCTTGTGGGAGTTAGTAATTGTTAATCAGCTATAAATAATATAAAAAAAGAAACTACAAGTGCTTTCAAATTTTACCAAATATGAAATCTTAATTCTATTTTAACCAGCTCCGCTATTTTCTATTTGTTCTACTTGCTTTATCGTGCTAGGTAGCGTAAAAATCCATCATTCTTGCTTGTACTGTATATTATTAAACTACCAAGATATTAATTTTCTCAATTTTTTTATGAAGGATAATCACGGCCTATGTTTGAACTTTTTTTTTTGGACACATTTTTCTCATGATGTTGCAGTTTGCAAAAAATAGTTAGGTTGTATGAATTGATACTAAATGAGAGTAATTCTGGTTTAAATTAAAATTGTCACCAAGCTGGCAAAATAATCCTCTTTAAGACATGTCGAATATTGTGATAAATGGTCCTCCTTTTTAAGACATGGATTACTTGTGACTTCTCTGGGCCCGCATTTATAGGTAACATGGAGCTGTTCCAAAAGTATGTGGACCCAACATCCATTTTGCTGGTTAAAGTATGTAAACTACTTGAAAAAGATAAAAATGCGTGTTATCTAATTTTATTTCATCTTGTCATGCCATGGTGGAAATGACGACCAGATTCATTATGATAGTATCAATTAAAGTTCATTGATCGGTTTGGGTTAGTGTGAGCATATTAGAGGGAAGGAAAAGATATCTGTTTACCATACCAAAACTAGGACCAAGTTCCATGATTAACATTAGAGTAATATTGGATGAAGTAAGAATATTTGTTTTGCATAGAAGGACATCTAGAGTATTATTGGATGAAGTAAAAAAGATTAGTTTGCATATTAAAAGGTTTGGCCTCTGAAAATTTCCANCGAAGGAAAAGATATCTGTTTACCATACCAAACTAGGAGCAAGTTCCATGATTAACATTAGAGTAATATTGGATGAAGTAAGAATATTTGTTTTGCGTAGATGGACGTCTAGAGTATTATTGGATGAAGTAAAAAAGATTAGTTTGCATATTAAAAGGTTTGGCCTCTGAAAATTTCCACTTCCCTTTTCTACTAATTATATAAGTGATTTTGATTTTAAATTTTAGATGGCTGGTTGGGCTATTTAATTTGGTTTGGTGATGAGAGAGGAGTTGCGACTGAGGAGAGCTAAGGTGTGTCCTAAAAGATTGGTTGGGTGGGTGGTTGGAAGTGCGTGCGAGTAATTGGGAGATTAGAGAGAACGGTTGGCACTGAGAGGGAGATGTGAGCGAGCAGGCAAGAGATTAAAGAGAGTGATCACTTGAGTGCGTTTTTTTATTGGCTTTACCTTGTGAATTCTCGTTGCCTGCACATTTTGAATTTTTCAAATCTCAACCTGGTGTGTGCTTTATATTTTTTAGTGCCATAATTTGAATAGTGCAATGAGCTTTTCCTGGATAATTTTATCATACAAGGCTCATCGTCTTGATCCATTTTGTGAGACAAACGGCAAACAAGTGATTTTCATTATGAGATGTCTTGAACTGTTCTTGTGCAACTTTGAGTTTGCTGTCTACTGTTAATGTCGTATTCATCAAATTAGGTTGTTAAACAAATATGGAGATGAACATCAGGATAGTATAATGTAATCTTGATTTGTTCTACTTTTGATTCCTCATTTCTTGCACTTGATCAAGGTCATTTAAGTGGCATGATAATTTAATGCTTGGCTCTTAACTAAAATTGGTCGGCCCAGTCAGTCTCCAATCACTCATCTTACCACATGTCCGAGTAGACTGTCGAGTGAGTCGTAGCCTGGTTCCAACCACCACATACAATGGCACATTAGGACAGTTTCTCACTTAATATCATCATTGTTTCCACAATCAACAAAATTTTGGCGGACGTGTCAGCCATCACTCACAGTAGTAAAGCTACCTTGGGTCTATAAAAGGGTGGGAAAGAGATTGCAATGGGGAGAGGATTAAGGAATTTTATTTTTTATTAAATCATTAATGTCAATTGCCAAAGCACAAGCCTAATAATAGCCAATCCACCATTAGTCGCTTCAAGGGAAGTGAAAAAATAATAATTGTATATAACATAATGATCATCAACAATAATAGCCATCCCTGCTTAGTGAAAAGGGTCAATAATATAAAATAACCCAAAAGTAGCAATCCCTTTGAATATGAAAAAAAGAGGAAAGTAAATAAGGTGAATTGCCACATGTAAATATGGAATTAAACGTAAACCCAAGAAGTCTAAATTTTTGCCAAAGCCTAAAAATCAACCTAGTGCCAAGGAATCAAATAAATAGAGAATGCGTTCACTCTTATATGCACTTATCATTAGCACATCTAAAATACTTAAAATTTGAAAACTGTATAAATAAATTATCTCAAATTAATAATTCGATTGATGTTTCCGCCAAGTGTAAATACAAATTTACATGAAGTCATCTAGAAAAAAGGTTTAGTATTTTTTTTCTAATTTTATCACCTCGTTTTCCTTATATTCAGTTTGGGCACATGGATAGAGTATTGTTGAAAAAATATATTGCAATTACGGCCTGTGAACAATAGCATAATCATAATCAAGAAAAAATAAGGTAGAACACAATGGATATTTGTGTGATATTCAATGAGAAATTTTTGAAATTATCATAAAGCATTGACTCTAAAATCAAACATATTAACCTTAATTAGCTAGGCTGGGCTTGACAAGAGCCAATCTCTGAAAGAACTTACATGAGCGGAGTTTTTGCACTATTTTTGGACTTATTACCTTTGATATATATTCTTACTAGGAGGGGGTAACTATTATCGTGATAAACTACTTAGCACACATGAATAATATGTCATCACTTCAACAATCTTCAAAGGGGTTTAACTCTAGCTGGCCAATATAAAATATGATTTGCATATGTAATCAGGTTTGAAAGATAATTTGCACTTGTTATGTGTGGAATCCATTGAAGATTTTGCAATGACCATCAATCAAATGATATTATTAGTCATCATTGGGATTTATTTTTAGTAACTATTTAAAATAAATTAGAATTGGAATATTTCTAGTGTGAGCACTGGCCATCATGAGTTGTCGGTAATAGCAGGTTAGGATGTCATATTTAAACAACAAATTACAACCTAACTCTAATTATGGTGACAGATAAGCTTGGGTGGGTTTAGTCACCACCCATAAGTGAGCCACAAGTTAACCCTGATTAGTGAAAAGTAACCAAGATTTGTCTAGTTTAAAATCTAATATTAGATTTTCTTCATAGAATTTGGGAACGAAGGTAATGAACTTGGTCGAAACCGTTAAAGATGAATAAATATTGCCTGTTTATAAGATATTAAATAGAATGAAGAAAAATTTAAAGATATTGGAGAATATTTGAATTACGGTGTGCTGGAAAGTTAACAATAACAATGGGGTTGGGGTCGTTGGACTAGCAGTTAAAAAATTATTGGAAGCTGTGTTTTAAAATTGCTGAAGAGCAATAAATTGCACAAGATTTTTGTTACTTCATTGCATAAAGCAGAAAGTGTAGCGATACTTTGACTAACACATGAACATAAATAAATAGCTAGTATAAAAACAATAATATTGTGATTTTCAACTTTTCAAAAACCAAAGGAATAAAATTATAGGTGTAAATAATGCAGTTGCGAAAGAAATCTTTTGAAATTGATTAATCATCTAGAAAGCTAGGTTATATGATGTATGGTAGTAATTATGAATATATATATATATATATATATATATNTATTGAATTGTTTGACAAATTTTCTTAATAGAATTTTGAAGATTAAGATGATGCCATGTGACTGAAGAAGAAGTATTTTGATATTTATTAACAAAAATGATATTCAATATTATGCTAACTATAGATAAAGCAAACTTATGATTCATTAAAAATTCCAGGCTATGTTAGCAAGTAATGGATTATAGGCTTAGAAAAATTCCATCAAATTTGAAGACCCAATTTGGTTTTATTTTAGATTCTATCATGAAATCAGTGTTTACATTAACAGAATTAATAAAGAAATAGACATAAGAAAAAAATTATTTTCATATAGAATTTTTAGTCATTGTATGAAGATATATAATTAAGTGCCACATAAATTAATTTGGTTAAAATAGAAATGCACGTATCAAAGATATGTTAACTTAAAAATATATATGATAAAGCAGTAATGAATATTCAAAATATTTGTGGAGTGACTCAATTGTTTCCATTTATAGTTGATTTACTTCAATGATTTTCATTGAGCCCTTATCTTTATGTATTAGTAAAGGAGATGCTTGTAAGGTATTTTCAAAATGTCATACTTAGGTGCATATTTTTTTGTTAATGCTATAGTTATAATTGATAAGACATCTTGTGATTAGTGAAAAATTACAACAATAGAAGAAATGTTATCATTGAGCCCTTATCTTTATGTATTAGTAAAGGAGATGCTTGTAAGGTATTTTCAAAATGTCATACTTAGGTGCATATTTTTTTGTTAATGCTATAGTTATAATTGATAAGACATCTTGTGATTAGTGAAAAATTACAACAATAGAAGAAATGTTATGAACCTTGAGGCCTTGGAAATAGTCGATCAAAGAGTAAGGATATTATATATAATTTTAGTGGATATGATATTAATAGTAATTATTAAATGTTATTTGAAGAAATGATGATACTTAGGTGTGATAGTTAAACTATTTATGAAATTTTTGGAGATATAGATTATGATTTAATATTATAATTAGGCATGTGATATTTTATAGATCTAAAGCTTAGATTATAAAAAATTATTGATATTTAAGTTTTGTATACCCAAAGCAGAAATATTAAGATAGTGCATATCACCATTAGAAAAGACAGTTTAAGGAATGATTATATTGGATGAAATATTGTTATGATATTTATTAATGAGTTGATTAAAAATAGAAGATGATTTGAA
Organism: Phalaenopsis hybrid cultivar; assembly: GCA_002079205.1. NCBI lineage: Eukaryota > Viridiplantae > Streptophyta > Magnoliopsida > Asparagales > Orchidaceae > Phalaenopsis > Phalaenopsis hybrid cultivar. The sequence continues at coordinate 19,802 of JXCR01090534.1, forward strand.
TATGTTCAACAAAGGTTAGATAGTGTGCATGTCGCATGAGCTGGTAAAATTTTTTTTAAGAGTACTGAGAAGAAAAATGGGTTGACTTAAGGTTATAGGGATAGATATTCAAAACGATTTAAAAAGTATATTTTTAACTCCTCAAACAAAATTTGACATGAAAAAATGAAAAATGTGAATTTATAATCTTAAATCAAAACAGTTGGGATAAGGCTAATGATAACAATAATGATGATCTAACAAATATCATAAACAGTAACGCAATAAGATTCGATAGTGAAACAAGAACTGATCATATTTTTCATCTATAGCTTAGCTTGCTCCCTTTATCCCTTTATCCTTTCTTTGCTTGTCTTTCCACGCTAAGAGTAGATTAGTGTTAGCACCCCCATTACCCTGCTATAATTGTTATGACATTTTACACTTCCTCAGCCGTGTTATCGTATCAACATGCAGATTTCCATTCATAATTCAAGTTGAGGTTTAGAAATGAGTCACTGTCATATAATTATACCACCAACCTACAGTATGTGAAACCTTAACAAAATTTGACCATAAGAGGGGCTTGGGATGGTATTCACAAGGAAGNTGTGAAGATGAGGTGCCGAGTAATGTATAGGTGATATATTGAGAAGTACTCTCGAGAAGAAGCTTTTGAGAGGGAACCTACACAAGCCAATAATAAGAATCGGTCAAAAGTATACAAGAAAACTAATAGGTGGGAGAGTTTGAAGTGGAGAATCTCCAGGGAACTATTAACTTCAGCAAGAGAGAATAAAAAACCAACGAGTGATAATTCAGTCACTATAACAACCATTGAGAAGAGAACATTTATGCCTTTGTTATTATGTGTACATCGAACTAAAACATGAAATTTGACTTGTTATCATTTTAAGCAAAGCTGAGTGGACAAAACAACGCAAAGCAATAAAGCTGCATGTCATGCACTTTCTTAGGAGCTTGTGTTTCACTTGGAAGCAATGCGTAGAAGTTAGAACCAATACACTGTTTGTCCCTGCTCCCAAAGTGTGCTTTTTTTACCACTATTGAAAAATGTAATTGTTGAGGATACTAAGCTTAGTAATAGTGTGATCCAATTTAAAATAATTAATGAGGAGAAAATTATGAATCCAATCGGTGCTTATACTCCTGTAATTGGATTATAAGATGGTTTAAAAATTAAATTGTGGGAAGAGATGGATCGACTACTTTAATGTATATCTGTTGAAGAAAGGATATTTATCAGAGGAGATTTAAATCAACATATAAGTTCAAGTAGGATAGGCTACCAGGGATTTATGTTGAAATAGGAGATGGAAATGAGATAGGAGAAGCAATTTTAGACTCATAATAGTCTTTTATCTTGTAATTATAAGCAAATACTTCAAACAATGAGAACNAAAATTGCTGAAGGGCAATAAATTGCACAAGATTTTTGTTACTTCATTGCATAAAGCAGAAAGTGTAGCGATACTTTGACTAACACATGAACATAAATAAATAGCTAGTATAACAACAATAATATTGTGATATTCAACTTTTCAAAAACCAAAAGAATAAAATTATAGGTTTAAATAATGCAGTTGCGAAAGAAATCTTTTGAAATTGATTAATCATCTAGAGATCAAGAGGCGGAGATCGTGTGAAACAGAGAGAGTGTGAAGATGAGGTGCCGAGAAATGTATAGGTGATATATTGAGAAGTACTCTCGAGAAGAAACTCGTGAGAGGGAACCTACACAAGCCAATAATAAGAATCGGTCAAAAGCATACAAGAAAACTAATAGGTGGGAGAGTTTGAAGTGGAGAATCTCCAGGGAACTATTAACTTCAGCAAGAGAGAATAAAAAACCAACGAGTGATAATTCAGTCACTATAACAACCATTGAGAAGAGAACATTTATGCCTTTGTTATTATGTGTACATCGAACTAAATCATGAAATTTGACCTGTTATCATTTTAAGCAAAGCTGAGTGGACAAAACAACACAAAGCAATAAAGCTGCATGTCATGCACTTTCTTAGGAGCTTGTGTTTCACTTGGAAGCAATGCGTAGAAGTTAGAACCAATACACTGTTTGTCCCTGCTCCCAAAGTGTGCTTTTTTTACCACTATTGAAAAATGTAATTGTTGAGGATACTAAGCTTAGTAATAGTGTGATCCAATTTAAAATAATTAATGAGGAGAAAATTATGAATCCGGTCAGTGCTTATACTCCTCTAATTGGATTATAAGTGGTTTAAAAATTAAATTGTGGGAAGAGATGGATCGACTACTTTAATGTATATCTGTTGAAGAAAGGATATTTATCAGAGGAGATTTAAATCAACATATAGGTTCAAGTAGGATAGGCTACCAGGGATTTATGTTGAAATAGGAGATGGAAATGAGATAGGAGAAGCAATTTTAGACTCATAATAGTCTTTTATCTTGTAATTATAAGCAAATACTTCAAACAATGAGAACATTTGCTTACTTTTAAAAGTGGAGTTGCAAAATTATAAATAGATTCTTTTTGAAAGGAATGAAAAATCTTCTTGAAAATATTGCAAATTGTTTCCAGTAGAAAGCTAGGTTATATGATGTATGGTAGTAATTATGAATATATATATCTTAAGCGTATAAAAATAACAATCAAAATAAAAGTGACCCTAGGATATGAAGGTAGAATTTGAAATATATTATTTAGTGAAGTATATAATAGGTTGATCCAATAAATAGAGTAGAATTAGCTTTAAAAAAGGATGCATAAAGGCGTTACTTTAAATCCATCTGAGATGCTTATTGAGATTTGAAGAGTTATAGAGGATATTCTATTGAATTGTTTGACAAATTTTCTTAATAGAATTTTGAAGATTAAGATGATGCCATGTGACTGAAGAAGAATTATTTTGATATTTATTAACAAAAATGATATTCAATATTATGCTAACTACAGATAAAGCAAACTTATGAGTCATGAAAAATTCCAGGCTATGTTAGCATGTAATGGATTATAGGCTTAGAAAAATTCCATCAAATTTGAAGACCCAATTTGGTTTTATTTTAGATTCTATCATGAAATCAGTGTTTACATTAACAGAATTAATAAAGAAATAGACAACAACAACAACAACAAAGCCTTAATCCCACTACGTGGGGTCGGCTACATGAAATAGACATAAGAAAAAAATTATTTTCATATAGAAGTTTAGTCATTGTATGAAGATATATAATTAAGTGCCACATAAATTAATTTGGTTAAAATAGAAATGCACGTATCAAAGATATGTTAACTTAAAAATATATATGATAAAGCAGTAATGAATATTCAAAATATTTGTGGAGTGACTCAATTGTTTCCATTTATAGTTGATTTACTTCAATGATTTTCATTGAGCCCTTATCTTTATGTATTAGTAAAGGAGATGCTTGTAAGGTATTTTCAAAATGTCATACTTAGGTGCATATTTTTTTGTTAATGCTATAGTTATAATTGTAAGACATCTTGTGATTAGTGAAAAATTACAACAATAGAAGAAATGTTATGAACCTTGAGGCCTTGGAAATAGTCGATCAAAGAGTAAGGATATTATATATAATTTTAGTGGATATGTTATTAATAGTAATTATTAAATGTTATTTGAAGAAATGATGATACTTAGGTGTGATAGTTAAATTATTTATAAAATTTTTGGAGATATAGATTATGATATAATATTATAATTAGGCACGTGATATTTTATAGATCTAAACCTTAGATTATAAAAAATTATTGATATTTAAGTTTTGTATACCCAAAGTAAAAATATTAAGATTGTGCATATCACCATTAGAAAAGACAGTTTAAGGAATGATTATATTGGATGAAATATTGTTATGATATTTATTAATGAGTTGATTAAAAATAGAAGATGATTTGAATATGTTCAACAAAGGTTAGATAGTGTGCATGTCGCATGAGCTGGTAAAATTTTTGTTAAGTGTACTGAGAAGAAAAATGGGTTGACTTAAGGTTATAGGGATAGTTATTCAAAACGATTTACAAAGTATATTTTTAACACCTCAAACAAAATTTGACACGAAAAAAATGAAAAATGTGAATATATAATCTTAAATCAAAACATTTGGGATAAGGCTAATGATAACAATAATGATGATCCAACAAATATCATAAACAGTAACGCAATAAGATTCGATAGTGAAACAAGAACTGGTCATATTTTTCATCTATAGCTTAGCTTGCTCCCTTTATCCCTTTATCCTTTCTTTGCTTGTCTTTCCACGCTAAGAGTAGATTAGTGGTAGCACCCCCATTACCCTGCTATAATTGTTATGACAATTTTACACTTCCTCAGCCGTGTTATGGTATCAACAGGCAGATTTCCATTCATAATTCAAGTTGAGGTTTAGAAATGAGTCACTGTCATATAATTATACACCCAACCTACAGTATGTGAAACCTTAACAAAATTTGACCATAAGAGGGGCTTGGGATGGTATTCACAAGGAAGCTTTTATGTGTAAAATTAAAAGATGGGACAGGTCGTTATGAGCTAAAACAGAGAATATTGATCTCCAGCACTTCAGACGGAAGAGATAATGTGATTAGGACCTTATTAAACTTTCATTGAAAGAGTTAACGTATAGAAGCGATTGTGCTGCTGCATTTCGCTGTACGACATGCATGGGCGCCTTTAATGTATTCCCAAAAGAAAAAAGAAGGAAGTAGGCTTACTGTATCTCTACTTAGTTATCCTGCAAGACAACATTATAGAATTAAATCTGATCAACAATTGTATATTAGAATTGTAGTTACTTAGAAGCCAGAACTACAATTATAGAGATTCTCTATTAGGCTATTGATCAGGACAAGGCTACCACTGTTACTTTTGATAGCTTGATTAATTTCCCAGAAAAAAATTATTTTATTATTTATAATTCTTCATTATCTTAAAACCTACGTGCATGCTACCAAACAAACAAAAACATTCTTATGAGTAACAAATTCAGGAAATGTTTGTGAAGATTAAGCTTTTGGAGTTTGTTAGTAAGCAAAGTTTAACACGCTAGTATTTAGCACCAAAATCTCAAGTTCGAGTACCAATCTTTACATTTAAGTTTCAACATAGATTATAATCAACCTATCTTGTAATTGCAAGTTAAGTAAGCTTGCATCTTAGGGGGCAGATTCAGGCTCCGTTTGGCGCAGCTTTTCCGCTGCGGCACCGTTTTGAAAACGCCGACTCACCGTTTGAGAATTGTGTTTGAGCTGTTTATTTGTAAATGCGGTTGGTTTTTTACATTAAACGCCGGTCGAACCCCGCGGCCCGCGTTTTCAAATAAGCAGCTTAACTAGATAAGCACAAGCTGCCCGAAACGCACCCTCAAACATCAAGGTTGATTTAGACCACAATTTTGGAGCTTCAAATTTTGAATTGAGTTGATAATTATTGATACGGATAATTTATTCATCAAGGCTTAGTTTGTCCACGCTCAAACAAAGATTGTTTATAATATACTGTATTCACAAGCTCATATAAAAGTAATAATAGATGATAAAACAAATAAAAGAAAGGAGGTAATATCTAACAAAATTGCAAAAAACTAACATTTAATAATAAATAAGCTATGAGAAATAATTACTTAATAAAAACTATTTAAATGCAGAGGTAGCAAAACTAAAGCTACGATAGCATAAACTCAAAAATTCTGAATGAAAAATCACCACTGTTGAAAAATATGGTCCTCTGGTGATGATTCACAAAGCACATTGATAGAACATAGTTTGAAAAAAATTTACAATGAGTTTAATGACTCAAACATGATAAATTAACACGTATCTATTAAAATATAAATATTAAGGTATTGGGCTTGCTAGTATTGATGGTAGAAGACATGATTTACTCCAATGAGTGTCAATGTGCAGTCTTTTTGAATAATTAAAATGTGATATTTTAAGTTGATTTCTATCATGATAATGTTCACCATCTTTGTATGATAAATTATAACCAATGTAATTCTATTCTATTGTCTTCTATATATGTTAACATAGCATGTTCGATCAATATTACTAAATGTAGCTCATCAATTATTTGTTATTCCATCATATATTTGTTCTTATCATACTATATTTAAGGTGGCTTTTATTAAAGACATGTAGCTGGCATATGTAGTCAAGACCAAAAAATCAAATTAAATTGGAAAATTGAATAATATTAGGATTAAGAAAATAATTCATTTCAAAAAAAAAATGATTTTGTTTTAGTTTGCTATTTTTAATTTGAAAAGAATAGTCGGAGAAAAAAAAAAGAGGAATTAAATTTTAATTTAGAAATAATACTATAAAATTTAATTATTTTTGTTTTAAATAAAACTAAATATTAAATATTGGTTTGTTCTAATCTATTATATTTAATCATTTATGTAAAATTTTGACTCATATATATATACACATAGAGTAGGAGTAGGACTAAGATGAAGAGAGGAAGAGAATTAGGAAAAGAATTTGGACGGAAATGCGGCCACATGCTTCGCTTAATTTACGCTCCATATCTGCGGATTTTACTGCACTTTGTCCATGTGAATCCAGTACTTCCGGCTCCTTCATTATATACGTATAGCAATGAGTCCCAAGCTTTATTTTTATTTCCTTTAAAAGATTATTTCCATATATTTTCCATATATATTATGTATAAATAAATTATTTTTAGTAGGGTTGTCAAAAAAGCTCGTTGTTCGCTAACAGTTCGTGTTCGGTTCATCAATGAGTTCGTATTCGATTTGTTCGATAAGTAAATGAGACGAACGTGAACAAATTTTTTTCGTTCGGTTAGTTAAACGAACCAAACACGAACAGTGATGTGTTCGTTCGTGTGTTTCAAATGTTATTGTTTGAAATATAAAATAATATAAAATCATTATATATAAAAAATTTATTATATTTTAATTTTTTCGTTCAGTTAGTTAAACGAACCAAACACAAACAGTGATGCGTTCGTTCGTGTTCGAATCGTTATTGTTGAAATATCAAATAATTTAAAATAATTATATACAAAAAAATTTATGATATTTTTAAAAATTAAATTTTATGAATTATAATATCTAATAAATTAATAATAATAATATATTAATATACTATATTAGTAATATACTAATATAGATATTGTATAATATAAGTTATATAACTAATATAATATATTGCTTATATATATTAATGTTAGGGATGTCAAATTGGCTAGTTGTTCGCGAACAGCTCGTGTCTGACTTGTTCGTTAAGAAACGAACACGAATAATGACTTCACGAACAATTTCAAAAATGAACTTATTTCAAACGAACCGAACACAAACACAAGTTCTGTTCGTTCGTGTTTGGTTTGTTTACACCCCTAATTTTTAGTTGCTCTGTATCTAACTGCCTTAATTTGTTCAATTTTGAAGACATTATTATTCCATATAATTATAATTTTAATTATATCATTAGTAATAATATATAAGCTACTTAACTTGTAATAACGCCAGTTACGCCGTGCATCAATGGCGCATGTTTTTGAGGACTAATTTCATGAAAGACCACATGGGGTTTATGTCCTATAACTTGTTTGTTTGCAATTAGTTTCCTCTGCTATGTGCTATGTGCTATGTTTTTCCTTCAAATAAGTCAACAGATTAGACTAATTAATTTCTTGATTTTGCATGTAATTTAGCCCCATGCATGCATGTGATGGTGAAAGAGGCTTTTATGAAATGCTTAAGCTAATTATGTTCACTAAGAAATTAATATTGTGGCTTTATCTCTCCTAAGTAGAAAGCTTTAGCTATAGAGACAAGTCCTTATAGTTAAATAATAATAATAATAATAATAATAATAATAATAATAAATGTAAAAAGCTTTATGTCACGGACAAATAGTCCCACATCGGCTAGGTGTAGGGCTAAAAAGCAGTATTTAAGATTTGAACTGCCCACCACTCACAAAGGCTCTTTTGGGAGGTGACAAGTGGTACCAGAGCAGATTACTGCATGTCAGGTGTGTGGACTCTCCATGGTCCAGTGAGACCCTCGGTAGAGCCGATCTGTGATGAGGGCGTCACGTGATAGGGTGGAGGAGAATGTCACGGACAAATAGTCTCACATCGTCTAGGTGTAGAGCCAAAAAGTAGTATTTTAAGTTCTGGACTGCCCACCGCCCACAAGTGTTTTTTTGGGATGTGACATTTAACTTCTAAGATTAGATAACGTGTTTTCTCCTATGAAAAAGTTCATTGTGCAAAGCTTGCTTGAGCTTTCACAAGTTAGTTATAAAAATAGAATTGTTTTGTTTAAATACTAATTATTTATTCTCATGTGTATTATATTAAATCATACAATAAGATTCATAGTAGATAAAGATATATATATGTGTGTGTGTGTGTGTGTGTGTCTTAACAACATAGGGTTTATTTAATAATAGTATATTATTTTTATAATATATTTTGTAGTTTAGGGGCTGTTTGGGATTATTTTTTATTTTTTTAATTTAATTTTGTTTATGTTTTGATTTGAAATAAAATATGTTTGGTTATTTTATTAAAGTATGATTGCTTTTAAAAATACACCTAAAATTTTATTGAAGTTTTTTTTAAAAAAATATATTAATTTATTTTTAGAAATAAAAAATAAAACATATCAATAACATGTTAAATAAATATATTTAAATAAAAATAAAAAAAAAACAAAATTGATCCCTAAACAAGCCCTTAATTAATGCAAAAATAAATAAATAAATAAAATAAAATTCATAATGAGAATTCTTATGTTACATGTGAAGGGGTGCTACTCTTTTGAATAATATGACATTATCTCATCACCATCAATGAAATAAAACTAAAGTGAATGAATTTTTCTTATTTTACTGAAATTATTAATATTTCTATTAAGATTTTGAGCAAAATTATAAATTTAAAATTAATGAACATAATATTGTAAAACCCAAACATATAATCTCTATATCAGAAGCCAAGCCCAATTTTTTAACTTTTTCCTTTCATGAGAAAAGAAAATTTAAACCTTTTTTTTTCCTTTTTCTTACAACTATTATATATATTTGATGAGTGTTATTTTTTAAAAAAATTTAATTGAGTACAATGCTTCAATAATTTATAATAATAAAAAATATTAATTTAAAAAATAGAACAAAATTATATATTAATATATATTTAAATAATGTTTTAATATAAACAATAATATTTAAATCTCACTGCAATCCTTAACATTCTACGGTTGCGTAGCTAGGATTGTCAAAACTACTTTTTATTCGCGAACAGCTCGTCTTCAGCTCACTAAGCAAACATGCCGAACACGAACGCATAAACAAACCGTACACGAACATTGATATTTATGAATTAACCTTCGAGGTTTTGATAAAAACAAAAAAAAAAGATGTGTTAGGATTATACCATGAATTTTGATATTTAAGTGAGAATTTGAAAATTGGATGAAAGAAGGTTGTTGATGTGTAAATAGCAAATTTGGGGTGGTCTGTATGTAATTACTCCTACAAAATATTTTTTTTCCAACCCGAACCCCACATCCTTAAAAAGTCCGAAATTTGGATCATCTAATTAGTCAAAACGTATCTCTTAGGAATCATTTGAATATTGCATTATTTCATGTTAGAAATATACTAAAAGGAAAGAAATTTTAATTTTTTTTTCTTAAATGTCAACGTTAATTTAAATATAACAAATTTATTTTTATTTACAAAAACAAAAAAAAGGATATATTTACATACATACAAACCACGGTTTTCAGGTATTTATAAAACTAATATTTAAACTTTCTTATATTGCATGCATAATATTCTAATCTTTATTATTGTACAAAATATACTTTTTTATCATAGATTTATAGTGTTAGAAACAGTGACGCCCGGTCCACTATGTTTGGGCGGTTACTTTGCTTTGAAGAGTCGCGCCTCTTCACAAATAACCTCTCTCGCTTCGCTTCCTCATGTTCGTGATAAAAGACTTTGAATGACTCTCCCAGAAATAGAAGTAGTCACGGTTTTCTTTTTCGGGCTTCCTCGGGATGGAAGGAAGAGAAGTGCAAGAGGTAGATCCATGCAGTGAAGGAAGAAGAAAGAAGAAGAAAAAGATTGTTCTCCCTTGGCTTCTTCTTGGTGGCTTGTGGCTGAAGAGAAATTGGATTTATTTCTCTTGTAAGTTTATCTTCTTTAATTTATCTCAATGTAGAGTTTTTTCGGTGTATCCCGGGGTAGAGAGAGAAGAAAAGAGAGCAACGAAGTGAGAGTGAGAGATTCCTCTTGTAAGTCGAGGTGATCGACTAGTGTAAAATCATCAAGTAGAAAAATCCTCTGCAACTCCGTGGACATAGGCAATTTGCCGAATCACGTAAATCTGTGTTCCGCTGTGTTGTTCTTTTCTGGTGTGATTTTTCTCGTTCTATTTTTCACTTCATCGATCGTTCTTATGTTTGATTCATATATATATCAAATCAACTGATATATCTAGATCTCGCAACAACAACATATTGCACCCTAAGTATAATAAATGTAAACATCGAACTTTAGATGTTAAATATTTATATACATAGGAATCGTGATGCATGTGTATTTCTCTCTCATATATATATATNAGCTTTATTTCTATTTCCTTTAAAAGATTATTTCCATATATATTCTGTATAAATAAATTATATTTAGTTGCTCAGTATCTAACTGCCTTAATTTGTTCAATTTTGAAGACACTATTATTCCATATAATTATAATTTTAATTATATCATTAGTAATAATATATAAGCTACTTAACTTCTAATAACGCCAGTTACGCCATGCATCAATGGCGCATGTTTTTTAGGACTAATTTCATGAAAGGTCACATGGGGTTTATGTCCTATAACTTGTTTGTTTGCAATTAGTTTCCTCTGCTATGTGCTATGTGCTATGTTTTTCCTTCAAATAAGTCAACAGATTAGACTAATTAATTTCTTGATTTTGCATGTAATTTAGCCCCATGCATGCATCTGATGGCGAAAGAGGCTTTTACAAAATGCTTAAGCTAAGTATGTTCACTAATAGAAAGCTTTAGCTATAGAGGCAAGTCCTTATAGTTAAATAATAATAATAAATGCAAAAAGCTTTTGCTTCTGAGATTAGAGAACGTGTTTTCTCCTACGAAAAAGTTCATTGTGTAAAGCTTGCTTGAGCTTTCGCAAGTTAATTATAAAAGTAGAATTGTTTTGTTTAAATACTAATTATTTATCCTCATGTGTATTATATTAAATCAGACAATAAGATTCGTCGTAGATAAAGATAAAAGGCGACAATTTCTTTTAGCGTAAGATGCAAAATGATATTATTCTTAAATTTTTCTAGAAGAAATAATAGTTGAGTGAAAGAATTGAAGCTTAAACTTATGATCTCTTTGATGGAAATGGAGATATGAGCCATAAGGCTAGAGTTTGGTTCATGTGTAAAGAGGATTTTGTGATTTATATGTATATGTGTATCTTAACAACATAGGGTTTATTTAACAATAGTATATTATTTTTATAATAGTTTTTGTAGTTTAGGGGCTGTTTGGGATTTTTTTTTATTTTTTATTTTTTTTTTAATTTTGTTTATGTTTTGATTTCAAATATAATATGTTTGGTTATTTGATTAAAGTATGATTGCTTTTAAAAATGCCCCTAAAATTTTTTTGAAGTTTTTTTTAAAAAATATGTTAATTTATTTTTAGAAATAAAAAATAAAATATATCAATAACATGTTAAATAAATATATTTAAATAAAAATAAAAAAAAACAAAATTGATCCCTAAACAAGCCCTTAATTAATGCAAAAATAAATAAATAAATAAAATAAAATTCATAATGAGAAGTCTTATGTTACATGTAAAGAAGCCTTTTTGGAATAGACCGTTATTATTATTGCATCAGTATGACTGTTATCGGTTGAAAGTGAGAGAAGAAAATTTAAACCTTTGTTGAGTGTTATTTTTTAAAAATTAAATTGACTGCAATGCTTCAATAATTTATAATAATAAAAATTATTAATTAAAAAAATAGAACAAANGTTCGTGAACAACAGGCCGCTTTGACAGCCCTAGTCAAAACCAAAAAATCAAATTAAATTGAGCTCATTTAGTTGATTTGATTTTTTAAAAAAACTAATAATCTGAATATTTTGTTTTTGGATTTCGGTTTTTTGGACTGGTTTTAATAATATTAAATAAAAAAATTGGAAAATTGAATAATATAAGGATTAAGAAAATAATTCATTTAAAAAAATGATTTTAGTTTAATTTGCTATTTTTAATTTGAAAGGAATAGTCGGAGATAAAAAAAAAGATAAATAAAATTTTAATTTAGAAATAATACCATATAATTTAATATTTTAATTTTTAATAAAAGCAAATATTAAATATTGGTTTGTTCTAATCTATTATATTTATCCAAAATAAAAAATAATAATAAAAGAAAAACTCATTTATGTAAAATTTTGACTCATATATATACATAGAGTAGGAGTAGGACTAAAAGANTAAAAAACTAATAATCTGAATATTTTGTTTTTGGATTTCGGTTTTTTGTACTGGTTTTAATAATATTAAATCAAAAAATTGGAAAATTGAATAATATAAGGATTAAGAAAATAATTCATTTAAAAAAAATGATTTTAGTTTAGTTTGCTATTTTTAATTTGAAAGGAACAGTCGGAGATAAAAAAAAAAAAGAGAAATAAAATTTTAATTTAGAAATAACACTATAAATTTTAATTATTTTAATTTTAAATAAAACTAAATATTAAATATTGGTTTGTTCTAATCTATTATACTTATCCAAAATAAAAAATAAAAATAAAAGAAAAACTCATTTATGTAAAATTTTGACTCATATATATACATAGAGTAGGAGTAGGACTAAAAGATGAAGAGAGGAAGAGAATTAGGAAAAGAATTTGGACCGAAATGCGGCCACATGCTTCGCTTAATTCACGCTCCACATGCAGTTTAGCTTAATTTACGCTCCATATCTGCGGATTTTACTGCACCTTGTCCATGTGAATCCAGTACTTCCGGCTCCTTCATTATACACGTATAGCAATGAATCCCAAGCTTTATTTTTATTTCCTTTAAAAGCTTATTTCCATATATATTCTGTATAAATAAATTATATTTAGTTGCTCAGTATCTAACTGCCTTAATTTGTTCAATTTTGAAGACATTATTATTTCATATAATTATAATTTTAATTATATCATTAGTAATAATATATAAGCTACTTAACTTCTAATAACGCCAGTTGCGCCATGCATCAATGGCGCATGTTTTTGAGGACTAATTTCATGAAAGGCCACATGGGGTTTATGTCCTAAGACTTGTTTGTTTGCAATTAGTTTCCTCTGCTATGTGCTATGTGCTATGTTTTTCCTTCAAATAAGTCAACAGATTAGACTAATTAATTTCTTGATTTTGCATGTAATTTAGCCCCATGCATAGAGGTGTAAACTAACCGAACACGAACGAACAGAACTGGTGTTTGTGTTCGATTCGTTTGAAATTTAGTTTGTTTGATATAAGCTCGTGTTCGAAATTGTTCGTGAAGTTACTCTTCGTGTTCGTTTCTTAACGAATGAGTCGAACACGAGCCGAACACGAGCTGTTCTCAAACGACTAGCATGTTTGACATCTCTAATATTAATATATATAAATAANACAAACAAAAACATTCTTATGAGTAACAAATTCAGGTAATGTTTGTGAAGATTAAGCTTTTGGAGTTTGTTAATAAGCAAAGTTTAACACGCTAGTATTTAGCGCCAAAATCTCATGTTCGAGTACCAATCTTTACATTTAAGTTTCAACATAGATTATAATCAATCTATCTTGCAATTGCAAGTTAAGTAAGCTTGCATCTTAGGGGGCAGATTCAGGCTCTGTTTGGCATAGCTTTTCCACTGCGGCACTGTTTTGAAATCTCCGACTCATCGTTTGAAAATTGCGTTTAAGCAGCATATCCATAAACGCAGTTGGTTTTTTACATTAAACTCCGGTCGAACCCTGCGGCCCGCGTTTCCAGATAAACGGCTTATCTAGATAAGCACAAGCTGCCCGAAACGCACCCTCAAACATCAAGGTTGATTTAGACCACAATTTTGGAGATTCAAAATTTGAATTTAGTTGATAATTATTGATACAGATAATTTATTCATCAAGGCTTAGTTTGTCCACGCTCAAACAAAGCTGTTTTCACAAGCTCGTATAAAAGTAATAATAGATGATAAATAAAAGAAAGGAGATAATATCGTTTTGTTAGCAGAATTCATTATTGGAGTAAAACAAAATTGCAAAAACTAACATTTAATAATAAATAAGCTATGAGAAATAATCACTTAATAAAAACTATTTAAATGCAGAGGTAGCAAAACTAAAGCTACGATAGCATAAACTCAAAAATTCTGAATGAAAAATCACCACTGTTGAAAAATCTGGTCCTCTGGTGATGATTCACAAAGCACATTGATAGAACATAGTATGAAAAAAATTTACAATGAGTTTGATGACTCAAACATGATAAATTAACAGGTATCTATTAAAATATAAATATTAAGGTATTGGGCTTGCTGGTATTGATGGTAGAAGACTTGATTTACTCTAATGAGTGTCATTGTGTAGTCTTTTTAAGTTGATTTCTATCATGATAATGTTCACCATCTTTGTATGATAAATTATAGCCAATGTAATTCTATTCTATCGACTTCTCCATATGTTAACATAGCATGTTCGATCAATATTACTAAATGTAACTCATCAATTATTTGTTATTCCATTATATATTTGTTCTTATCATNTAATGAGTGTCATTGTGTAGTTTTTTTAAGTTGATTTCTATCATGATAATGTTCACCATCTTTGTATGATAAATTATAACCAATGTAATTCTATTCTATCGACTTCTCCATATGTTAACATATCATGTTCGATCAATATTACTAAATGTAACTCATCAATTATTTGTTATTCCATTATATATTTGTTCTTATCATTCTATATTTAAGGTGGCTTTTATTAAAGACATGTAGCTGGCATATGTAGTCAAAACTAGGGGTTTAAACAAGCCGAACACGAGCGAGCTTAGGCTGAACTCGTGTTCGGCTCGTTTATATTTCAAGCTCAAAAAGTGTGTTCGTGTTCGGCTCGTTTGCTTAGTGAGCCGAATACGAGCTGTTCACAAACAAAGAGTCGTTTTTACAACCCTAATCACGTAGTCATAAGATGTAAGGATTGTGGCAAGATTTAAATTATCATTTGAATCTAAATTAATATTTTTTTATTCTAGTTTCTTAATTAATACTTTTAATTGATTACAAATTTTTATAGCATTGTAGTCAGTTAGATTTTTTAAAACTACTACTCATCAAAATTATATATATAATTGATTAGTAGTATTTCGAGCCAAAACGAGTCGAACACGAACGAACAAATATTTGTTCGTGTTGTTCGTGTTCGGCTCGTTAACTTAGCGAACGAGCCGAACACGAGCTTCTTAACAAGCCAAACACGAGCTGTTCGTGAACAACAGGCCGCTTTGACAGCCCTAGTCAAAACCAAAAAATCAAATTAAATTGAGCTCATTTAGTTGATTTGATTTTTTAAAAAAACTAATAATCTGAATATTTTGTTTTTGGATTTCGGTTTTTTGGACTGGTTTTAATAATATTAAATAAAAAAATTGGAAAATTGAATAATATAAGGATTAAGAAAATAATTCATTTAAAAAAATGATTTTAGTTTAATTTGCTATTTTTAATTTGAAAGGAATAGTCGGAGATAAAAAAAAAGATAAATAAAATTTTAATTTAGAAATAATACCATATAATTTAATATTTTAATTTTTAATAAAAGCAAATATTAAATATTGGTTTGTTCTAATCTATTATATTTATCCAAAATAAAAAATAATAATAAAAGAAAAACTCATTTATGTAAAATTTTGACTCATATATATACATAGAGTAGGAGTAGGACTAAAAGATGAAGAGAGGAAGAGAATTAGGAAAAGAATTTGGACCGAAATGCGGCCACATGCTTCGCTTAATTCACGCTCCACATGCAGTTTAGCTTAATTTACGCTCCATATCTGCGGATTTTACTGCACTTTGTCCATGTGAATCCAGTACTTCCGGCTCCTTCATTATACACGTATAGCAATGA